>LR738715.1:893933230-893978519 GCA_902687465.1 Secale cereale
AGAGAGAGAGAGAGAGAGAGAGAGTAGCTGTTGACCTTTCTCTATCCAAAACTGGGAATTTTGAACGGCTACAGCAGACAGTGGCGCGTAAAGACTACACATATTAATTTTCACCTGCAGCTAGACATATGTTGATTATTTCGCCTGTCTATATGCAAACTAACGGAGACATACTCAAGCATCTACATGTTGTAATCTGCAAAACATGCTCAGACCGGGATGTTTTGGATTAAAAACTCTCCTCACTGTGTACAATTTAACAAACAAAATTGAGACACCTCTCTCATCAAAGTTCTACTATACTGAGAAATACCTAATTGAACTATTGCAATGTAAAGGTAATGGGGAAGAAAAAAATTCTAATTTTCCCTGGATTTTACTAACACATGATGCCTAACAGCGAGTGAAACATGCATATGTTCAGTGGCAGATGAAAAAAAATTCAAGGTGGGGCGAACTCTGAAGTATATTGTTTTGATGCAAAACCATAATAGACAAATAGTCAAACAATGCACATTAATATTTTCATGTCATCCTCAACCGAATAACCCATACAATCAATGTAGACACATTTAAATAGAGAAAATATGTAAAACATACCAATAATGACCAAGAAGCATCGTTGTCTGTGGCTGGCTCAAGAAGCAGGATACCAACATATCTACGTACTGCCTTCTGGAGCATTTAATCCAGTGACACCTCCCTTAACAATGTAGTAGAAATAGTTCCAATTTGTATGCTACATGAACTCATATTGAAAGAAGTTTCTAATGTTTTTTTGGGTGATATAAAATTTAGGAGTATTTGGTTGGTCATGTTGCTGACCTAGAAATACAAATACATTTGGAAATGGAAGAGTATTGGAGAGATGTTGTACAAGGTAGAACCTTTCTACGATGGTCCGAAATCTATATCAGTTTTACTCATTTGTCATCCAATGGTTAACATTACCTTTAGCTCCCCAAGAGCTAATCACAATTGGCAAACACTTGATAGCAGGAATATATTGAATATTATATTAAGAGAGATGTCAAAAATATGTCCTCGGTAACATATCAAATATGTATGCATGTTTACTTGATGAATTTAACCTGACCATGAAAGTGTATGCTTCACAATTTAATTATTTGATGAATTTAGTACGTTTGTACTGCTTAAAAAAATTCCACGGATATTCAACTCTGTGCTCATAATCAGCAAACCAATAAAAAGAAGCATATATGAGGTTTGTCTAGGTATGAATGACATGTTTTGCATTACAAAAAAAATACATAATAATATTTGGAAGTAATGAACATTAAATATCTCTACCACGAATAAATGTTATGCTCTTATGCATGTTATATGTAGTCCGCCAGCAGTGCCCATGATTAACCAACGACTAGGATGTATTTCTCAGTTTAGGAGGTTAAGTGCGAGCATGTTAAAATTCTATTTCTCGATTTTTCACAATACTAGTTCTCTCATTGTGTTGCTTGGGGATCAGGTCCATGTAGTGTAGGTAAATGTACTTGTGCTGATCATGTTGCTAGTTTGTTCTTCCATTTGTCCATGACGTAATGATGGCAGGATAAAAACTATATGGGTTTTATTAATAGGATTACTACACAATTAAAGCTAAGTGTAGAAGGTTCCAACTACATTGTGAGTTATTGGATGGAAGCTGTACCTTTTAAAATTGTCATGGTTGTGGATGTGTAAAAGTGCAGGTAAAAATATCTCAACATGAAAGAAATTATGTAATGCTTAGTGTTTGGAATTGGGGTTAGCGAGGCAGGTTAATCTGGCTTGTGAGCCAAGCCTTTTGTGGTCAGGATAGTCAGCCTAGAACTAAGCCTGGCCGATCTAGTGTTTCGCTAGGGTTTATCTTGACACATTGCTCTAAGTTTCAGCTTTACAAACACATTTTTATTTTTGTATCACGACAAAATGAGAAAATATTTATTTATATTTCTGCAGATTAAGAGCTGGTAATGTGCATTTCAACTACAAGTATTACAACAATACTATGAAAACTACTGAAGGTTCTTTCTTGCACAACATTTGGGCTAGCATATTTTTTCATTTTCATCGACATTTGTTAGCATCAGACATGTTCCCTAGGTGCTCTACATTTTCTACTAGTGTAACTAACTAGATGTGTTTGATTGTTAATAATAATAATATCAATATGTATGCAACTAAGGTAGTAAATTAAATTTTGCTAAGATTCTGTGGTAAACATGTTATTGGTTGAAAGCTTATGACGTTTTATGGTGGTAAGTAATCTTATCAATTACTTTGTCCAATTACTTATGGTGCCCTAGCAAGGTAAAAAATGTTGGGAAAATATTCATTATTGGAATATTAGGGTATCCGTATCAATACAAAAGGAAGTAACATAGTGGAGAATTTATTCTGTTAATAGTTTTGAATATGATCCTTGAACTAAAGACGGGGATGATATTAATGTTTTTTTATGTCCCATCAAGTTTTGAATGTTTATCATCACAATGATCTTGTGTTACCTATGTGCCGTTTTGCATCACTGCATAACATTTGTTGCTGAAGGTAAATATTTTTGTCCAGTTCGTGATTCTTATATTGATCCCTTCTTACCAGTCACTGAAGATTTTGCTTGCCCCTTTTGCTTCGTAAAGTGTGGAAGCTACAAGGTAAAATTTGAAGATAACTTGCATCTTGTTTATTTATTTAAATGTTGCTTATTGCTGCTAAGGCCAGGGAGCCATGTCATGTGCTACATTTTCGGTAAACCATTTTTTTGTTATTTCGCACTGCACATTTGTTTTTATACAAATGTTGCTTATTGCTGTCTTGTTCTTGGTGAGGAAATTTACTTTATATTATTACTCTATCCACCCTTATTTATTTTTATGGGAATAGTTTTTATGCACACTTTCTCAAACCACATATCTGACGTTGTGATTCTCGTGATATATATTAGGGCCTGGGGTGTCACCTCAACTCATCACATGACCTGTTCCACTTTGAGTTTTGGGTTCGTAAACTTCTAGAATTTTCATTCTAAAGTTATTTTTCAACATTGCCATAGTTTGATTGTTGGTTTGTTCTTTTCATTCACGCAGATATCTGAAGAACGCCAGGCTGTTGATATTAGTCTGAAGGCTGATGCATGGAGAATAGAGGTAAATTAGTGATAGAACTTCCAAAATTTTCTAATAATAAATGATAGATTTAGTAGCTGAGGAAGGCTGTTCTAATTTACCCCAGAGTTGTGTGAAGAATGTGCAGGATACTTGCAGAATCCACATTGTGTATTGTTTTACATGCTTACCATAGTAAATATATGCATACTTCATATTGATTTAAATTGAAACATTTTTTATTAGCGACTGGAACTAATAATCCCATTTATTTCTCAGCCTGGGCCTGAGGGAGTTGATCCAATACATCAAACATTTTCCTACTGGTATGCTATTTCTAAAGCAATTTGTCAGTTCAGATTATTTATTTATATTTGATGTTTGTAACTATATTTCATCAACAGCTCAAGGTTTAAGAATAGAAGGTCAGTAACCACATCTGCAAAAATAAACTTTGACGATGGTACATTCTCATCTTATGAAACTTTAGTTTCCAGTTTTTCCTTTCTGGTAGCAGACTTACGGTTTCTCACTGTAGCATAACTACATCAAATTGGTAACACTATATTACATTGAAAAATGGTAACACCGAAAGGTGGTGATGTTTCTATCCTTGTCTCCTGTCTGCTATATCATTCTATAATAATAGTTCAAATTTTGTTCCTGATGAAATCGGTTACAGTTATATATATTTAGTTGTGTAGCCCTGCATCTCGTTATGAAATGGTATATTAGAGTTTATGTGTTCTTTCGCACCTGCATCTCGTTATGACATGGTAGAGCCATGTGTCCCTTTGTATTTCCCGCATTCTATAAAGGGTTTTCTGCATATATACTGGTCTATGCCTGCTTGGAAATGCAAGTTATATATTTCCAAACATGATATTAATGCCCAGGTATTTTCCGCACGTGCAACTCATGCTAAGATCCCGTCGTGCTGCCGCTATCCTCTATTTGGCCGCAGCCGCTGATTTTTTCTCTCGCCGTCGCCTTCTCTTTCTCGTGGCTGCTGCTGCTAGCCCATTACTCCCAGGAGGCCGCCGCAACCCGATCGAGGAGGTCGCCACATCACCTTCCGCCATCACCCATCTCCTTCAGGAATCAGCTCCATCTCCACACGCCGGCTGCTGGCCCTTCCGGCTTTCCCTCTGCCCGCTGTTTCCGCCTTGCTCCCAGGAGGCCGCCGCAACCCGATCGAGGAGGTCGCCGCCCCATGCCGGCTTGCTCTGCCTGTCCTGCGACTATCGGTTTGCTCCGTCTCACCGCTGGCGCCCGCTCGTGCAGGTCTCCCAGGCGGCCCATGAACCACGGAGTTTTATATACTGGCCTATGGCACCAGAAATACAAGTTGCATACTTCCTAACAAAATCAACCAGAAAATCTGTTCCTTACTAATTCAGTTAATTTGGGTCTCCAATGTTACTTTCAGAATTAAGAATGAGCTAGTTCTTTATTTTTTGCTCACACCTGCTAATTTTTATGCCTGAAATCTGGTCTTAGATTAATTCCGTTATCTGATGTTTTTTTGTCTCTGAAATTGCAGATATTTCTGTGGAACGTGCTTCTGTTGATCCTTCTCACTCATCACCAACAGTATGAGGGAAGACAAGAAGTTATCTGTAGTGCGAGCTGATCAGACAAAGTAGCCACCCTTCTGTTTACATTGCTGATACACCATCAGGGTTACTCGCCTACTGCTTTAGCCATATAAACTTGACAAGACGAGGATGATTTTGATCCGATTTACAACAGAAACTGTTAAACCAAATGTTTTTATGTGTATACTGTCCGGCAGCCAGCAACTCCTGCAGAAATGTCAGTCCCTGCACTCTCACGGGGCACAGGTCGGTGTGAAATAAATTGTGTTAATACTATTTATCTATCTTTTCTTTCTGTGCTGTTATTAGTTCCATATATAACTCCTGTACAGCCTTATGGTTTGTATTTCGAAAATGCCAAACAGAGACCGAGATCCATGGAGGCCTTAATTTGAAAACTTCAAAATTCTAATTTTTTAGTTTCAAAATTTTCTGAAACAAATACGCACATAACTAGATACATAATGTATGTGTGCAAATTTTCAGGACGAAATATGTTAAAATGGGAGCTACAAAAAAAAAGACATATCTGTTGCTTTTTAGCATATGTACTGATCGTCCTCAAAGTCCATGATTTTTTTTGTGCAGCTCGCAATTCAAGGGATTTCATTCTGAAATTTTTTACTCACACACATTACATCCTTGCACATCTGTGCTTTTTTGGAATTTTTTTAAACTTAAAATATGTAATTTTGAATTTTTCAAAATAAAGGCCTCCGTGGAGTTCGATCTCCAAAATGCCCGACTCTTTGTATGTTTCTTACTCACTTTCTGTTTTCTGGTTGCCTGGTCTTCAGTTACATGTTCTATAGTAGAACTAGACTTTGATCCGATTTAGTCTCGTGCGTCGGCCATCATCGTTCTTTCTCGGTTGGCGGGTGGCGGGGAGGATGTTGGAAGCCGTTTGAAGTTTGGGGAGGATAGGGTTGGAGTAGTTTGGGGAACCCCGTAGGGCTTAAGCGAGGTGCGAGAGAAGTTGAGGTCTATATTCACATACGTATTTGTTGGTGGCTGGCTTGATGGACGTTGGTTAATAGTTGTATGCCAAATATCGGTATTTGAATTTGAATTTTGGAGGTCTAAAATTTTAGGTTCTAACGACTAGATCCTTTGAGGTTGGTGACAAGTAATACTGTTGTTGACTTCACTGTTATTTTCCCTCGAATTAAAATATGATGAGCTGCAAAAGGTTGCCTATTATTAATGTATATAAATATGAGGCCGTGCCGATTTTACAAGAATAGTGTACGAACTATTGCGTTCAGTTACAACTATGAGATGATTGAACTCATTTCTCCAAAAACAAATTTTCAGGACAGTCAGCGCTGTTCCAGTTTGAAGCATGTGATTTCACATTTAAAATTTGTAGTCTGTGCACATATTGTTTTTGCATGTGTAAATCTTGACATACCCAAACCCTACTATTTTCTATGCACATATTGTTTTTGCATGTGTTGTGTTGAAACTGTTCCCAGCAGAGTTTATCTTTGGCATGTTTTCATCTTGCATGGCACGGGCATGACTTCAGTTTTCTGCTATAAGGTGACTCAATGATAGAGAGCTACAATCAATGTAATCTTTTTCCTTGATAACAGATTTGGCGCCCTACACATTTGGCTCATGTCTTATTTGCTTTCACTAGGAGAGTGATTATGTCTATTGCACTTTCCAGCATTGTGCTCATCGTACTCTGTTGATGCGAAATCAGTCTCATGACATCGTACTCTGTTGAGTCGAGCAGGCCATACAAGTTCTAAACAGTGACAGTGGTACTTTTTTTCTTCAGAACCTGAATTCTCTTACTTGACTTTTCGAGAGATCACTAGTGTGCTGATCGAATTGTAACCGTACTTTTGCTCCATAATTACTGCAGCCTTTGGTATTTGGAAGGTTCATAAGCTGCTCACTCTTCGACAGCTTCGACACTGGAGGATCACTAAGAATGGTTTTGTCACTTCAGGATAGCGTCTTTCCGTTCCTTCTCTCTCGGTTCATTCTCCCTGAATCAGTCAACAAGACCATGGATTTCTTCATCCGATTCATCATAACTAACAAAAGATGATGAATTCCAACCTTTACAGTCAAAAGTGGAGAGGATAGCTGTTAACCATACTAATGTCTCTCTCCCTGCATATTACCATGACATTATTCTTCACAATACTTCCCTATTTGTAATTATTTCAATTTCAATTTATTGTGTTGTTTCTATAGCAAGAGCCAAGAACTGGCTTCAACACAAAAGATAACAGGAGCCAAGAACTAGCTTCTACACAATAGATAGCAGGAGCCAAGAAGTGCCTTTTACACAAACGATAGCAGGAGCCAAGAAGTGGCTTTCACCACTGATGTGAAATATCTCATGACATATTGAACAGAGATATCGAGCAGGCCATATAAGTTCAACAGTCACAGTGGTATGTTTTTCATCCTCGCCTTCTCCAGAGATAACTTGTCTCCTGATCGAGTTATAAGCTATACTTCTGCTCCAAAATTACTGCAGCCTCGGTATTTGGATCATCCATAAGATGCTCACTCTTCGACAATTCGGACACCGGAGTAGCACTAAGAAGAAAACTACTTCGTACTTTCCATTTTGTTTCATTGTCTTGTTGCTTTAACAGGATCCAAGATGTGGCTTCAACTCACAAGATAGCAAGAGCTAAGAAGTGGCATCAACACACAACAGGATGTTCTTCCTTGCCTTTCTCGAGAGATCACCTGTGTGCTGATCAAGTTGTAAGACATACTTTTTCTCCAAATTTAGTGCAGCCTTTGTATTTGGAAGGTTCACAAGCTGTTCGCTCTTCGATAACTTGGAGAGTGGAGGATCACTAATAGGAAAACTATATTGCTAATAAAAATGTCGTTGCCACTACATGATATATAGAATATTTCAGTTCCTTATCCATTGGATCATATTCACTTATTAACCAGTCAACAAGAACATGGATTTCTTTATCTGATTCAAGAAGTGGCTTCAACACACAAGATAGCAGGAGCTAAGAAGCAGATTCAACAGACAACGGTATGTTCTTCATTCCTTGCCTTTCTCGAGAGATCACATGTGTGCTGATCGAGTTGTAGGACATACTTTTGCTCCAAAGCTACTGCACCCTTGGTATTTGGATGGTCCATAAGCAGCTCGCTATTCGACCAATTGGACACTGGAGAATCCACTAAGAGAAAAACTACCTTGGTGATAAAAATGCCGTCGCCACTCGGTATAACGTATTTCAGTTCCTTCTCCCTCGTATCATACTCCTTTCCCTTAATTAGTTTAAAAGGCCATGGAAGTCTTCATCTGATTCAAAACTTAGATGCTGAATTCCATCCTTTATAGTCAAAAGTAAACAGATTATAGTTGTTAACCATACTAAGAGCATCTCCAACAGCGGCGCCAAAAGACGTGCGTGCGGTAAACTTTCAGTTTAGCTTGCACGGGACGTTTTGGCCCGCTCCAGCGATGGCGGGAAACAAGCGCGCGCGGTAAAGTTTTGCGCGCGCGGTAAAGGTTTGCGCGCGCGTGGGAAAAGGCGGCAGCTCGCGCACTAGATTTGGCGCAGCACACCTATAAAATGCGGCGCTCGTCACGTGGCCTCCACTCTGCACGCGCTCTCTCCCCGCTCTATCTGCTGCTTTCTCGCCCCCGCCATCACCGCGACACCATGCCGCCGCGCCGCCGGGGATCGTCTGGCTACCGCGGCGTCCGCGAGCGCCCCGGCGGCACCTACTACACTGAAATCCAGTTCGGCGACGTCCAGCTCGGCCTCAGCTCGTTCCCGACCGCGCACGAGGCCGCCCGTGCGTACGACGCGGCGGCGTGGTGCCTAGAGAGGCCGCCGACGCTCATGAACTTCCACGACGTCCACACGCGCGAGGAGGCGCATGCCGTCGCCCCTCTGCCTCGTCTTAGCACGGACCAGGACCGTGCGGAGCATCGTCGGCGGCAGCGCCGCCTCCTCATCGTCGAGGAGGACGAGCAAGCCATGGCGGAGTGGCGCCGACGGCACCAGGAGGACGTCGCGGTGGAGTGCGCCTACTGGGAGGAAAGGATGGCAAGGCGCCGCGCGGAGCGGTTGGACAGGCGTCGGCGGAAGGCCCTGGCGATATCGCAGTGCGATATCGTTGGAGCAGGTGGGGTGTCGATCTTTGGGAATGATGATCCTCGTTGGGAGAACATGTGGATCGATACCTCGGACAACACCAGTCTGGATGAGGACGAGGAAGACTAGGAATAGTATGTAGTTGCACTGTAGTTTTATCTATCTATGTATGGTTTATCTATGCTATGACTATGTAGTTGCACCATAGTTTTATCTGCATTTTAGCGCGCCCGTTGGAGCTAGGCGCGTGCGCTAAATTTTAGTGTGGCTGCCGGAGGCAGCGCTGCCCGCCACGCTTTTCCAGGCGATGGACGCGTTGCAAAGTAGTTTTTAGCGCGCCGCGGATTGGGCCGCTGTTGGAGATGCTCTATGTGTCTCTCCTTGCGTATTAGCTTGACAATATTCTTCACAGTCCGTTCAAATTAGGTGGCATAACGTGTTGATAATTTCTATTTTATTTTATTGTTCGTTGCCATTTCAGGAGCGAGGAAGTGGCTTCAACACAAGATCTTATAAATATACACTAATCGGGGGCACCATAGGAGCTCCCACATTAATCCTAGGTAAAGTCAGAAAAAAAGAGCTTTGCCCGTATCTTAGTACCAGTAATTAGTATCAAATTCACTATCATTAATTTTGGTCAGTATCTTAGTATCAGTAATTAGTATCAAATTCACTATCAATAATTTCCATTTCATGTTTACTGCATTCCCTGTTGATAAACTGTCCAACTCAGTTACTAATTCGTAAGCTAACATGGGCATTAATAGTACTACCTCCGTCCCATAATATAAGAACGTTTTTGACACTACACTAGTGTCAAAAACGTTCTTATATTATGGGACGGAGGGAGTAATAGTAAGCCTGCCGAGCTAGCACACGGGAATTTTCCCACGTGACACGGTACCTACTACTAACTCTACCAGGACTCAGCTAAGACCACGTGTACAGGTCTGACTCAAATTATTACTGACTTGTACGTACATATTAACGTTATCTCTAATAGCCTTGGTATTTGAAAGGTCCATAAGCTGCACTCTTTGACAACCTGGGCACTGGAGGATCATAATTTCCATTTCATTTTATTGTGTTCTTTCTATAGCAAAAGCCAAGAAAGTGGCTTCAACACACACGATAACAGGGTTCTTCACACGCCCTCCGGCCTCCATTGATGCCAAACAACATTGTTGGAATGAGGACAGGATGGGGATGGTTTAAAGATGTGTTTGCGACAGGGGTTTCTAACCGTGTGTGATGGCCCAATCTACACTAGTACAAGAGGTAGTACAAGCTTTAACTCTATTGCACAATATGTGGATACCTAAGATTGTTCTGATTCGAATCGAATATGTCAAAAGATAGACTTCAGAAAGTATTTTCTTTTTATTACATAGTTGAGACTTCGTCATTACTCCATGTATTCGAAAATACACAGGTAATAGGGTTTTGTTATTATGATGTAGTTTTATGATATAAAAAAACATAACCAGAAATAAGCTTCTCACACTTCGACAATTTGGACACCGGAGGATCACCAAGAGGAAAACTTTTGGTACTTTCCATTTCATTTTATTGTGTTGGTTCTATACTTCTATAGCAGTATCCAAGAAGTGTCTTCAACACACAAGATAGCAGGAGCTAAGAAGTGGCTTCGACACAAATAGGTATGTTCTTCCTTCCTCTGCTTTCTGGTTAGATCACATGTGCCTAGATTGAGCTGTAAGCCATACTTTGAGCTGTAAGCCTTTGTTTTGGAAGATCCATTAGCTGCTCACTCTTTGACAACCCGGACACTGGAGGATCACTAAGAGGAAACATATCGTTGATAGAAATGTCATTGCCAATACATGATAGCATCTTTCAGTTCCTTCTCCCTTGCGTCATACTCCCTAAACCAGTCAACAAAGACCATGGTTTTTTTATCTGATTCATAACTTAAAACAGATGATGAAATCCAACCTTTACAGTTCAGTTTTCCGCCCTGTTTGCTACAAATTAACAGTGCAATCTCTCTCTTCTTAATTAATGTAAATGCAAGTCTTTTGCCTCGTAAAAAAGTCTTTACAGTCAAAGGTAGAGGGAAGCTGTTAACAATATTAATGTATCTCTCCTGGCATATGAGCATGCCATTATCTTTCAACTGTTTCCAGTTTGATGATTGTTGCACATTTTGTAAGTACTTAAGTTTATCTTTTTTCTGGTTTGGATTCATGTACAAACAATTCACTATAGATAATTTCCATTACATGCTTACTAGATTTTTGCTATAACAAGATAGCAGGAGCCAAGAAGTGGTTTCAACACACAAGTGATGCGACTCGGGTTGACTCAAACTATATGCATGCCCATCACATCTTGTGTTGAAATATTGTTGAAACAAACACATATACAATATAGTAGGCTCTCTCTGATCCCTAAAATGAATCTGAGCATTTGGAGATAGTCTGTTCATAACATCCATAGGCTTAGATTCCTTAGAAGTCCATCTTCCGTGCCAGCTAGAAGGGAGATGGAAATCCATTAAATATAGCACTCGTGCACAAACAAAGAACATGGGAAAGTTAATACTGCTATGTTATCTGAATAGTTTCTCACTATTGCTTGCTAGAGATGTTTATTAGTCCACTTACCAATACTATCAACTGGATTGTCGTTCGGCTTGGTTGGAACATGGCTCATCGGTGACTTAAATGATGCCAGATGTGGCAAATAAATAATTTTGAGTAGAACCCAACATAATGATCAATAGGGAGTTAACACCTAAAGTGATAGAAACAAATACTCGGATAATTTCAACTGACCAGTATGTGAAGCTGGTGTAAGTAGGGAAAGCATTTAATGATGTCAATGCCATGATTTTGCTTTAGAGCCTCGCTTCCTTGATCATGAGCTACAAGATCTTTACATTATGCGACAATGACACCACATTGTTGTCAACCATTGCCTGGGTCAAACATGAAGACAATAGAAGGTTGCAAGAAGATACATCGAACACTAGGTTTTAAGAAATAAATTGACATCATGTACCTGTGCAGCCAACCCAAAATCTGATGCTTCGGTGCAATCCAGAGCCCGAGGTCCCACACTCAAATGACATGCAACCACCATCTATGCTTCCCGGTGGTACTGGTAGTGATTCAGATCGCGATGATGTATGATTGAAACTCGCTTCATTTTGTTCACAGTATAAGATCCACCCTACTGCTGGAGGGAGGATTTGCATTCCAAGAGTGTGTCGATTTTCCCATGTGGTACAATGTCGCTCATGCTGAGGAAATACCAAATTGAATTAGCTGAGCTGCGTAGCGCTGCAGGTGATGAAAATATTATCTGAGGTTACATATGAAACAAGCACATAACTGTATTATAGTTGATTGCAACAATTGACTGTGACTGAGCTCAGCCATGTGGTAACTCAGTGCATCCATTAGGCGGTCGATGGTCTTCTTACTCACCTGTGTTCCATCTCCACCTCGCGCCTGAACCTCTCCATGGCCAGCTGCTATGTCTGCCTGAAGTGATGAGGCTGGTGTTATTGGTTCAGTAGGAGTGACTTGGTTAGAACAATTTGCTTTTGGTGGTGGTGGTGGTGGTGCTGCTACTGCTGCAATGCCATTCATTAAGAAGGCAGTTATGCTGTCAACATCCATTGAGATCATGGGCACTGGAGCACATGGTGATGCTGGTGCTACCATTGGATTTGCAACTGATGAGGGGCTCAAGGACTCGAGCATACTGGAGGACCAAGACTGCAATGATCCTGGTGAAGAGAAGGAAGGACCTGGCATTCCTAGCAAGTGGTTGACATTGCTCTGCTGATGACGTGGTGGTGTTCTCGCCATATTTTTTTGCCCTGACTACAAAATGCTTGCATCTGCAGGTTGCTTTTGCTGTCTATTGCAAGCGAAAAAGGCTAAGCACAGTAAATAAATTGTGTAAGGGTAAGCAGAATTGCTAGTGAAGTTGGTAACTTTACAATGTTATAAACAAAAAGGAAGTACTGTTTGAGCTATTAAGGATGACATGTTTTGTTGACAGTTTTAGCTATTAAATATATCTTAGCGTTCTATTTTGATATCTCAAAACAAATACATAGGATTGTAGCAAAAGGAATAGTTGATCTTAATATCGCTTTTACCTACCTTTTATTACCATCACTGGTTGGGATGCATTGCCGGTAAAATTGATGACTTTAGTGTTTAGTTTATTCTTCATAATTCTGCAACTGATATACTGTATTCATCTTTGCTTGGCAAGTTTTATTCCTCTCAAGAAGTGCCACGAAATGATGTATGCATTTTTCATACTTGGGGAGGTCCACCTTCAACCCTTGTGCACATCACTCTTCTGCCACAATATTAATTTCAGACCCCGAAAAAACATTAATTTCATTATCCTTTTGATTGATTTATTGAAATCTGCTTTGTGTTTGTATTGATTAGCTTTTGCTTCGGGTAGTGATGATAATTGTTCCTCTATGGAGATCGAACCAAGGGTTTAAGTGACTGATATGCGCAAAATCATCAATGAATGAAGATTTATCTCTAGGAAAAGGACAAGTGACCTCTGTTAGCGTTGGAAGAACGACTCTACGACCCAGTTCCAAAAACTGAGGAAAATAAGCATCTTTCCGGGACTTGGTCTGCAATGAAATATTGCAGCAAGACAGTTAGGCCGAGCTGTACAAATTTAACAAAACAACCATCAATGACTCGTAACTTGATTTGGTCATTCAGCTAGAAAGGCTTCTGCATTGAAATACAAGTTCAAGTAAACACAATATCCCATTACATATACAAGAGCCTTAATTACTAAACTGGGCTTACTAAGACAACTGTGCGTAACCACCACATATTAGGAATATACTTATAGATATAAGAACATACAATACACATATACTCCCTCGTACCAAAATATATGACCTTTCTTTAGTCTAAACTAGCCTACAAAGAGGTCTTATATTTTGATGCAGAGGGAGTATAAAATGAAGGATTCTCTCACCTTACAAAATATTTCCTCCTTGAGATCAGGTTCTCTAGCACTCCCCATCGTAGCTGCAATATGAGACACTGTAATTTGATAAAAACAAACAAAATCAAAGCAAAACAATGATTGAAGTTTTATGGCATTCACATTTTTTGTTAAATAAAGTAGATTAAGTACCCGGAATCTGCGAGTTCTGACAAAGCAAAGTGGTTTGTTGAGCACCGGGAATCTGTTGTACAGGTGGAGTCACGCGCTCAGGTTCGCATGCCTTGAATGGAGAATATAATAGACCTGTTTGCCTAGCAGCCGTCTGATTATTCCATCTTGTAAGCTGACCAGGCTGCATCTTGGAGACATGAGCTTGTTGTGTTCCAAGCATTTGGTACCTTTGCATGCCCATCTCTTGTTGGTTGGCTCTCAATATTTGATTCAACCTTGTCATTTGTGGGTGTCACACTCCTATAGCACTATCATTTCGCCAAGTAGGTGATTTTGATGAGAATTTGGACGGATACGTTGCTTCAAGACACGGCCGTATGTTCGTGTGTGGATTTTTGGAGGCTGAGCTCCATGGAGCTTGGTATTTTGAAAATATCAAAAAACATGAAAACAATCCATGGAAATATATATGTATTCTGCAAGAACGTTGTTAATTTCATTTAAAAATGTTGTGATTTGTAGGTTGTACAAAAAAAATTCCAGCCCAATAACAAAAACAACCCAATTTTCAGTCTTACTCAACTTCATACCTTATAAGTCAGGCATGAACTCCTTCTTTGACTGATCCATTTTGAACTATTTCAAAATCTTATCAATGTATGTACTTATAGAAAGTCCTATCAAGTGTCTTGATCTATCTCTATAGATCTTGATGCCTAATATGTAAGCAGCTTCATTGAGGTCTTTTATTGAAAAACTCCTTTTAAATAATCCTTTATGCTTTCTAGAAAATTCTACATACTTTTCCGATCAACAATATGTCATTCACATATACTTATCAGAAATGTTGTAGTGCTCCCACTCACTTTCTTGTAAATACAGGCTTCACCGTAAGTCTGTAGAAAATCATATGCTTTGATCACCTCATCAAAGCGTATATTCCAACTCTGAGATGCTTGCACCAGTCCATAGATGAATCGCTGGAGTTTGCTCACTTTGTCAGCACATTTAGGATCGACAAAACCTTCTGGTTGCATCATATACAACTTTTCTTTCATAAATCTATTAAGGAATGTAGTTTTGATATCAATTTGTCAGATTTCATAAAATGCGACAATTGCTAACATGATTCGGACAGACTTAAGCATCGCTACGGGTGAGCAAGTCTCATCGTAGTCAACTCTTTGAACTTGTCAAAACCTTTCGCAACAAGTTGAGCTTTGTAGACAGTTACATTAACATCGACGTCGGTCTTCCTCTTAAAAATCCATTTATTTTCAATGGCTTGCCGATCATTGGGCAAGTCAGCCGAAGTCCACACTCTGTTCTCATACATGGATCCCATCTCAGATTTCATGGCCTCAAGCCATTTTGCGGAATCTGGGCTCATCATCGCTTCCTCATAGTTCGTAGGTTCATCATGGTCTAGTAACATGACTTTCAGAACTGGGTTAACGTACCACTCTCGTGCGGAAGACACTCTGGTTGACCTACGAGGTTCAATAGTAACTTGATCTGAAGTTTCATGATCATCATCATTAGCTTCCTCACTGATTGGTGTAGAAACCACTGGAACTAGTTTTTGGGATGTACTATTGTACAATTTGGGAGAACGTACAATTACCTCATCAAGTTCTGCTTTCCTCCCACTCACTTCTTTCGAGAGAAACTCCTTCTCTAGAAAGGATCCATTCTTAGCAACGAATGTCTTGCCTTCGGATCTGTGATAGAAGGTGTCGGTGTACAAAAAGAGGGGTACACTTTTTGTACCCCTATGAATGTGCACGGGCAGTCTGAGCCACGAGCACCACCACACCAAGCATAGTAGGGGAGGTGAGCCAAGGTAAGACTGAAGCTCGATGGAACTGGAGCAACGCCACGAACAAGACCACAAAGAGCAAAGGGATGAAGCGGCTTCCCCCGGCAAAGGATCTTGCCGGGAGCCAGTTTCAGCAGCCCTGGCAAGATCCTTGCCGGGGTCGGCTCTGGCAGCCCCGGCAAGACCCTTGCCGCGGCAGCTCGCCCTACGCCTACGGAGCAAATCACCCTTGAGTGCACTGCCCCCATGGGGCAAGGATTCGGAAGATATCCCCGTGGTGGCATGCAGATCTTTGTGAAGACATTCAAGGACAGATACACACACTAAGAGGACGACGACCCTTGGCGGGATCCCAGCCAAGGAGGACCACAAGGCCTCCGGCAAGTACCTTGCCGGGGATGACAGCAGGCGCTGCGGCAAGACCCTTGTCGGGGCCCCGGCAAGGCCCTTGCTGAGGACACCCGCGGGGCCACCGTCAGGCCCGCACCAAATGAGTTTCCACCGCCCCATGCAGCTACCGACCCAACCAGCTGGGCAGGCTCCTGCGTGGCAACATGCAGATCTTCGTGGAGACCCGCCGTTGTGCCACCTCAGCTGCCTGCGTGCCTACATGGCACCTCAGGCACCGCTGGCCAGGGCGCGTGTCAACACAAGGAGAAGCGGCGACGGACAAGACGGACGTCTCCCCTCGTCCCCGATAAAGCGAGGACACCTAAGCTCAGCGCATTAAATGCCCCTTGTCCTGTAATGCGAGGGATAACCTCGCATCACTGTGCCCTTTCTACCTCCTGTGTGCCACTGTGGCAACCCCTTTTTCCTATAGAAGGAGGCCCGAGGCGACCAGGAGAAGGATTCGACTTTTTAGAACTCCTCACGACTCTTTTAGAGCTCCTGACTAGCAGAAGAACACAAAGCAGGAGTAGGGTTTTACGCATCTTTGCGGCCCGAACCTGGGTAAAGGAATTGTGTGCTTACTGTTAGATCCGCTCTTCTCTCAACCCCGCGCCCCGCAACCGTAGTAGGGATTCTTGTGATCCCATAGGTCTCGATCCAAATACACCGACATCTTTGGCGCGCCAGGTAGGGGGCGCAGTTGTGAGAATCGGCTCTAGCAGTTGGCCCGACGCTCTCTCGTCTTCTTGGCCTTTGAGAAGGAAGGAGGCCGGAAGATCTGCGCTCGAGCGGCTACAAACAGAAGCTAAGTTACATCGAACCCTGGATATTTCTATCCTATTATTTAGAGTTGTTTTCCTCGGAGCTGTCGTTCTTTGTGCAAAAAAGAAAGCTGCACGCAAATGGGGCCCTTCCCGATCGGCGACGCCTTTGCTCTGTTTCGAGTCCGCTCAACAGTTCAAACGGCTGCGTTGGAAACGGTAGGGTAGCCTTCCACAATTGGCAAGGCTCTCGACTCTGACCCGAGTCAAACTCGACAGTTCGAGCGGCTGCATTAAGGGTGGCAAGGTGGCTCACCCGGCAGCACGCTCCCCCGCCAGGCCAATGGGGACCCGTCCCCAAGACGCCGCCTTGGGTTTTTCAGCGCCGGCAAGCCTACCCAGCTAGCGTAGGGTGGACACACAAAGGGGACAGCAAACAGGAAAATAACATGCATGATTCTAAAGATATTTCAAAGTCATATTACATCATGTCATCGTTGCGGTTCTAACTAAAGATAAAATTTGTCTTGGTCATGAACCCGTAGCGGCGAAGAAGAACGGGATGCCTAATCCCGGTGCTGGCCCTCCACCCTCTTGATTTCGTCGATGCGGCTGATGACGGGCTTGATGCGCTCCTTGAGCACCGTGAGGTCAGCATCCTCCGGCAAGCTGTCCATCGCGGCTTCGAAGTCGAGGGCGGGGTTCCAGAACGCCATCTTTGTGAGGACCTTGGTCATGACCCCCCGGCAAAGCCGCCGGGCCTCCCCAGCGAGCGTGGCCGTTCTGTTGGAGTGAAGATCAGCCAAGGCACAGAGGATGCCCTCGAAGAACAGGGTCAGCTTGGCGTTGACAGACCCGCTCCATTCAGGGGCATACCTCACGTTTGGCATCTCCATGAGGGCCAACCATGAGGTAACCCTGCTGGCGATGTCCTCCAGCCGGCTGATCCACCTGTTCTCGCCCGCCACGTATTCTTGGTGGGAGGCGCCCTCGTCCGCCCGCAGCTGCTTCTCCTCCTCCAGGCTCTTGGCCAAGGCCTCCTCCCGAGCTGAGCTCTCCGACAACATCTTCTCGAGATTCTCCAGCCTCAGCTTGAGATCTCTGATGGAGTCTTGCGCCTCGGAGAGCTCCCCAGCCCTGCTGATGACCGCTCCCTGCGCCTCTGTCAAGGCGCAGTTGAGCCTGTTCTTTTCATCGGACAGCTTGAGGGCCTGCTCCTTTAGCTCGTCCCGCTCCACCTCCAGCTCTTGCACCTTGCCGGCGTGGGCCAGAGCCTGGGCATCGAGTGCATCTTTGTGCCTCTGCCCCAGCTCACGAGTCCGCCGCTCGACAAGGACCTCGAGCTCCTCATCCTTGCCGCGGAGCGTTGCGGCAAGCTTCGCCTCGCGTGCAGAGAGGTCTTCTTCCTGGGAATCGAGGGCGGCTTGATGCTGGTTCCGGGCGGCCTCCGCCGCGGCAGCCAAGTTCGCTGCCTCTTCCTGGGCCTTTTCGATGTCGGCCATCTTCATGATGAGTTCCGCATCGCGCTTAGCCAATTCTTCCTGGAAGGCCCTCTACTCCTCGCGGGACTGGTGAAACCAGGTTTGCGCCTCAGCAACGCGCGCCTGGAATTCCACCTCCGCCTCGTCCACTGCTGTCGTTCTGGACTTAACCTTGTCCAGACGGGCGCGGTAGAGCGCCTGGAGCTTCCGAAAGTTGCCCCCCATGGCCTGGAAGAGCTGCCCTTCTGGAGAGCCGTCGTCGCCGGCGCCTGGTTTATCAACAACCTTGAGCCCAGTGGCGGCGAGCACCTCGCCATCGAAGACTTCCCCTCCGGCAGGCGCTCGGGACCTTGACGCCCCGGCGAGATGGACGAAGAGGTCGTCGCCCACCTTCAGGTACATGCCGGGGCCCGAGGTTGTGGAGGAAGAAGGCTGATCATCAATCGCCTCTTCCTCGGTTGTGGCCTTGCCGGCCACCCCGGCAGGCCCACCGCCCTCGGCGGCGCCCTTGGCGGCGTCCTCGGCGGCCTTGTCCGCGGTGGCCCCGGCAGCGTCCTTGGCGGCCTCCTCGGCGGCGATCTTGTCGGCCTCCGCCGCGGCCTCCTCATCAACTTCCTCGATGACGGCGTCCACGTCCTCCACATCTGTTGAGGGAGGGCCTGGGCAGTGATGGGGATGATGAAGCCAAGAAAAAGGATAAGGGAAAGGCAAAGATAGAAGACAGGCGACTGACCAGTGCCAGGCTGTGAGGCAGAAGTCCCCTCCCCGCCGGCGTCTGGCGTCGTGGCAGAGCCACCCGCGCCCAAGTTCCCCTCTTCCTCCATGCGCGTGGGCTCCATGCTTGGTGCCCTTGCCAGGGACACCCCTTGTGGCGGCGTAGTCGATGGGGGTGGTGTGTTGGGGATAGCCCCCTGCGGCTCCTCCTGCTGCTGCTCCCGTCCTACAAAACCGACAAGGTCAGCACCTTAGCATCAAACGCCTACTACATGTCGAGCGACAAGAGGATGATGAACTTACGCTGGGGGCTGTGCCGGGGGCTGCCGTCTGGGCCGCTCAACACCACCAGTGGTGTCCCTGAAGCCCCAGCCGGGGGCTGGCTGCTCGCCGAAGCTTTGGCCCTCTTTATCCTCTGGGCCAACGTCTCTGCGTCCTTGAAGAAGCAAGAACAAATCAAGATGAGTGGCATGGTCCAGGAGGATGGAAATGGCAGTAAGAAATGGAATACTTACTCGTCGTCCATCTCCTCCTCCTCCGCCGCTTTCCTCTTCCTCTTCGGGCTGAGAGGCCCGAGGTCGAAGGGGAACTCCGCGTCGCCATCCGAGTCGACGTCTGCCGGGGGAGGCGAAGAAGGGGGCGGACTTTGTGCGCGCCTAGACGGAGAAAGGGCTGCCGCCTTCTTCTTCTCGGCGGCCGTCGTCGACCTCCTCGCCGCCGTGGCCCTCGTATGGCGCCCGGACCCCTCCAAGGCCAATTGAGGCTGCGCAGTCTTGCTGGGCCGGACCGGAGCCGGTCCGGCCCGCCGCAGGACTCGCCCTCTTCCCCTGGCTGGCGTCGGGCCGGCCGCCACGTCCTCCTTCGAAGGCGACTCATCGGCCGCGTCTTCAACCAGCGGAGCTCCGGTGCCGGCGCTGCTAGCCTTTCCGGCGGCCGCCGCCCACTGGACGAGCTCCTCCTCCTCCGCAGCTGCGGCATCCTTGTCCTCCACACCTCCGGTGCTGCTGGCCTCCATGACTAGCTGCGCCTCCCTCGCCCTAGCGGCGATGTAGTCCAGCTCCTCCTGGGTGTCGAAGAATTGCTGCACGACCTCGTCCGCCGGCTCCTGCCAGCTCGGGATGGGGCCGTGCGCGTTGCATTCTGGCATCATGGCGACGATCTCGAACTGGCGCGAATTGTTGCACAGCGGGACCACCCGCGCTGACAGCTTGAAGAGTTGCCCCTTGATGGCCTTGTTGGCCTTTGCGGCTGCCTTCGCGGCCTTGCCGGTCCGTTCGACCTCGCCGTCGCGACCCACATCTAGCTGGAAGAGTCGCTGGCCGAAATGGGCGTGTCCCATCACTGTGAGGTTGTGGTCGAGGCCAGGGCGGAGCCGCATGACGTCAGCCGGGTTCCTGAAGAGCCAGGCTAGGCTCCCCTTGTTGTGCAGCGGGGCAATCCAACGACGAATGAAGTCCGCCCCGATCATCTTTAGGGTGAGCCCGGCCTGGGCGAGCCGGTTGATCCTGGTGATGGCGACGGCGAGCCTCCCGTCGGCGGCGTCGACGCTGTCCCAGTCGCTGCCACGGACCGGCGGCACCCGGCGGACCCTGCAGAATGCTGGCGGCTCGTCTTCTTCAATCCAGCACCACCGGCCGTGCCATTCGGCCCACCTCTCCTTCACGGCGCCCTCCGGTTACGCTCCCTTGGATCTCGGAATCCAGGTGATGCATCCAGAGACGTCGTCTCCCGGCTGGATCCGAGGGGTGAAATAGTGGCGGAAGAGCGCCGTGTTGGGCTGCACCCCGACGAAGCCCTCGCAAAGGTGCGTGAAGAAAGCCATGCACGCCACCGCATTCGGAGTGAAATCCAAGAGGCGAAAGCCGAAGGTGTGCATGACATCGCAGAAGAAATCGGAGAAGGGGGGACACAACCCGCAAGAAAAGTAGTCGACGAAGAAGGGGTACCGATTTGGGCCAGGTTGGGCGCAAGCGGCCAGAATGACACACATCGCCGGATGACCCAAGTTGTCCCCCCTCCCCCCGTCTCCACCCCCCAAAGGGGTTTGAAGGCAGCCCGGAGCTCGTGGACGTCGACCGTCGACCGGATGAAGAAAGCAGCCTTCGTCCGGTCCCCCGTAAACGCGCCCTCCGGCGGCCCCACGGGTCCGGCGCCCTTGGCCACCCCCTTGCCCTTGGCAGGTTTGGACGCCATGGCGGCTGAGTTGGATGGCTGAGGAAGAGGGATGGCGAAGCAACGACGACAGGCGACGACGGAGGCTTCGGAAGGAAGGAAGAGAGAGAACAACGGCTCTGAGATTGGAAGAGGCGCGAGGAAAATGGAGGAAGTGAGCAGCGCGCTCGCGGTTATTCCCTTTTATGGGGGAAAACACAGGCCGCCTCCTTTCGCATTTACTGTGACGTGACGCATGCCTGCGGAAACCGCCCCACGCATGCCGCCCACGTCACGCACGCCCCTCCACCCCGCGCCATGCGCGTGGGTCGTGGGAGGCACAGCGCGCGGTAAATCTTACCACGGTGAGAACCGCCCCGCCTGCCCGCGCACCGTTCTGGGCCTAGCCCAACAACGCGTCGCGCTTATGTGTGGCCCAGGCCCGGGGGCTCCTGTCGGTGTACAAAAAGAGGGGTACACTTTTTGTACCCCTATGACTATGGACGGGTAGTCTGAGCCACGGGCACCACCACACCAAGCATAGCAGGGGAGGTGAGCCAAGGTAAGACCGAAGCTCGATGGAACTGGAGCAACACCAAGAACAAGACCACAAAGAGCAAAGGGACGAAGCGGCTCCCCCCGGCAAAATCCTTGCCGGGAGCCAGTTTCAGCAGCCCTGGCAAGATCCTTGACGGGGCCGGCTCTGTCAGCCCCGTCAAGACCCTTGCCGCTACAGCTCACCCCATGCCTACGGAGCGGATCACCCTTGAGTCCATTGGATTCGGAAGATATCCCCGTGGTGGCATGCAGATCTTGTGAAGACATTCAAGGACAGATACACACACTAAGAGGACGATGACCCTTGGCGGGATCCCAACCAAGGAGGACCACAAGGCCTCTGGCAAGCACCTTGCCGAGGATGACAGCAGGCGCCGCGGCAAGACCCTTGCCGGGGCCCCGGCAAGGCCCTTGCCGAGGACACCCGTGGGGCCACCGTCAGGCCCGCACCAACTGAGTTTCCACCGCCGCATGCAGCTACCGACCCAACCAGCTGGGCAGGCTCCTGCGTGGCAACATGCAGATCTTCGTGGAGACCCGCCGTTGTGCCACCTCAGCTGCCTGCCTTCCTACATGGCACCTCAAGCACCGCTGGCCAGGGCGCGTGTCAACACAAGGAGGAGCAGCGACGGACAAGACGGACGTCTCCCCTCGTCCCCGATAAAGCGAGGACTCCTAAGCTCGGCGCATTAAATGCGCCTTGTCCTGTAATGCGAGAGATAACCTCGCATCACTGTACCCTTTCCACCTCCTGTGTGCCACTGTGGCAACCCCTTTTTCCTATAAAAGGAGGCCCGGGGCGACTAGAAGAAGGATTCGGCTTTTTAGAACTCCTCACGACTCTTTTGGAGCTCCCGACTAGCGAAAGAACACAAACATATAATCCACCAAAGCAGGAGTAGGGTTTTACGCATCTTTGCGGCCCAAACCTGGGTAAAGGAACCGTGTGCTAACTGTTAGATCCGCTCTTCTCTCAACCTCGCGCCCCGCAACCGTAGTAGGGATTCTTGTGATCCCATAGATGTCGATCCAAATACACCGACAGAAGGTGTACCCAACTGTTTCCTTTGAGTATCCTATGAAGACACATTTCTCCGACTTGGGTTCAAGCTTATCAGGTTGAAGCTTTTTCACATAAGCATCGCAGTCGCAAACTTTAAGAAACAGCAACTTGGGTTTCTTGCCAAACCACGGTTCATAAGGCGTCGTCTCAACGGATTTAGATGATGCCCTATTTAACGTGAATGCATCTGTCTCTAAAGTATAACCCCAAAACGATAGTGTTAAATCAGTAAGAGACATCATAGATCGCACCATCTCAAATAAAGTACGGTTACGACGTTCGGAGACACCATTACGCTGTGGTGTTCCAGGTGGCGTGAGCTGTGAAACTATTCCACATTGTTTCAAATGAAGACCACACTCGTAACTCAAATATTCGCCTCCGTGATCAGATCGTAGAAACTTTATTTTCTTGTTACGATGATTCTCTACTTCACTTTGAAATTCTTTAAACTTTTCAAATATTTCAGACTTGTGTTTCATCAAGTAGATATACCTATATCTGCTCAAATCATCAGTGAAGGTCAAAAAATAACGATACCCGCCGCGAGCTTTAACACTCATTGGTCCGCGTACATCAGTATGTATGATTTCTAACAAGTCAGTTGCTCGCTCCATTGTTCCGGATGGAGTTTTAGTCATCTTGCTCATGAGGCATGGTTCGCAAGCACCAAGTGATTCATAATCAAGTGATTCCAAAAGTCCATCAGCATGGAGTTTCTGCATGCGCTTTACACCAATATGACCTAAACGGTAGTGCCACAAATAAGTTGCACTATCATTATCAACTTTGCATCTTTTGGCTTCAGTATTATGAATACGTGTATTACTAAACGATCGAGATTCAATAAACCATTTACCTTGGGTGTATGACCATAGAAGGTTTTATTCATGTAAACAGAATAACAATTATTATCACACTTAAATAAATAACCGTATTGCAAGAAACATGATCCAATCTTGTTCATGCTCAACGCAAACACCAAATAACGTTTATTTAGGTTTAACACTAATCCTGAAAGTAAAGGGAGTGTGCGATGATGATCATATCAAAATTGGAACTACTTCCAACACACATCGTCACTTCACCCTCAACTAGTCTTCGTTTATTATCCAACTCCTGTTTCGAGTTACTAATCTTAGCAACCGAACAAGTATTATATACCCAGGGGCTACTATGAACAATAGTGAGGTACACATTATCAATATGTATATCAAGTATACCTTTGTTCGCTTGGCCATCCTTCTTATCCCCTCGGCGCCGCCACCTACGAACGCATCACATCAGGACAGGAGCTCCTCGTGCCCCGATCTCCTGGCCTGGCGCTCGACCCCGGCCGCCGCGCCATCACCTAATGCCGGCGAGCACGACGCCCCTTCGTCGCCCGGCCTCCTCGTTGTCTCCCTCTCCACCTCTTCTGCGACGCCTGCGCCGTTCCTAGCCATCGGCTGAATGCGCTTGACCTCCCGCATGCGAGCGCACGCACCATGCGGTCAGCGCCCTGCTGCTCTCCTCCTTCCCTTTTGCCTTACTTGCGCGCCTTCACCGCCACCTTCAGCCGCTGCACCTCTACTTCGCCGTCGAGCTCCGCTCCTACTGGTCTTCTCCAACACTGACCTCCCGTTCTGTACCAAGCCCTGCCCGAGCCCCATGGCTTCTCCCATTTCTTGCCTTTTTTCCCTGCCTCGCCCAGCCGTTGCAGTAGTCTATTTTTTTAGAAACGAAATGTTCCGGATCGACTACAATAGGGACTGCGGGTTCAATAAAGAAAAAACGTAAGGACTTTTTTGCAAAAACACCACGATGGTGAACCCGACAGAAGCACTGCGTGCTTTATTAGTAGGTAAAGATAAAGATAAAGATAAAGATAAAGATGCATGATGTCTAGGCATCTGTTTCGTAAAACCTGTTCTGCTCCTTCCTAAGGAAACATGGTTTCTTGATTATAAAACCACTCATGTGTTCCCGTCCTTCATTCTCCTGTTACCCTCCTTCGACATACTAGCTAGATCACGTCATCCTCCACCAGGTTTCCTTCTCTAACCCGGCAGCCAGTGCAACATGCTACCAGGTCTGGTTCCAAGTTTTCAACAGCTTATGACCTAGCAGGCAAGCAGGCCCCATCGTCGGCTGGCTGGACATGTCTGCTCAGTTCTCCACATCAGAGAAAGGGGAAAGATCAAACACGCCAAGGAAGAGGTATGCTGGTCGGTTATTTGTCTAAGATTGATGGGCTACCTATATTGATTGCAGATTTTTGGGTGCTTCTCATCTAACAGAAATATTTTGTGTAATTCGGGCGTAGATACCTTCGATAATGCCACATCTTTCTCATAACTATTAGTCCAGGTTGTAGCACTCGGTGGTAGGTGATGCAAGTTCAGCTGCATATGAACTAATTGGTGCATCATATATGGCACACACTCCTGCAGAATAGCATATCGATCCTACAGTGCATACGCACAAGACACATTATCACATATATCTCTTGCTTTGTCATGTATCCTCACCCTCTGTACTTCCTCCACTATATGAACGTTGCTCTTTCAGGTCAAGCCCTTCTCGTGAAAATACCCAGGTATATTTCCATATGATTGCAAATAAGGTAAACACAAGAATCTAGAAATATTTATTGTAAAAAATGCTATCCATCATGTGGCTGTTTATTTAATCTGCTAACCCTGTGTGGTTCCAGTCTGAATTTCTCTATCTTTTTTTGCTCCATTGTTAAACGTTTATAGTCTACTAAATGCTACATTTATTCAGTCTTCCACTTAAAGCATTAATGGGAAGTAACCAAGGTTTGTGCAATGCAAAGCAATGAATAAGGAAAGTTTCGAGATTTGGTCCAAGCAATCAGGGCATGTACAATGGTGCTATCTTAGGAGTGCCACGTAAGATTGACGATGAGGTGGAGGAGAGAGAAGTCATAATAAAAGGCTTGTCTTCTCTTATTTAAGATAAGACAAGAGCTGATCTCTTAGCACAATATGTCTCACCACGTTTTTAGGAATTACTAATTATTGAAGATAATCCTAAGAGATGACCCATTGTAGACCTTGTTTTTTGTCATCTCTAAATTACATGCAAGATTTAAGATAAGACTATCTTATCAACCATTGTACATGCCCTTATATGCTTTGTTGTTTTCAAATCAGTTTTTTTTTTACTTTGTGACCTACTAACTAGGATTTGTTAATGTTTTCCATTATTTATTCGTACTCAGTTTATACAACCCATAGATCATAGCTCAGGACTAAAATTAATATGTTAATATTCTTGTGCTCAGTGAGAACCAGAATAAAAGGATGAAAATCTAGGAATACACCTTTTGAATTGTACAGTGCATTTCATTACAATGGGCTATTTAATAAAACAACCAAGTTTACTCTGTCCGGTAAGTTTAATTAGTCTTTCAAAATATCTTAGTACGTAGCACCATTACCATATATTATTACCACATGTCAGATGTAGTCAGCATCTTATTTTTTTCGAAACCGAGGCAAAAGATTTGCCTCATATATTAATTAAGGGAGAATAGAGTTTGAAATACACATCGTAACTGAAAAAGGAATGTTTTACTCTCCCGGTATGATGTTGCCCAATTTCTTCACCCCTGCGGTTACCCAGAGGTTGGCTTCACTCTTGATGTTGTTTAGCAAAATCGTTGGAGGCATACTCTTTTGTCGAAATACCCGGGCGTTCCGTTCGTTCCAAATGGTCCATCCCAATAGCATGGTGAGGGAGGCCATGGCTTTCCGGTTGGGGGTGCTCTTGGCTGATCTATTTACCCACCATTCCTTCAAGGGGTCCTCAATGTGCCAGGTAGATGTGTCAAGTTCTTCTAAATGTACCCACTCATTGACCAAATTCCATAGGCGAAGGGTGAAGCAACATTTGACGAAGAGATGTAGCCCAGATTCTTGTTCTCTTTTGCATAGGGGGTATAGATGGCAGTTTGGCCATCCACGACGGGCCAACCTATCGGCTGTCCAAATTCGATCTTGTATGGCCAGCCAAGCAAAGAATTTCACCTTTGGCGGTGCCCAAACCTTCCAGACCGTGTGATCCATAGGAGAGTGGACCATTCCAAGAAATTGCGCGAAGTAAGCCGTCGTCGTGGAGTACTGACCATTATTGGCATGCTTCCAAACAATCTCATCCTCCGCGTGCTCCTCAAGTGAGAATTCCGAGATCAGAAGCCAAAGTTCAACAAAATGGCGAATGTGTGTCATAGAGAAGTTGGCGGTCATCTTGATTTTGTTGATCCAGGCTCCCTCGTTGAGAGCGTCTCTTACCTTCCAGTTTTTTCTTGTGGAAGCCTCGTGGATGAAAGGCGCAATATCAATAGGCCTCCTGCCATGAACCCAAGGCGCCTCCCAAAAAGGGGTCTTGGCCCCATTCCCAACAGTGATAGAAGTGGAGGCGTAGAAGAGATCTCGGTCCTCTTCATCGCAAGGGTTGCCCATGCCAACCCACATCTTGGACGGCTCCGCCCATTCAAACCACAACCAGCGCAGTCGGAGGGCGTGCGCGAATTTAACAGTGTTGAGCACACCGAGGCCTCCATGGTCGTATGGGCGGCATACGAGGTCCCAGTTAACTTTGCATTTTGCCCCTGTAGTCTTGTCTGAACCTGACCAAAGAAAGGCACGCTGGAGCTTGTTGGTGTTGTGAAGAGTGCTCGGTGGAACAATGAGCGATGTGATGAAGTATACCAACAAAGAGGAGAGCACAGACTTGACCAAGGTGGTGCGACCAATAGTGGTTATATTGTTTCCTTCCCAGGGGATCAGTTTGTTAGCCACCTTGTCTTCTTGGAATTGAAAGTCAACTTTCTTCAGCTGCCAAATTGACAGAGGAAGCCCAAGGTATCTTATAGGGAAGGAGGCTCTTGTCGCAGCTATTTGAACTATTACCACACTTCACTTGGGGTCAGTATCTTAGTAGCAGTAATTGGACTATCAATAATTTCCATTTCATGTTTACTGCATTCCCTGTTGATAAACTGTCCTACTCAGTTACTAATTCTTAAGCTAACATGGGCATTAATAGTAATAGTAAGCCTGCCGAGCTAGCACACGGGAATTTCCCCACGTGACACGGTACCTACTACTAACTCTACTAGGACTCAGCTAAGACCACGTGTACAAGTCTGACTCGAATTATTACTGACTTGTACGCACATATTAACGTTATCTCTAACAGCCTTGGTATTTGGAAGGTCCATAAGCTGCACTCTTTGACAACCTGGGCACTGGAGGATCATAATTTCCATTCCATTTTATTGTGTTCTTTCTATAACAAAAGCCAAGAAGTGGCTACAACACACACGATAACAGGGTTCTTCACACGCCCTCCAGCCTCCATCGATGCCAAACAACATTGTTGGAATGAGGACGGGATGGGGATGGTTTAAAGACGTGTTTGCAACAGGGGTTTCTAACCGTGTGTGATGGCCCAATCTGCACTAGTACAAGAGGTAGTACAAGCTTTAACTCCATTGCACAATATGTGGATACCTAAGATTGTTCTGATTCGAATCTAATATGTCAAAAGATAGACTTCAGAAAGTATTTTCTTTTTATTACACAGTAGAGACTTCGTCATTACTCCATGTATTCGAAAATACACAGGTAATAGGGTTCTGTTATTATGATGTAGTTTTATGATATATAAAAACATAACCAGAAATAAGCATTTCACACTTCGATAATTTGGACACCGGAGGATCACCAAGAGGAAAACTATTGGTACTTTCCATTTCATTTTATTGTGTTGGTTCTATACTTCTATAGTAGTATCCAAGAAGTGTCTTCAGCACACAAGATAGCAGTAGCTAAGAAGTGGCTTCGACACAAATCGGTATGTTCTTCCTTCCCCTGCTTTCTCGTGAGATCACCTGTGCCTAGATTGAGTTGTAAGCCATAATTTTGCTCAAAAATTACTGTAGCCTTTGTTTTGGAAGATCCATTAGCTGCTCACTCTTTGACAACCCCAGACACTGGAGGATCACTAAGAAGAAACATATCGTTGAGAGAAATGTCATTGCCAGTACATGATAGCATCTTTCAGTTCCTTCTCCCTTGCGTCATACTCCCTAAACCAGTCAACAAAGACCATGGTTTTTTTAATCCGATTCATAACTTAAAACAGATGATGAGCTCCAACCTTTACAGTTCAGTTTTCCGCCCTATTTGCTGCAAATTAACAGGGCAATCTCTCTCTTCTTAATTAATGTAAATGCAAGTCTTTTGCCTCGTAAAAAAACTTTACAGTCAAATGTAGAGGGAAGCTGTTAACAATATTAATGTATCTCCCCTGGCATATGAGCATGCCATTATCTTTCACAACTGTTTCCAGTTTGATGATTGTTGCACATTTTGTAAGTACTTATGTTTATCTTTTTTCTGGTTTGGATTCATGTACAAACAATTCACTATAGTAATTTCCATTACATGCTTACTAGATTTTTGCTATAATAAGATAGCATGAGAAAAGAAGTGGTTTCAACACACAAGTGATGCTTGACTCGGGTTGACTCAAACTGTATGCATATCCATCACATCTTGTGTCGAAATATTGTCGAAACAAACACATATACAATATAGTCGGCTCTCTCTGATCCCTAAAATGAATCTGAGCATTTGGAGATAGTTTGTTCATAACATCCAGAGGCTTAGATGCCTTAGAAGTCCATCTTCTGTGCCAGCTAGAAGGGACATGAAAATCCATTAAATATAGCACTCGTGCACAAACAAAGAACATGGCAAAGTTAACATCTTTTATGTTATCTGAATAGTTTCTCACTATTGCTTGCTAGAGATGTTTATTAGTCCACTTACCAGTATTATCAACCGGATTGTCGTTCGGCTTGGTTGAACATGGCTCATCGATGACTTAAATGATGCCAGATGTGGCAAATAAATAATTTTGAGTAGAACCCAACATGTGCTTTCTGCCTCTTAAAGTTTATTACCTCACTGCTTGATCCAGAGTCCGAGGTCCCACACTCAAATGACATGCAGCCGCCATCTATGCTTCCCAGTGGTAGTGATTCAGATCGCGATGATGTATGATTGAAACTCGCTTCATTTTGTTCACAGTATAAGATCCACCCTGCTGCTGCAGGGAGGATTTGCAATCCAAGAGTGTGCCGATTTTCCCATGTGGTATAATGTCGCTCATGCTGAGGAAAGACCAAATTGAATTAGAAGAGCTGCATAGCGCTGCAGGTGATGAAAATATTACCAGAGGTTACATACAAAACAAGCACATAACTGTTAGTATAGTTGATTGCAACAATTCATCAACTATGACTGAGCTCAGCCATGTGGTAACTCAGTGCATCCATTAGGCGGTCGATGGTCTTCTTAGTCACCTGTGTTCTGTCTCCACCTCGAGCCTGAACCTCTCCATGGCCAGCTGCTATGTCTGCCTGAAGTGATGAGGCTGGTGTTATTGGTTCAGTAGGAGTGACTTGGTTAGAACCATTTGCTTTTGGTGGTGGTGGTGGTGCTGCTGTTGTTGCGTTGCCATTCATTAAGAAGGCAGTTATGCTGTCAACATCCATTGAGTGGGCACTGGAGCACAGGGTGATGCTGGTGCTACCATTGGATTTGCAACTGATGAGGGGCTCAAGGACTCGAGCATACTGGAGGACCAAGACTGCAATGATCCTGGTGAAGAGAAGGAAGGACTTGGCATTCCTAGCAAGTAGTTGACATTGCTCTGCTGATGAGGTGGTGGTGTTTTCGCCATATTTGTTTGCCCTGACTACAAAATGCTTGCATATGCAGGTTGCTTTTGCTGTCTATTGCAAGTGAAAAAGGCTAAGCACAGTAAATAAATTGTGTAAGGGTAAGCAGAATTGCTAATGAAGTTGGTTACTTTACAATGTTATAAACAAAAAGGAAGTACTGTTTGAGCAATTAAGGATGACATGTTTTGTTGACAGTTTTAGCTATTCAATATATCTTAGCATTCTATTTTGATATCTCAAAACAAATACATAGGATTGTAGCAAAAGGAATAGTTGATCTTAATATCGCTTTTACCTACCTTTTATTACCATCACTGGTTGGGATGCATTGCCAGTAAAATTGATTACTTTAGTGTTTAGTTTGCTCTTCATAATTCTGCAACTGATATACTGTATTCATCTTTGCTTGGCAAGTTTTATTCCTCTCAAGAAGAGCCACAGAATGATGTATGCATTTTTCATACTTGAGGAGGTCCACCTTCAACCCTTGTGCACATCACTCTTCTGCAACAACATTAATTTTAGACCCCAAAAAAACATTAATTTCAGTATCCTTTTGATTGATTTGTTGAAATCTGCTTTCTGTTTGTATTGATTAGCTTTTGCTTCAGGTAGTGATGAGAATTTTTCCTGTATGGAGATGGAACCAAGGGTTTAAGTGACTGATATGCACAAAATCATCAATGAATGAAGATTTATCTCTAGGAAAAGGACAAGTGACTTTTGTTAGTGTTGGAAGAATGACTCTATGATCCAGTTCCAAAAACTGAGGAAAATAAGCATCTTTCCAAGACTTGATCTGCAATGAAATATTGCAGCAAGACAGTTAGACCGAGCTGTACAAATTTAACAAAACAACCATCAATGACTCGTAACTTGATTTGGTCATTCAGCTAGTAAGGCTTCTGCATTGAAATACAAGTTCAAGTAAACACAATATCCCATTACATATACAAGAGCCTTAATTACTAAATTGGGCTTACTAAAGCAACTGTGTGTAACCACCACATATTAGGAATATACCTATAGATATAAGAACAGATAATACACATATACTCCCTCAATATATGACCTTTCTTTAGTCTAAACTAGCCTACAAAAAGGTCTTATATTTTGATGCAGAGGGAGTATAAAATGAAGGATTCTCTCACCTTACAAAATATTTCCTACTTGAGATCAGGTTCTCTAGCACTCCCCATCGTAGCTGAAATATGAGACACTGTAACTTGAGAAAAACAAACAAAATCAAAGCAAAACAATGATTGAAGTTTTATGGCATTCACATTTTTTGTTAAACAAAGTAGATTAAGTACCTGGAATCTATGAGTTCTGACAAAGCAAAGTGGTTTGTTGAGCACCGGGAATCTGTTGTACAGGTGGAGTCATGCACTCAGGTTCGCATGCCTTGAATGGAGAATATAATAGACTTGTTTGCCTAGCAGCCGTCTGATTATTCCATCTTGTAAGCTGACCAGGCTGCATCTTGGAGACATGAGCTTGTTGTGTTCCAAGCATTTGGTACCTTTGCATGCCCATCTCTTGTTGGTTGGCTCCCAAGATTTGATTCAACCTTGTCATTTGTGGGTGTCACACTCCTATAGCACTATCATTTCGCCAAGTAGGTGACTTTGATGAGAATTTGGACGGATAAGTTGCTTCAACACACGGACATATGTTCGTCTGCGGATTTTTGGAGGCCGAGCTCCATGGAGCTTGGTATTTTGAAAATATCAAAAAACATATTTAGAAGTTTCAGAAAACATGAAAACAATCCATGGAAATATATATGTATTCTGCAAGAACGTTGTTAATTTCATTTAAAAATGTTGTGATTTGTAGGTTGTACAAAAAAAATTCCAGCCCAGTAACAAAAATAAAAGGCATGTTTAAAAATGTGTGTTTGTATTTTTTTCTGTATGCCACATGTGGAAGTATAATGCTGTGAAATTTTTGCACATACGTAGTATACATGTGTATGTGTGTATAAATAAATACAAAATTATTTGCACTTTGGAAAAATGAAATTTGAAACGAGCTCTCTGGAGCTCAGCCTCCGTTGGCATTTTCCGCGGAATGTTCTTCATTACTTGCCTTCTCCAGAGATCACTTGTGTCCTGATCCTACCGCTACTGAATTTTTGTATGTATATGCCATAAAAAGACAGATCTTCATGAAGACCTCCTATTTTTGAATAAGATCGGACGTTTCCACATTGAGGTGAAATGACATCGAGGAAAACAATACTGAGTTGAGCATCTAGGCTGTAATACCAGATGTGGTGTCCTCTAGTCATGCATTATGTTTGCTATAGCCAAGGTTTGATGCGGAGATGGATTAATGATCGGAGGTAGCTTGGAGAAGAAATAGGGACAAAAATATAGATATTTCCCATCACGCGGACCCAACAACGTGCACACGACTAACGAACAAGGAAACGCCATGCCGGTGGCCCAAGCATATGCTACACAAACCAAGTTCTCACAAAGAAAGGACATGCATCCCTGAAACACTACAGAAGGGCTCTGTCTAAATCATGTGTTACATCAACCTAGACAACACATAAATGAGAAGCAACCAAAGATCCACTGTCGAGTGGACACCTCAATCCTGGCTGCCCCTCGACCGAATGCCCCTGTCACTCACGCTCGTAGGTCATAGCCGATCGTTCTCCCAAATCACCATCCGCAATCATGTTGTGATACATTGTCAAAAGCTAAGAGAGGCAAAAGTGAAATGTCAAATTCTAGAGTGGCGTAAGCAAAGTGGGCAAAACATAGAGTGGCAAAAACAAAGTTTTCCCTTGAAAATAATATCTTCATAGGTTGACCTATCACACACAGTCGTTCTCTATTGTGTGCTATGCAACTGCCTATCACACACCATTGCAAGGTGACGGTTCAAAACTGTGTTTGCGATAGGTTTTTTTAATCATGTGCGATGCCCAATCTATACTAGTGCTCGTATCAAGAATATCTCTCCACGTGGCCCCAACAATCACACGGCTATCGGACGAGAAAATGGACTACGGCCCACGAACACGCTGGGAAAGAGTCGGCATCAACCTTCTAAGAAAGACGGGGATCCAGAAAAACCCTTGAACGCTCCAGGACTCCACTTTCACATGTTAATTAGACCGAGCAGCAGAGCTAAGAACCAGATTCAGCTTCAAGATCGTCGTCTACCCTAGAAGCTACCACCAACACCTCGATCTCGACCGCTCCTGTTCTAAATGTGCGTGGCCGCCCATCGCCATTCTTCCTATTCACTAATGTCCACAACCGTTGCACCTTCAAGGACCAACGTCCGCGACATACGACTTGCTCTTTACGCTCTAGATTCATAGATCCGCAATAATTCTACATCCGTTTGGACACCTAAGGATCACCAAGAGGAAAATTACTGGTACTTTCCATTTCATTTTATTGTGTTGGTTCTATAGCACTATCCAAGAAGTACTTCAACACACACGATAGCTGGAGCTAAGAGGTGGCTTCAATACAAAACGGTATGTTCTTCCTTCCTCGCCTTTCTCGAGAGATCACATGTGTCCTGATGAAGTTATAAGCCATACTTTTGCTCAAAAATCACTGCAGCGTTTGTATTTGGAAGGTCAATAAGTTGCCTACTCTTTGTCAATCGAGATTGGAGGATCACTAAGAGGAACATATCTTTGTGATAGAAATGTCATTGCCAATACATGATAGCATCCTTTTCCCTTTAATCATATTCCCTAAGTCAGTCAACAAGGACCATGGCTTTTTTCAGTTCGATTCATAACTGACCAATGCTGGACTCCAACCTTTACAGTTCTATTTTTCGCCCTGTTTGCCAAAAATTAACAGGTAATTCTTACTATTTTCTTAATTAATAAAAACTACAAGTCATTTTCCTTGTTAAAAAACTTTACAGTCAAAGGTAGAGAGAGGGAAGCTATTAACAATATAATGTATCTCTCCTAGCATATGAGCATGCCATTATCTTTCACAACTGTTTCCAGTTCGATGATTGTTGCACATTTTATAAGTACTTAAGTTTATGTTTTTCGCTGGTTTGGATTCATGTACATACAATTCACTATTGATAATTTTCATTTCATGTTTACTGCATTTCTCCTATAGCAGGATCTAAGAAGTGGCCTCAACACACAAGATTGCACGAGCCAAGAAGTGGTTTCAACACACAAGTTATGCTTGACTCGGGTTGACTTAACTATATGGATATCCATCATATCTTGTGTCAAAATATTGTCGAAACAAACAAATATGCAAATATATTCTGCTCTCACTGATCCCTCAAAATGAACCCAAGCATTTGGAGAAGCTCTGTTCATATCATCCTTGGACTTAGATTCTCTAGAAGTCCATCTTCTGTGTCTGCTAGAATGGACATGAATCTCCACTGAATATAGCACCCTCGTGGACACCCCGAGTCTCCCCTGACGTGGTTCTCAAGTCCCCCATGCATGATTTTCTCCAAAAATATCTCTCGCGAAGGTTTCATTGCATTTGGACTCCGTTTGATATTCTTTTTCTGCAAAACTCTGAAACAGGCAAAAAACAGCAATCTGGACTGGGCTTTTGGGTTAGTAGGTTAGTCCCAAAAATGATATAAAAGTGTATGATAAAGCCCATTAAACATCGAAGACTTCATAAATAGTAGCATGGAACAATCAAAAATTATAGATACGTTGGAGAAGTATAAATGCCGCACGCGCCAATGATGAGTACATGGACAAGCTCCACCGGAATTATCCGGAGCTCATCGATGAGGAGCTTCATTAGCTCGAACTGTACAAGAATGGGGCTACCAACGTGGTCGGGCCGTCCGATGGGAAGGTCATCGACCTTTGTGTCCAGCGACTCTGATTACGACGACGACGTGGATTGGGAGACACTTGTGAAAGAAAGATGATGCGTTTTAGTTTCCACTTCGTTTGAATCATTCAATTTAAATTCGTGTTATGCAATGTAGTTTGATCAAATTGTGCTTCTATGTTTAAATTTATATTATGCAATGTAGTTTGAATCACATTATGCTATCAAGGTTTAAATTTGTGTGAAAAACGTTTAGGGAGTTAAATTTAAGAGTTCGACTAGGAATCACAGTTTTTAATCAAGCTTCAGCTAGAGATGCTCTTAGGACATTAAATTCAAGCATTAAATATCTAGTTAATTTTATTATCTAATGGACTGGATGCCAAATATCTAGACATACATGAGTGCTCATGAGCCATCACTAGTAGAAAACAGGGCTTTGATTCGGGCATGGCAAGCCCATTAGTCCCGGTTCAACTATGAACCGGGACCCATGGGGGCATACGTCCCGGTTCGTGTGCCCAGGGGGCCGGCCGGGCCTTGTTGGGCATCTTTCTTGGTTGGTCTGGACCCATTTGTCCCCGTTCCAGGCACGAACCAGCTTCATAAGTATCTTGCACTTGTTATATATAAGGACCCTTTAGGAACTTCAATATTTTTATTTTGTCATTAGTTATGTGTTGTGTCTGGTTAAATTGGTATTACTAATATCTTTCTTTCAATTTTCTCTTCAATTACTATTGTGGACACATAGGTCTCTCTATCTATTATTGTTTTAACTGTGTAAATTGGATGGTTCATGAATAATAATAAGTTTATAATTGTGCATGTAGACTTCATATTGGTCATTACTCATTACTATTGAGGCCATCTTCAAATTGAATGTTTTAGTTTGCTACTTAACTTATATTGACATTTATCATAGATCAAACTATGTGTAAGAATTCTCTTAGCTAATTTACATAGTCCAATGAAAGAAGTAACGTTCTACTTGTAGAACATCCAAATCGGAAAGCTCTCGGGAGGAATGTTCATTACGCTAGGAGCATATGTGAAAATAATAGCAGACCATTATCTGTAGACGATATCAAAAAAGAAAAGATGTGTGCCATTTTTATGCAGGAGAAGTATGGCAAGGTTGACAAAATTAAAAAACATATGTCTTGGTCAACTAAAATGTACCTCCTACGCCTAGAAGTTCCCTCGCATCAACTACTAAACAATCTATTAACTCAAGCCCATCAACTTCTATATAGAATGTTGTACCTCTCCCTGATAATCCGGAAATCCCTGCCAATCCAAAGCAAACATAGATCCCGCGGAGACCCCCATAGAGAAATTGGCTCCCAAGAGGGTTCCTTCACTTTGTGCTCCCTCACTTGCCCAATTTCTTAGAATGGTGGATCTTTCCAAGTTCAATAATCTTCTTTGGACAACAAGAACTAGTGAAGTTGTGTGTTTAATGGTGTGTTTGGCGATTGAAGAACTAGGCACATTGTCGTTTATTTTAACCAATATTCCAAGCTTTTTAAAGTGGAGTAAACCATAATTTTATGAATGGTATTATAGTATATGTAAGATAGCTGATGTAGTTAAAAAATCCATCTTTAATTTACACACTTTCCTAAGAGTAAACTTTTACGACAACTATTGGATTATGGCAATAATTCTTGGATTATCGAAGTACAACCGCAAGTGGGCTGGTTATTTAACTGGATTTTCTTGTACACATTTGTATGTTGCGGAACAGCCATGGCGAAGATCCTGTGTTGCAACAATTAATGTGATGTTGATCATTTTTTTATTTTGTGTGCATGTAGGTCATGCAAGGATGCTACATTGCCCTTATATTATTGCCCTGACTTGTTCTCCAACGACCTATTCTGTTTTTTTGTGGTGTAGGAAGCGCATCAGCCTTCACCATGGTTTTGTCGCCGCTGGCTGCAATCTAATTTTACAACCAGTTCATACAAGTTAGCATTTGTACTTACTTCATAGAGCCATTACAAAGTACCCGTTGAATCCAATGCTTTTTCATTTTTTGTGTGTTATCACACTAGCTTCTCTATTGCGGATATTCAGGTACTCATCAAAGCATATCCTTTGTCTTAGTTATTTCATTGTACAATTATTATCTTTAATTTGTTGTCAAGTATCACTGATGCAACTTTACTCAGGATCCCATAGATCCAGCTTCTCCTTTGATTAATGTAGCTCATATCCAAAGAATTGATGTTTGTTTTGCATCATGTTTTTTATCATACAAGTACTACTAATTGCCTTAGTGCATTTGGTAGTAGTGTCGGGCAGGCTACTGTTAATGGAAAGGAAATAATGGGCCAAGGATATGTTTGGAGATGTCAGTGAAGAGGACAAAATAATGTGAGATGTCAATGAAAAGGACAGAGCAATGTATATAGCGAGCACAAAATGAATGGAGCTGGTCATTTGTGACACAATAGGATGATCATTTGCTTGATGCATTTAGATAATTATTTATACCATGTAGAAACAAATGGGCTGGAGTAGTGTTTAGGTGTACATTGGTCGTATAGAGGTGGATGTTAATTATAATCCCCACGAAGTTGAATTATGACCTTTATTACTATTTCTTAATATTTTGTATACCGTGGCAATGACGGGCATTTTGAGATCTCATACATTTCAATTTAAAATTCATTAATTGTTCTAGCTATTTTACTGTGCATGGTTGAGTTAGAAAATAATAGTAGTTCTACACAAAACATACAGCTATATTAATATTAAAAACTGTACAAATACATATGTACACAAAAATATGAAGACAGATGTTATGAAAGATTGATATGTTTAGGTCTCACAAATAGCTAGCCTATCCTAGCACACATTTTGAAGACTAGATCTGCCACCATTTTCGGCAGGGCAGCCTTGCACTCTACCCTATCATTGGCCTCCTTCAAATGAACTCATCTGCAACTGTTGCTGAACCGCACAAGAGGGCCACCATGAAAGTTGTACTAGGCAGATGTCCAAGCAGTTGTCAAATTGTCTCCTTCGATGTTCAGGCTACAACTTGGCTCTAAATTTGTATAGCTACAAGAAAATGTGTTTTGTACCAAGAAAAAAAGTCAGTTAGATGTTAGATTCTGTTTTTAGTGCACATTTCTATTAAAAGTTAAAGTTGTAACTTAGTTATGTCTGTTACCAGAGTCAATTCCATGAACAACATGTCAAAAAATTAAGAATTTGTTTACTATTTTTATTTATTTTACTATTCACAAGGGAGCATTTGAGCTTGGGGATCAGAATATGACTTTTGCTACTCATTCTGTATTAAACAAGGAAACATATACACACATCATTCCTACATGTTGAACGTTGAGCCAAAACCATCCAAACCCAGGTTTTTGGTGGGCCAATTGGACGCACGTGAGTGATACACATTTGATTGTCGTCGTTTGTTTGCCGACTCTGATTTTCCTAAATGGTGGTATTTCTTCCATAGATTTGAAGCAATAAATCTTTGAGAGTATTATTTGTCATTAACGTGAGTCTGTTGATCTTTCTATGTCAAAAAAGGTAGATGGTGTACATCTATGTTAGTTTTGCAAACTTAGTTGATTTTACATTCAGAAGGGAGTAGTCAAACCTTAAGACACCTTTGAGTTATCGCAATTCATACAACCTATGTGCACTTAAGAATGTTGATGCAATGCAAATTTAATATGAACATACAATCTAGAGGAGGAAAAACAATGAAAAATTTGTAAACATTAAATGGCATCCTAGAAGCATCACGGGGATAAGTAAATGACATCCTAGAAGCACAACGGGGATAAGTTATTTGCGGGCAAAGTCAAACAACATACAGAGGCATCACATGTGCTCATGAAAGTGTCGACATGCCTAGTTGGGAACATGCAGGCGAAGTTGGTTCCATAGTGAATCAGGGTGCCACCTGAGAAGTTGTTGCTACCCGAGTAGGATCGAGGAGGACCTACGAGCGAGAGGAGGGAGCTCAGTTCTACAGGTCATGGGTTGGCCGAATGAGGAGAGGGCTCGGGGGGGCATCATGGACGATGCACACCTCCTCTCTCTTGATGGCGGTGGCGGATTGGCATGAACACGAGGGGAGCACATCAAGGCGGAGAGTGAGGCAGTTGGCATGGGGAAGTATGTTGTGAAGGAGAAAGGGCGCTATGGAGAAGGAGAGGTGAGCGTCATTTGACTTTAAGGGAGAGGACTCCAACGAAAATATCCCGCTATGGATGGAAAACGAGCGGGAATGAGAGGATCCGACAGGAAAAGGGAATGGTGCATCGTGGTGTGGATTTTTTTCTGTTAGGGCAAGAGTTGGATATAACTTGACGAATAGTCCGGGTAACCACATTTCTCCCCCACATACGGGCTGCATTTTAGGGAGCCCAGCAATGCAGATGGTTGAATTTTGGGAACCCCGCCGGGTGTTCGTTTGATATCCGAACACGCTTATACGTATGACAGAGAAGTTGGCTTCGAGCTTGGAGATGACCTTAATTATTATTTGATTTATTTGTAGACCGTAGCAACGCACGGGCGTTCTACTAGTACTTGTATATGTACGGACAATCATGTATTCAATATTCCATGAAAAAAGTTCCATACAAGCAAACTGATTCCGAGGGAACTTATCATCTGTACGCATTTCTGTCTCGTGAGCCCACCTATGGTGCTGTGAGAGCGCCACCAGTGTACCACTTAGAAGCCGCAATGACACTGCAATGCTGTGACCGTGGGCGGCGACATCAAATCATGGCGTAAGGTACGGTGGACATGAGGTTGGGAGCGGCACTTGCGGTGTACTTGGGTGACCATCGTGACATAATCGTCACATTTCCATTATAATATCTTTTCTCTACTCTCATTTCCATTATATAACCATTGGTATGTGATGATGTTTCATTATTTTAGTCACTCATTGTGGGTGTTGGAAGCGAAGCGCCAAACTGCAAGCCTCCTAGTGTTTGCTGGCATCAGGCCAACTCCAACGTGCGATCCTAAATGGTCCGGCCATGTCCATTTCGGATAATACGGACAGAACCGTGGCCCAACGCGCGCACGAAAATGGATTGCCGCTTTTTTTTATCCATCGTCGATCAATTTATGTCCCAAATTTGGGCTGCATTTCCGTCCAAACGAATGCATGCGAGTGCTCCCTTTGTCCCCCCTGGCTCGCCTGTCAGTGGGAGAATGCCCCTTTCCCCTTCCTCCACGTGACCTGCACCTCCTGCCCACCAGATGCCCCTGCCATAGCCACCGCCCATCTTACGGCCACGACGTCGCTGTGCAGGCTGGCTGCCCAAGGACTCAAAAAAAAAATCACCCCACCGACCCCCCTCCCCGTCCCATTTTTTGAGGTGTTCTTGCCAGTGTTTGTTGGCTTTCTGGGTCATCACGGCCGCCGGCGAGGACCATCCGCCTCGCGTTGCAAGGCCGCCGTTATGCATCTTTGCTTCTACAGGCCACCTGCCCCTACGTGGGAGGCCGAGGCACTCTTCATCGGCCGCGTCTCCACCACGACCGCAAGGTGTTCGGCACTTTGCTCACAATTTACCAGGGACAGTGGGGATGAGTAGTTTCTTTTTTCAACAATTTATTTGTTCATCGGATGATTCGTCGTCGGATGATGAAGAGCGTGTGCTTGCTGCATTGGTCATCAATGACCACATGGCTAGGCAGCGGCCTAGGTTCAGGGGATCAATCTCGAGCCATGATCTGGCTCTGGACAACAATAGGGAGAGAGGTCATGCCTTTGCTCTATACCGATTACTTCGAGAATTCCCCGCTCTTCAAACCCCATCTTTTCCGGTGCCACTTCTGGATAGCAAAGCATGCGTTGAATCGTATCCGGGAAGGAGTGGTAGGATTTGATGATTACTTTGAGTGCAAGGAGGATGCCCTTCGCAAGGTTTGCTTCTCATCTTATCAGAATGCACTACGGCTATTTGTATGCTTGCATATTAAATTCCCGGTGATCTTGTGGATGAGTACCTGAGAGAGACAAATGTCGCAGGTATAGCCCTGCTCTTCGCGATCAATGCAGATAGAGGCTTTCCAAGAATGCTTGACAGCATAGATTGCATGCACAGGAGGTGGAAGAACTGTCTATTTTCTTGGTAGGGCAGGGGAAGTACAAGGGGCATGTGAAAGATTTCACTGTCATATTAGAAGCGGTGGCTTCACAAGATCTTTAAATATGGTACTCTTTCTTCGACATGCCTGATTCTCATAATCATATCAACGTGCTTCAGCGTTCTCCAGTGTTTGCAAGACTTGCGGATGGCCACTACCATGTGGTCTACTTTGAGATCAATGACCACCATTACAACAAGGGATACTTCCTAACTAATGGTATTTATCCATAGTGGTCAACTCTTGTGAAGACAATATCCAATCCAGATGGGGAGAAGAGACATTGATTTGTCCAATCACAAGAGAGTGCTAGGAATGATGTGGAGCGTGCTTGTCGTGTGCTTCAGTCTCGGTGGGCTATTGTTCAACACCCAGCACTGGCATGGAGCACCGATAAGCTTTGGTAAGTGATGACTACTTGTGCGATGACACACAATATGATCGTGGAGGATGAGCATGACGACAATCTGTATGGCAAAGAGTTTGAATATTAGGGTCAAAATGTTGTGTCTGAGCACAAAGTACTGACAATGTTTGAGCAGTTCACCCTATTCTATCATAAAATGCGTGATTGGCATACCCATATGCAACTACAAGGTGACTTGGTTGAGCACATGTGGAATCACATTGGAAAATAGTAGATGTTTCGGTTCATTTTATTTCCATGTAATCAAGACAATTTCGTTTGGGTTGTAAACATTATGTTTTTATTACGTTGTGAAACTATTAGAAACTACGTGCAATGTTTTATTTATTTGGTTGTAAAAATATTAATAATGCTTAATTCAATAATTGTCTACATTTGGCGCTCGGTAGGCCGTGGCGGACCAGATGCGTTAGCCGCATTGGGCGTACTGCCCACACATACAGAAAAACGGTCACCCAAACGGGCAAAATTCGGACAAAACAGACGTCCATTTGGGGTCGTTCGTTTGAGTTGGCCTAAGGGCATCTACAGTCGCAACCTACAAACTTACTTGGCCCCTCAAACGTCCGCGGACGTGTCCGGACGCGCCCACGGATAGTGACTGGGCAGGCCTCAAGATTTTTCATTTGCAACCACAAACCCTATTTTCAAAACATCAAATACATGCAAAGACATGCATGTCGATCATCACGTCCGTGTTGTGCCGACGGGACACCAAATAAAATTCTCATACTTAAGGTTTTGACATCTGAATTGGCTCGGCCGGAGCCTGAGGATCTAATCGACCAGATTAAATAGTTGGGTCGTCAGTTTCAGTTATCGTTGTATCCTTTGTGAATCGGTTGGACTATTGCTATGAATTTTCTTTTGCTTATCACATGGAAGATTCGTAGGCATTGTTTATCTCCTTCACAAATGAAACAATGATTTTTGCATGGCTCTTTTAAATTCACAAAATTTGTTTGCACGGCTCTTTTTGAATCAGAAAAAAATTCTCTTACATGAATGAGATGAACTTGACACTCGATGAACAATCTTTAGTTGATGAAATGCAATCAAGTGTCAAGCTACCTCTTTCACACAACAAGAATTGATCGACCTATGCAATTAATAGAGAAGCTTGGCGCAATCTGCCGCCGCGGCTATTTAAGCCGGTCGGCGTTCGGCTCGCGCGGTGAGATGGGACTAAAATTTGGGCTGACGAGCACGCCGGAGCAGAAGCACGCAAGAGCAGCTCCTCTTCGGCTGCAGGAGGGACCGCTATGAAATGGAGCGGGGTGCTCGGTCGCGATTTGAGGGATGACGGTTAGTCTGAGCGTATAGGGACTAAGTGAAATGTCTGGTTGGGTCTACTTCATTCTACCCGTCGATGACCGAGCGGAGGTTTAGAGAGGAAATAAGGGTCGGGCTGTAGCTGCCCTAACATATCGCACGGTCCGAGCGAGTCCACTGACTGATCGTACCCGTTTCCCTGCTATCTTAGATCTACCTTCTCCTTCCTCGCTCGATCCCCAAATCAAATCGCTGCCTGCTCTCTTTCCTCCACCCAACCCTAAGCCTAACCCTAGCCGCGCCGACACCATCGATCCCAAAATCCCTTCTCCATCCACCCTCCACCCAACCCTAATCCCTACCTCAGCTAGCTAGCCGTCATGGTCCGTTCCATGGCTCTGCTCCACCGCGAGATTTACTTCTCTGAGGACGCGGCGTTATCCGGCCGAGTGTCGTCAATCCGCTGCCCTTGGGAAGGGCGAGATGATCCACCAAGCCGCCAAGAGATGAGCGACGCAGTCACCGATTACCTGCGGACCTTCAAGGCGCACGCAGTCATCGCCGATCCGCCGGCGCTCTCCTTCCTCCACATACTGCGGCCGCCGACTTCCGTCGGGCTCCCGATGCAGCTCCACAGCCTCACCTTGGCCTGCATCTCCAGTGCGGACAAGAACCTGGTTGCCATGTACGCCGGAGGGTACCGCCCTGGCAACCGTTTGCGGGGAGGATACCTCATCTAGATCTACGACGCCAGGAACGACTCCATTTATGCCATCCCCGAGCTCCCCTCCGACCACTCACATAGAGCCATCGGGTGCGAGTCGGCCGTCGTCATGCGCGAAGCCGCCGCCGGGAACAACTACTTTCTTGCCGAACTCGTGAGGGTCTGGCCAGAAGGCTCCCAAGCAGCGCTCTGGCTGTGGAATTCGTCCGTCCAAGAATGGGCGTTGTATCCCACGCGCCTGCCCCTTCCATCCAGCACCACCGGCCACTTCTCCGCTGACTTGTGCTTCTCTTGTCGGGGCTCTATCCTCTGCTGGGTGGATCTGCTCAAAGGCGTGGTACTCTGTGATCTGAAACAAAACTGCAAGTTCAGCTTTATTCAGTTGCCCAAAGATTGTCCAACCTATGATGCCGACAGCAACAGGTTTACATACGCCTGTGCCGAGGAGTTCCGTTCCATGGCCTGTGTTGCTGGCGAAATCAAGTTGGTCGCCCTGGATGAATGTGATGAACACCAGCCCGAAAAAGGATTGGAACTGACCATCTGGACTCTCTCGCCAGACCTCTCAGAGTGGAAGGAAAGCCGCAAGTACAATGTTGAAAACATCTGGGCAAACGAGGCCTACAAGCCTGCTGGTATAAGAAATCTTGCTCCGTCGTTCCCTTTCCTGAGCATCCATGAAGACGGCGTCGTCTACCTAGTCTTAAATGATCTCAGGGAGTTGGACTATGGACTAGAGTACATAGGCCAGTGGTTGCTCCGTGTTGACATAGGCAATAACAAGGTCCAGTTCTATCCACAGCAGGAAAATAGTTCTGTTAATTCCCAGCTCTTTGCCAGTGAGTTCAGTGCGCACCGACAGCATTTACAGGATCACCCGGTATTACAGCTACCCCGAGACCTGTGACCAAGCAGTCCAGCTTCAGGGGCTATCCAACATCACCAGCTGTGTCTTTCTGGCTGCGTCCCCGTGTTGCAGATTACAGGAAGGGTGGCCGGTCCACTGACTAAGGTAAACGTAGAGCCCTCCATGAATGGACCTTGCAGTTTCTACTTCTCCCGAGCATCAGTTTTCAAATTCCTCTATTGCTAGCTCTCCTGGAATCAGCAAGAATCCATTTTTTCATTCACTAGCTCTATGCCACATGTAAATTAGTTCCACATGTATTCTATTGCATTGGAGCCTTAGATATTAGTTCCACATGTATATTTGGTTTTTCATGTATTTGCTTTTAGAGTTAAAACTTTTG
>LR738715.1:893978628-894025676 GCA_902687465.1 Secale cereale
CCCCCCCCCCCCCTGGCTGTGTTATAACTTATAACAGAACATAATACGTCTCCGTGTTTTTTGATGGGGAAGCTGTGTGAATTTCAATTTGTTCCTGCAGCCTTGATGCGTACTTTGATCTTTGCTCCCTGATGTTTAATTGGATTATTATATTAATTCATACAAACATGCCCGTGCGTTGCAACGGGAGAGAAAATGAATTTATCTCGCAACATAGCAATTCTAGCATCAGTTGCCATTAACCAGGATTTGCCACATCAAAGTCTAGAAAAGAATACATAAAAGATACAAATTATCTTCTTCGTGTGGACGGCAGATCGGTCGATGTTGCCTTCTGTGGGCCGTTGTGACAGTTCTAGCAAACATGTGTTCGTGCGTTGCAATGAAAGAAATGAAGCCTCGCTAGCGACTAATGACCCATCCGTGTTGCCACTTTTCCTCTTCACAACCATCGCCGATCATGGTCATGTCTTTTCAACTATCCTGGTCATGGACGAAGGTAGAATGCATAGCGCCTCCGAGTCGGTTCAATGTAGCATTTTATCAAACGTTGTAAGCCTAGAGGAGAAAGCTACAACACATAACATATGGGTAAATTACAACGGTGTCAAGTGTCATACAAAATCAGATCATGGTTTCACCCAAAACACTATGATAAGTCCGAGAGACTAAATGGTTAATAATCAAGGGTAAATGACCATTAATAAATATTTAATATAGTTGAATGTGAACTCATTATAAGATGGGTAAAACAATATATTTGTATCAAGAATTTTTTTCAATCTCAATCGTGTGGTGTTTGGCATAAAGCGAGCCAGCTGTGGTACAGAGGGAACGGGACACGCTCCTCACCCTCCCTCCACTTGATTCTCGAAACAACTTCACGATACCGAGAAAAGTCCAAGGCATATATAAATTGGAAGAACCAGGTGTAAGAGAACGATGTGGGACTAACTAAAATCAACCTTTACTTTTAACAAAAAGCAAGCTAGCTTACTTGGCAAAGACCTTATAGTTAGCTGACGGGAGACTGTGAGTTTGATTTTACATGCTAGCATCTATCATGTGGGACTACAATGTTTTTTTCCTCCTCTTCTCTATCCTCTGGACTGCAGATGGGCTCTGCACCATGTTTGTAATTTATAAATGGGCCAGCCGCCACAGGCGGGCTCTGCACCATGTTTGTAACTTATAAACGGGCCAGCCGCCACTGGCCCAGCCAGAGCCACGAGGCCAGGCTAGAGCGCGGGTGGAGGCTGGGGGTGACGACTCGTTTTTTCTCGTCCGTGGTTTGGGTCATATGTACCCGAATTAGTACCACCTCATGTATATATTTTCAATTGCAGATAAAATCACCGCGGGACGAAATCAAGAATATCACCTTGCTTTATTCATGTAGGTACTCCCTCCGTCCGAAAATACTTGTCATCAAAATGGACAAAAATGAGTGTATCTAGAACTAAAATACATCTAGATACATCTCTTTTTATTCATTTTGATGACAAGTATTTCCGGACGGAGGGAGTATATAGGTATATAGGTAGATATAGATATAGATATGTTAGTTTGGTTTTTCTGTTAGACAAAGTACTACATGTCCGATGAATTTGCAGACTCACTCCGGATGGGAATACAAGTCAAGCCTGGGATTTAGCGGGTTCATTTGTAATTGGGTTATTAACCCATAAGGTAGTTTCTTTTTCGGAATTGATAACTTCCGAACGTCAGATTTCTGACGTTTCGCCCCGAACGCCTTCTTCATAGTTGGATTTTCAGCACGCATCGTACAGTAGAGGATACAGCCACATCAGCGAAACGAGGTCATTCGGGAAAACCGGATTTGGTCGTAAACATCTGACCACTCTGCCACTCCTCTGTTCCTTATCCACGCCCATGACCTACCTCTCCTCACTATCCCAGCATCCCCGTCCTCGCTCCTCCAGATAGCCGCGTCCGAGACGAGGCGGCCATGCGCTGGCGGCGAGGCGGAGTGTGCCGTATGCGTGAGGCGGGTGGCGGCGTCCTATTCCTCACCGATGATTTTGGCCGGAGCTGCGTTGTCCTCCACGAGACCCGTCGATTCGCTGGAACGGCAGGTTCGGGGAGCACGCGGCGGAGGCTGGGGCGTACAGGAGCAGTAGCTGTAGCTGCAGCGTTACTGCGCCGTGCCAGCTGCACTCCCGTCCGGCCGGCGTGCCGCCCGGCAGCACCGTGGCCATCTCCTCTCCTCTCCTCCTCTTTCCTCTCACTAATCTTCCAACACTCTCACCATCTCTCTCTTGTATATGCAGGCCACCATGGGCGTCGCCTTGTTGCTCCGGTCTGGCGTGTCCCGACACCGTCCGTCGCCGGGAACATCGCCTCTGGCCAGCTCTCCTCCGGATCCGCCGTCCCCGAGCCCGTCCCAGATGCTGCAGTGGGCTGTTAGAAGTGGATCGAGGGAAGCATCATCTCAGAGCTTTCCAAGTCCGTGGCAGTAGAGTAGGACCTGATATATATGTGTTCAGTTCAGCTTTTCAGGTTAGTTTGGTTCGTGGTTGTTGGCTGAATATTCTCTAGTTTGTGAAAAATGCAATGTGAGAATGAATTCGCAATCGAAACTTGGATTGGATGTGCGTTCTACAGCGCTTATTTGTTGTGCAGACTTTGTTTTCTAATGTTTCATTCAATAGCCATCACATGAAACTAATCCTAAAAGATGAACTTGACGGATATATACATCCAGTGTGTGTAAAACTTCAGGAGTGAACATGCAGAGGACTATAGTTCTAAGTTGACATGGCAAGAAATTGTAGATAGAGACAATAGTTCTAAGTTGTCACCAAAAAGTTGCCATGGCAAACTGTAGAGACACAAATGATTATAAGTTGTTATTAGAAAAGTTGCCTTGGAAAATCATAGAGAGACAAATAATTATAAGTTTTTATCAAAAAGTTGACATGGCAAATTGTAGAGTGAAAAAAACATTCTTAGTTATCAAAAAGTTGCCATGCAAAATTGTAGAGAGATAAATAATTCTAAGGATTTATAGAAAAGTTGCCATGGCAACTTTGTAGAGTGAAAAAGAATTCTTAGTTGTTATCAAAAAGTTGCCATGGCAAATTGTAGTGACAGATAATTATAAGTTAGTTAATAAAAAATTCGCCATGGCAACTTAAGATGTTAAAAACATGGTAAAGTTATAGATGTTCAAAAACATGGAAAAACTTGCCATGGCAAACTTTACGATGTGCAAAAACATGGCAACCTTCTTTCAATTAAGTTTGCTAAAAAAACCTAGAAAACATGCTAAACTTCTTTTATTAACATGTTCAAAAACATGCAAACTTGCCATGGCAAACTTTACGATGTGCAAAAACATGGCAACCTTCTTTCAATTAAGTTTGCCCAAAAACCTGGAAAACATGCTAAACTTCTTTTATTAACATGTTCAAAAACATGCAAACTTGCCATGGCAAAGTTATTGATGTTCAAAAACATGGCAAACTTTCCATGGCAACTTAATATGTTCAAAAACATGGCAAACTTGCCATGTCATTTTCAAATGTTCAAAACCCTTTGCAAACTTTCCACGGCAAACCAAAGATGTGCAAAAGCATGGCAAACTTTTTGTTAATTAAGTTTGTACAAAAACATGGCAAACAGGACAAACTTTTTTAACTAAGATGTTCAAAACATGGAAGACTTGCCATGGCAACTAAAGATGTTAAAAAATATGGCAACCTAATATGCTCAAAAATATGGCAAACTTGCCATGGCAACCAAAATCAGTATTTGTTTATAGTTATGTTGTTTTTCATGGCAACTAAATGCATTTTTTGCCATGGTTCGTTGTGTCTTTATGCCATGTCCATCCAAAGAATGTTTGTCATGTCCTTTACAAATTAATTTGACAACACAGCAAGTTTGTTCTTTCAAATTTGTTTTGCCATGGCAAAAAGTTTCAATCATTTGAATATTGTTTTGCCGTGGCGATTACATGTACGCTATCATTACAACTTAAGATGTTTTCTACATTTTTTTCAAAATTTCTACGTGTCTAGGGAGAACATTTTTCACCGCATTGTTGCCATGACGGCAAATTTCGTATTGTAAACTTCAATTTGTTGGCTATCTTGTACCTATATGTATGTGAACTTCATGGCAATTTTTTCGTAGTGTGAACTCCGTAGTTATGGCAACTTTTTGTAGTGTAAAGATTTTGATTGCCATGACTTTCTTCCTTTTTTCCTGTAATTTTTGGAAACATAAACTTGAACATGCCATTTTTCCCATAGAATGGCAAAAGATCATGGCCATTTTTCCTTTTTTTTGAGGCAACGGCAATTTTTTTCATGCAAAAGACCAGTGTTTATTAGTAACATATAAAACTAGGCTTTTACTAGTCCTAAATTAATATGGGCTTTATTTTTCAATTTTTTTCCTCGCAGGGAAAAGGCCTGAAGGGCCAGGTGGGTGGGGCGTTTGCGCTGGAGTGTTTTTCCTCCTGAACGAATTGGTTCGGGTGATGCCCCCTCCCGCCCCGAACGTGACGTTCGGTCTGGGGTGCTCCAAGACCAAACGGTCATGCGTTATCGGGGTCCTTCTTTTTTCCTTTTTAGAGAAGTACTACGCGTCCAATGAATTTGAATACTCCATTTGGATGGGAATACAAGTCGGGCATGGAATTTAAGTACTCCCTCCGTTTTTCTTTTCTCTACACATAACTTGAAGCCCGCATACCAAGGAACATACCGTTGGCTGTTTCCTGGACTGTCTTACCCTTCCACTCAGGCCCCTCCCAGTGCTCCACCTTGTACAGGTGCTAAGCCTGCCACGTAGGCAAAAAAAATGATGTGACAAGGTAATTAAGAGGAGAGAGATGGGTGTGGTGACCCCAGGAAGAAACAATGCCAAGCGCGGGAACCTAGGGAAAACACTTAAATGAGAGAAGCCCACCAATGCATGGATAACTTTAGTTGCTAATTCATTAAATGAAGGATGCTTAGCTACAACAAGTTAAGCATCTTTGCATTGTGGACTTTAGTTGCTTAGCTCTTTAATGTGCTTAGCACCAAGTTAGTGCTAGATACATCAATTTGAGGGACAAACTTTTTTGAACGGATAGAGTACTTTATAAGGTCTTTGTGAATAATTAATAAAATGACTGCATCCATCATATAGATGCAAAGGCCCGTGGTAATTCTCCTTTACAAAATCAATTTTTATTATAGGTGTGCACGGTTGTCTGTGCATCCTGAAAACAAGCATGCACGATGAGAGGATCATTGGTGATAACGATGGCTTCGATCCCCCCCCCCCCCGAAGGGAAGTATCCCCGGCAGAACAGCCCTGCCGGAGCTCTAGTTTGGTTTCGCCCAGGTTTCGCCTCGAGACGACGGCGCTTTGTCCCGAAAACCTCCTTCTTATTTTTTTCCAGGTCAAAACACGTTGATATAGCAGAAGATGGACATCGGGGGCCTGCCATGGGGCCCACAAGATAGGGGGGCGCCCAGGGTGTAGAGTGCACCCCCACCATTGTGGCTGGCTGGTGGCCCCTCTCTGGTGCTTATTTCGCCCAATATTTTGAAGGAAATATGCCCTAGAGGCAATAATAAAGTTATTATTTATTTCCTTATATCATGATAAATGTTTATTATTCATGCTAGAATTGTATTAACCGGAAACTTAGTACATGTGTGAATACAAAGACAAAACAGAGTGTCCCTAGTATGCCTCTACTAGACTAGCTCATTAATCAAAGATGGTTATGTTTCCTAACCATAGACATGAGTTGTCATTTGATCAATGGGATCACATCATTAGGAGAATGATGTGATGGACTAGACCCATCCGTTAGCTTAGCACTATGATCGTTTAGTTTTACTGCTATTGCTTTCTTCATAACGTATACATGTTCCTATGACTATGAGATTATGCAACTCCCGAATACGTAGGAACACCTTTTGTGCTATCAAATGTCGCAACGTAACTGGGTGATCATAAAGATGCTCTACAGGTGTCTCCGAAAGTATTCGTGGTGTTGGCATAGATCAAGACTAGGATTTGTCACTCCGAATGTCGGAGAGGTATCTCTGGGCCCTCTCGGTAATACACATCATAATCAGCCTGGCAAGAAAATGACTAATGAGTTAGTCACGAGATGATGTATTACGGAACGAGTAAAGAGACTTGCCGGTAACGAGATTGAACTAGATATAGAGATACCGACGATCGAATCTCGGGCAAGTAACATACCAATGACAAAAGGAACAACGTATGTTGTTATGCGGTTTGACCGATAAAGATCTTCGTAGAATATGTAGGAGCCAATATGAGCATCCAAGTTCCGCTATTGGTTATTGACCGGATATGAGTCTCGGTCATGTCTACATAGTTCTCGAACACGTAGGGTCCGCACGCTTAACGTTTGATGACGATCGGTAATATGAGTTTATGAGTTCTGATGTACCGAAGGTAGTTCGGAGTCCCGGATGAGATCACAGACATGACGAGGAGTCTCGGAATGTTCGAGACGTAAAGATTGATATATTGGACGACTATATTCGGACACCGGAAGTGTTCCGTAAAGTTTCGTAATTTACCGGAGTACCGGGGGGGTTACCGGAACCCCTGGGGTAGCTATGGGCCTTAATGGGCCGTAGGAGAAAGAGGGAAGGATGGCCAGGGCTGGGCCGCGCGCCCCCCACCCCTTGGTCTGAATTGGACAAGGAAGGAGGGGGGGCGCCCCTTTCCTTCTCCTTCTCCCTCTCCTTCCTTTCCCCCTTCTCCCTTTTGGTAGTTCCTACATGGAATAGGATTGCAATCCTATTCCTAGTAGGATTGCACCTCCTAGGCGCGCCACAAGGCGCCGGCCGGCCTCTCCCCCTTGATCCTTTATATACGGGGGCAGGGGGCACCCAAAGACACACAAGTTGAATTGTTTTAGCGGTGTGCGGTGCCCCCCTCCACAGAAACAAACCCCGGTCATACTGTCGCATTGCTTAGGCGAAGCCCTGCGCCGGTAACTTCATCATATCCGTCACCATGCCGTCGTGCTGACAAAATTCTCTCGTGAAGCTCAACTGGATCAAGAGCTCGTGGGACGTCATCAAGCTGAACGTGTGCTGAACGTGGAGGTGCTGTACGTTTGGTGCTTGATCGGTTGGATCGCGAAGAAGTTCGACTACATCAACCGCGTCACTTGATGCTTCCGCTCCCGGTCTACGAGGGTACGTAGACACACTCTCCCTCTGGTTGCTATGCATCTGGTAGATAGATCTTGCGTGATCATAGGAAAATTTTGAAAATACTACGTTCCCCAACAGTGGCATCATGAGCCAGGTCTATGCGTAGAAGATATGCACGAGTAGAACACAATGAGTTGTGGGCGATACTAGTCATACTGCTTACCAGCATGTCATAATTTGCTTCGGCGGTATTGTGAGATGAAGCGGCCCAGACCGACATTACGCGTACGCTTACGCGAGACTGGTTTCACCGTTATGAGCACTCGTTGCTTAAAGGTGACTGGCGGGTGTCTGTCTCTCTCACTTTAGCTGAATCGAGTGTGGCTATGCCCGGTCCTTGTGAAGGTTAAAACAGCACATACTTGACGAAACATCGTTGTGGTTTTTGTATGCGTAGGTAAGAACGGTTCTTGCTAAGCCCGTAGCAGCCACGTAAAACTTGCAACAACAAAGTAGAGGACGTCTAACTTGTTTTTGCAGGGCATGTTGTGATGTGATATGGTCAAGACATGATGAGTTATACGGTTTTGTATGAGATGATCATGTATTCTAAAGTTATCGGCAACTGGCAGGAGCCATATGGTTGTCGCTTTATTGTATGAAATGCAATCACCATGTAATTGCTTTACTTTATCACTAAGCGGTAGCGATAGTCGTAGAAGCAATAGTTGGCGAGACGACAACGATGCTACGATGGAGATCAAGGTGCCGCGCCGGTGACGAAGGTGATCATGACGGTGCTTTGGAGATGGAGATCAAAAGCACAAGATGATGATGGCCATATCATGTCACATATTTTGATTGCATGTAATGTTTATCTTATTATGCTTCTTATTTTGCTTAGAACGATGCTAGCATTATAAGATGATCCCTTACTAAATTTCAAGGTATAAGTGTTCTCCTTGAGTATGCACCATTGCGAAAGTTCGTCGTGCCGAGACACCACGTGATGATCGGGTGTGATAAGCTCTATGTTCAAATATAACGGGTGTAAGACAGTTTTGCACATGCAGAATACTCGGGTTAAACTTGACGAGCCTAGCATATGCAGATATGGCCTCGGAACACCGGAGACCGAAAGGTCGAGCGTGAATCATATAGTAGATATGATCAACATAAGATGTTCACCATTGAAAACTACTCCATCTCACGTGATGATCGGACATGGTTTAGTTGATTTGGATCACGTGATCATTTAGATGACCGGAGGGATGTCTATCCAAGTGGGAGTTCTTTAAGTAATATGATTAATTGAACTTTAATTTATCATGAACTTAGTCCTGGTAGTATTAGCATATCTATGTTGTAGATCAATAGCTCGCGATGTAGCTCCCCGTTTATTTTATATGTTCCTAGAGAAATATAAGTTGAAAGATGTTAGTAGCAATGATGCGGACTAGGTCCGTGATCTGAGTATTATCCTCATTGCTGCACAGAAGTATTATGTCCTTGATGCACCGCTAGGTGACGAACCTATTGCAGGAGCAGATAAAGACGTTATGAACGTTTGACAAGCTCGGTATGATGACTACTTGATAGTTTAGTGCGCCATGCTTTACGGCTTATAACCGGGACTTCAAAAACGTTTTGAATGCCACGGAGCATATGAGATGTTCCAAGAGTTGAAATTAGTATTTCATAGTGATGGGCCTCTAACCCCTCGTTGGTTACCCCAAGTGGAAGGTGTGAGATGCAGTGTTGTGGAAGTTTTTTCCCTTAGCAAAGATGCCAAGGATCGAATCCCCAGAGACTCCTAGGTTCAACAAGTAGGTGTCAACTACTAACGGCGCCAGATATTAGCAATCAACGTGGACCTGCACACAGATACAAATAACTTTGCTCCCAACGAGTACAGAGAGGTTGTCAATCCCTCCGGCCTTGTAGTTCACAAAGGATTAAATGCAAATGATAGTAGTGATAGATAATGTTCGCAATAGTAAATAATAGCGAAAAGTAAATAGCGGATGTGATCAATGATGGTAATATGGACCGGAGTCTCATGATGTTCACTAGTGATCTCTCTCTCCCAAAAGACGATAAAACAGCTATGTGAGGTAAACGAATTACAGCTGGGCAATTGACAGGACCACGAACGCAAACCAATGCTGACTACATTGCAAGAAAGGTTGAGGTTCAAAGCATGGGCGGTACGCCAAAGTAAGTAGACCGAAATCCATCAATATCTACTACTAATCATCCACCTTGAGATATCTATCCAGAACATCTCGCTGGTATTAAGTTGCGAGTCCCACCCATAGTGTAAACTCAATGCAACAGACAACTGCATTAAAAGAACTTTGCGTAAAGTAAACAATCCTTGCACCCGCGGGCACAAGCACCGTTGTTTTCCCCCTTGTGGCAACAGCACATCCCCTAGACTCATGTTTCTGTCACTCAAGCTAGTCATCGAGGGGCATGAACCCACAATCGAGCATAACGTTCCCTCTTGGAGTCACTACCTATTACTTGGCCAAAGCAATAAATAACAACGGAGAACATGCAAGAATTACTTATGAACATAAATATAAAAGAGGTAGATCAAATATATTACTCAATCACAATTTGAACATAATCCCATAATCCATCGGATCCCAGCAAACTCATCATAGCAATAGCATAAGGATTACATATGTGCCTCGATCATGTAGGGCAGCTCACGAGGACTAATTAGTGAAGCACAAGAACGGGAGGAGAACATCACATAGCTACTGGTCATGGACTCATGGTCCAAGGGAGACTACTCACAACTCATCCGGGAGGCGTCCATGGTGGTGGAGAAGCTCCCGGTGGTGATGCTCCCCTCCGGCAGGGTGCCGGGAAGAGTTGTCCTGGTGCTCCCGATCTTGGAAGCGGCGGCGGCGGCGGCGGAACAGAGATGAGATCGCGAAAAAGAGTTCCCGTCCCGAGGGTTTCGAAGGACGCTCTAAATATATGCCAAAGGGGGGCACCAGACGGGGCTCGGGGGGCCCAGGCGCCCCCCGGCGCGGCCCAAGGGGGGGGCGCGCCGCCAGGGCGCCTGGGGCCCTGGTGGCCCCCCCCCCGGCTGTACTTCGGGCGCAAGGTAGGTTCTGGAACGCTGATTTTTTATATAATTTTTCTGGATTTTTCCTGACAGTTCTCGTAATGTGAAAACCTGAAATACAAAAACAGCCGAAAACAGAAACTGGCACTGGGGTGCACTGGATTAGTAGGTTAGTCCAAATATGATCAAAAGTGTATGGAAGTGTATAAATATCATCGCATTATCACCCAAAAGTGGCATGGAGCAAGCAGAAATTATAGATACGTTTTGGACGTATCACATAGTCATGCCTATGTCGAGAGGTATAAGACCTCTGACAGTACATTGCCTACAAGATGGAGAAGAATAGCTCAACCAGTGAGCATGTGCTCAGATTGTCTGGGTACTACAATTGCTTGAATCAAGTGGGAGTTAATCTTCCAGATAAGATAGTAATTGACAAAGTTCTCTAGACACTATGTAATGCCCAGGATGGAATTATACCTCCTACGTGTCGAGGCACGACTTAAAGGCATAAGTCCATCCTAGAATGATCTCAAGTTTGGTAATCTTTGCACATCTCATGTAAAAGAGGGGATTGTAAACATAAAATATAGTTGGCTTACACTCGCCACGTCACACAAATACAATACATGTCTCAAACATCATACATTAAGAATATCACAACCCTCTTAGGGCAAAATCCAAATGTCAAGATACCAAACTTAAATAAATAAACCACAGGTCGGATCGAATCCTAGTAGAAGTCTCCACTACTGATCATCCGGATAACGTACATAGTACCGACTACGCTCCTCGTCGAACTCCGAATCCAGCTCGGTGCCATCACCTGGATAGCTCACAGCTGGACCTGCATCTGGTGTGGTGAAGTAATTGTGAGCCACAGAGGACTCAGCAATCCCGTTCCCGGGTAACAAGACTATTTAAGCCTTGGGTGAGGATAAGGCTGAAGAAAAGAATAAGTGTCTGCAGCAGCAACTAGCAACTAGCTTACGTGAGTGAGAGCGAGAAGAGAAAGCCTCGGTCGAGAGATGATCACGAAGTGATCCTAGCTACAACACGTCAAACATAACCCCTCCGTGTTCAACTCCCGAATCCCTATTCGGAAATTGACGGTCACGGAACACACGCTGGTAGTGTATTAGAAACATTGTGTCAAGTTATCTACAACCGGATATTAACAAGCTCCCATCTGCCACATAACCGCGGGCACGGCTTTCGAAAGTTCATAACCCTGCAGGGGTGTTCCAACTTGACCCATTACAAGCCCACGATCCGCGGAGTCGCAACTCCAAAGTGGGAAGCCCCGAGTATTCTCGGAATCCCGTGCTCAAGATATACCGAACTAAGGTAAGACTAATCCAGCAAATCCTCCCGGCGTGCCGACACCCTGATAGTAGCCGCGCGTATCTCATCTCAGGCCACGACCAGATGGGTGATTCTACAGGTTTATATCAATCCTCGAGTTCCCTCGTGGTGACACCGCAGAACCCCTGGTTTGGACCAACACTCATGAGGAGCACTGGCCCGGGGTTGTTGATTAAGAACTCGGGTTAATTACTCCCTATGCAAGTTATTTAGTTATTAGGCAAATAGTACCAATGTTGGGACTTGCTGGAAAAGACTTAGCACTTAGCGGTTTATCGAGGGGGTCCCATACACCCCAACCGTGTTAGGAACGCATAATCAAGGAACATAACAGCGGTTTATACGGTTCCTAACGGCATGAGTGGAACAAATCACCAAGCAAAAGGCTTAGCCTTCCACCCTTGCCAATATATAGATGATTTCATTTTTAAGCATTTATATAGTGTGATATAACCCAACCAAACTTCAACATGAAGCAAGCATCTTCGATCTTCACCTGCAACTAGCAATGCTATAAGAAGGGCTGAGCGAAGCGTACTTAGCCAAGCAACGGTTTGCATAGGTAGGGTGGTTAAACATGGTAGTGGTTACAAGTAGGAGGCTGACAGGAAGAACATGGGCATCGAGGCAAAACTATAGAGTGGAACTACTAGCAATAGGCAAAGATAGTAATATTATCGGGGTTCGGTCATCTTGCCTGAAGAGAAGTCGTTCGGATCGTAAGAAGGGTCCTCGTCCTCAACCTCGTTGGTAACCTCGTGCTCGTACTCGTACCCGGTCTCAGCTTCCGGCTCTAAACAATACAATCACACAAGGCACAAATCAACAAGATGCAATGCGCACTCGAAAAATGATGGATGCATGATGGATGCACTAAGGATGCACACGGAGCACGCAAAATAGCACTCAAGAAAAACACCTCAAAACATGATAACAATCTGATATTATTAATCTACACAGAAAATCAATCAAGTTTCATATAAGACTCGCTGAAATCGGAGCTACGGGCTAAAAGTTATGCCCGAAACAAGAAATGAGCGAAAGCTGAAAATTACAGCAACATAGCAACTTCGGAGCACAAAATAATTAAGCTACAGCACTCAAACATCATGGCAAAGGACATGAACATAAACTAGACATATCCTACTGCAAATAAGTCCAAAGGTGCACCCCCAAAGGAGCCACGGATCAATAGCAATAAGCTTGGACATATTGAACTTGACAATAAAATTCTGGCAGCAGAATTTTATTGAAACTTTGGAGCAAAAGTTAAACATGCTACAGCCACTTAAATAAACATGTGAGAACATGAATGGAAATCCAACAATATATACTACAAGGAACAATCAAGATCCACCCCAAAACTATCATGGTTTGTCCTAGAGCAGCAAGCAAACATGGCATTGGAACGTTACAGATTTCAGACTTAGTGAAAATCCACTAAGTCCTAAAACAGCAGATTCATCATGGCATCTAAAAGAGCAAGTTTAAGTCACCTCGAAACTAAACATGGCAAGTGGTAAGCACCTCATCAAAGTACACATGATGGTGATTCCGAAACACACAAGCATGCTTCATGGAGATAAACACAACGATAGCAATGAGCTCAACAAGATGGCATTTCATAACAAGTGAAATAACATCACAGCCACATGGCACTTTGCAACGATGATAAACATGGAAAGAATAAATCTAACATGCAACCTATCACCAACAACATGTAGAGCATGGCAAGACGAACACGTGGACATGTCATTTGCATCATTCGGACAAACGAGCTAAAAGATATCACAAGGCAAAGATGACATAAAAACATCACATAGCAGCAATTATACCGGGATGCACTCTTGCAACGGGAAAACAAGCATCTAGATGACTTCTATCATGCATGACACAAAAAGATAAAACGTAGTGCTAATCACCACGAACGCTTGGACATGTCATTTGCGCGAAACGGACAAACACACACAAAGTTAGAGCAGTTTGAAATTAGCATCACAGAACAAAAGAACATGGACTAGATCTAGGGTTTAGAAATAACCTCAGATCCGAAAAAAAACAAACGGCCCGGGTAACAGATCGGGCGGCGGCGGCCCGCGAAGGCAGCCTGGAGGCTTGTGGTGGAGGCGGCCCGCGGGATGCCTGCGGCCCGGCCGATCGGTGCTGCGGCGGCTGGATCCGCGGCTGGCTGGCGTCGAAGGCGGGCCTGCGGAGTGCGGTACGGCCCAGCTGCGGGGATGGAGGGACGGGCCGCGGGAGAGGCGACGATGTGGCGCGGAGAGGCGTGGTGGAGCGGGCCGACGGGGAGTGGACGGAGGGGCGGCGATCTCGGCGCTGGGGCGAAGTGGGCCTCGGGGTCTCGGGCCCAGTCGGCGCGAAGGGAGGCCGGAGGCGAGGCCTGGCCGAGCGGCCTCTGGACGTCGGGGAAGTGGTCCCGCGGCTCGGGCCTGGAGCGAGAGATCGGCTGGCCTGGGGCGAGCGATGCGTTGACTTCGGTCGATCGAAGGAAGGGAGTCGCTACGGCTGGCTGCTTCCTCGTTCCTGGCGCCTGGCCCGAGGAGATCGAGGAAACGATCGGGATCTGCGGGAGGAGCTGCCAAGTGGAGAGGAGGGGGTGGCTAGATCCAGATTTTTAGGGGAAGGAGGAGGAAGAGGCTAGAGATGCCAAAAATAGACATAGGGTCTATTATATAGCAGTTTTTTTAGGGTTTGGGGGGATTTAGGTGTGTTAGGAGCCTTCCGATCGCGATCCGACGGATCCGATCGCGGGGGTAGTTTAGATGGGACTAGGAGAGGGTAGTGGGCTGCTGGAGGGGGTGTTTCTGGGCCACAAGTGGAGGCACTTTGGACCCACACGAATAACTGATGGGATAGCAAACGGAGTCCAAACGCGACGAGATTTGAGAGACGGGTTACACACAACAAAACAACAACACACGACAAGTCTCGCGGCACACCGGTAACGTTACACGGCCAAACACCAAAGTAGGCCTACGGGACGTCACGGACACGTGAGGGAGCTCCGGAACGCGAAACGGACAACGGGAAGAAACACGCGGAACCGGATGCAAACGACAACACAAAAGCAATGCGATGCACATGATACATGATATGAATGAATGCCACACACGCACACAACAAAACGACGAAAAACCCGAAAGACAAAGAACCCGGAAAGGAAATAGATGAAGCCGGAGATATATTATATGCCCAAAAGGGAAAGTATTACATCCGGGGCATTACAAACTCTCCTCTACTACAAAAAGATCTCGTCCCGAGATCTAGGACTGGAAAAAGGAAGGGTACTCGGAACGAAGATGATCTTCTCGTTCCTAGGTAGCTTCTCGGTCGGTGTGATGTGACCACTTGACTTTCAAGAATTTGATGGACTTGTTGCGGGTCTTGCGTTCGGTTTCTTCGAGAATAGCAACTGGATGCTCTCAGTAGGACAGGTATTGTTGAAGATCAATCTCTTCAAACGGAATCATGCGCTCAGGTGCCTTGAAGCATTTGCGGAGTTGAGACACATGGAACACATCATGAACATTGGCGAAGTTTGGAGGGAGCTCAATTTGATAGGCTAGATCGCCTCTTTTGCCAAGAATCTTGAAAGGCCCGACGTATCTAGGAGCAAGCTTTCCTTTGATACCGAATCTTTGGGTGCCTTTCATCGGAGACACACGGAGATAAACATGATCATCAATGTTGAAAGCCAAATCTTGATGCTTGTCGTCATAGTAGCTCTTCTGACGCGACTGAGCGGCCTTGAAATTCTCACGTATGACTTTGCACATCTCTTCGGCTTCTGAGATCAAGTCATTGCCAAGAAGTTGACGTTCGCCTGTTTCAGACCAGTTGAGAGGGGTACGGCATTTTCTGCCATAGAGGATTTCAAACGGAGCTTTGCCTGCACTAGCTTGAAAGCTGTTGTTGTAAGAGAACTCTGCAAATGGAAGGCAGTCTTCCCATTTCATGCCAAAGGAGATGACACAGGCTCTGAGCATGTCTTCTAGAATCTGATTCACACGCTCGACTTGACCACTAGTTTGAGGGTGAAAAGCAGTGCTGAACCTGATCTTAGTGCCCATGGCAGACTGAAAGGAGTCCCAGAACCTGGATGTGAACAAACTTCCACGGTCTAAGGAAATAACTTGAGGAATGCCATGTAAGGACACAATTCTGGAAGTGTACAGCTCTGCCAATTGAGCTGCATTGATGGATTCTTTGACTGGAAGGAAGTGAGCGACTTTGGTAAGCTTGTCGATCACCACGAAGATAGAATCATTTCCTCGCTTGGACTTAGGAAAACCAGTGACGAAGTCCATTTCAATGTGGTCGAACTTCCACTCGGGAATAGGAAGAGGTTGGAGAAGACCGGCTGGACGTTGATGTTCTGCTTTCACTCTTCTGCATACATCACATTCATTCACGAATTGGGCAATCTCCCTTTTCATGCGTGTCCACCAGTAAGACTGCTTGAGGTCTTGGTACATCTTGGAACTGCCAGGATGAATGGAAAGGAGAGAATCATGTGCTTCTTCCATTATGAGCTTCCTGAGATCACCTTTGGGAACAACGAGTCTGTCCTCGAAGAACAAGGTATCTCTCTCATCAACACGGAAGCACTTGTATTTTGGAGTGCCCTTTGCAATACCATGTTTCACCTTCTTCACCATGGTATCCCTGAGTTGGGCCTCATGGACTTGATCTTCCAAGGTAGGAGCAATTTGAAGATTTGCAAGAAAACCCTATGGAACAACTTGGAGGTTGAGTTTCCTGAATGCTTGACAAAGCTCAGGCTGGTACGGCTTGATAAGAAGGCTGTTGCAATATGCCTTTCTGCTCAAAGCATCTGCAATCACATTCGCCTTGCCAGGAGTGTATTCAATGCTGGGATCATACTCTCGGATCATTTCAACCCAACGAGTTTGGCGGAGGTTCAGATGCGGCTGTGTGAAGATGTACTTCAAGCTCTTGTGATCAGTGAAGATGTCGACCTTTCTGCCCAACAACAGATGTCTCCACGTAATCAAAGCATGTACCACAGCTGCTAGCTCGAGATCATGTGTGGGATAGTTCTTCTCACTTGGCTTGAGCTGACGAGAGGTGTATGCCACAATTCTCTTGTCTTGCATAAGCACACCACCAAGACCTTGAAGAGAAGCGTCACAGAATACTTCATAGGGCTTGGACTCATCTGGAGGAGTCAGAACTGGAGCAGAGACGAGCTTTTCTTTGAGAGTTTTGAATGCCACTTCACACTCTGGAGACCAAAAGTATTTGACATTCTTCTGAAGCAAGTTGGAAAGAGGCTTGGCAATCTTGGAGAAGTTCTCAACGAACCTTCTGCAATAGCTGGCAAGACCCAGAAAACTGCGGAGTTGCTTGACGTTCTGAGGAGCTTCCCAGTTCACAATTGCTTCAACTTTCTCGGGATTTACTGCAATGCCGTCAGCTGAGATGATATGGCCCAGGTACAAAACCTTATCGAGCCAAAACTCGCACTTTGAGAACTTGGCATAGAACTTATGCTCTCGGAGTCGATCAAGAACCAGACGTAAGTGCTTTTCGTGATCTTCTTCATTCTTGGAAAACACCAGAATATCATCCAGATACACAAGCACAAACTCGCCAGTATAGGGGTTGAAGATGTAGTGCATCATCCTCGAAAAGGTAGGAGGAGCATTGGCGAGACCAAAAGACATGACGGTATACTCGTATGAACCGTAGCTCGTTCTGAAGGCCGTCTTGGGAATGTCTTCCTCGCGAATGCGAATTTGGTGATAGCCCATTCGGAGGTCAAGCTTAGAGAACACTTTAGCTCCTTTGAGCTGCTCGAAGAGTTCGTTGATGTTGGGGAGCGGATACTTGTTCTTTATTGTCTTCTTGTTCAATGGCCGGTAATCAACACAGAGACGCTCCGTGCCATCTTTCTTCTTGACAAATAAGACACCACAGCCCCAAGGAGACGTACTAGGCCTGATGAGACCCATACTCTCCTGTTTATCAAGCTGCTTCTTCAATTCCTTCAATTCATCCGGAGAGAGCTTATATGGACGTCGGCATGCTGGCTCAGTACCCGGCTCGAGTTCAATAACGAATTCCACCTGACGGTGCGGAGGCATGCCTGGAAGTTCTTCAGGAAAGACGTCTTGATATTCGTTCACCACCGGAATTTGAGATATGGCATTAATTTCGCCCTTATCATTGAGAGAGAAAAGCCTGATAGCGTTATCCCTGGAGGCAAAGATAATCACATCTTCATCAGGATGAGTCATCTTGACTTCCTTCTGTGCACAATCAATGTGAGCATCATGCTGAGAAAGGCAATCCATTCCGAGAATGAGGTCAATGTCAGAATTACCAAGAACCACCGGATTAGCCAGAAATCGATAATCACCCATGCGAATAGAAACATTCGGAGCATATATACTGGAATGCATCTGCTTTCCCGGAGAAGAAACTGCCAACTGCCTCGGTAAAGCTGCTGTGGTCACACTATGCTTGGATGCAAATGGGTATGACATGAAAGAATGTGAAGCACCCGAATCAAATAACACTTTAGGTGGAAAAGAGTTAACTAGAAGGTTACCCAGAATGACATCAGAAGAATTCTCCGCTTGTGCTGCATTCATCAGATTGAACCTTGCTGCGTTTGGATCATGCTTGACCATAGCGGTACCGAGAGGAGGAGGAGGCGGAAGGCGCCTTGGGTTGTTGCACTTGTTGGAATAATGCCCCTTCTGGCCACACTTGTAGCAAGTAACCTCAGAAAGCGGACGGGCAGGAGGAACACTCGGTCTTGGAGCTTGGAACTGTTGCTTGGACTGCTTGTTGGAGTTGGGTGGGTGGGAGAAACCACGTCCACCAGAGTTCTTGTTGTTGGAGTTGTTGTAAGGAGCTCGAATCACTAGAGGAGGAGGAAGCCAGAATTTCTGATGCTTCGATACCATCTGAGACGATGAGGAAGAGTGAACGGCATCTCGAATTCTCTTTTTAGAAGCCTCCATCTTAAGCTTAGCTGCTTCTTGTTTCAAAGCCATGTTATAGAATTTGTCGAATTCATCCGGCTCGAACAAGGTGAGAGCAAGTTGAAGTTCATCTTTGAGACCTCCACGGAACTGGTAGATTTTGCTCTTGGCATCAGGAATGTCTTGCTTAGCATAGCGGGCGAGGTTTTGGAACTTGACATTATACTGATAGACTGTCATAGAGCCCTGCTTTAGGTTGCGGAATTGCTCACGCATACCCTCGATGACACTTGTTGGAATGTGGTGAGAGCGAAAGTCCTTGCAGAAATTCTCCCAAGAGATCACTTGACCTGGCCTAGAGTCTTTGTACTGCTGCCACCAATCAGCTGCTTGATCTTTGAGTTGGAAGGCTACAAACTTCACATAATCATCTTCCTTCACGTTACTGCACTCAAAATGCTTCTTTATGTCGGTTAACCAATCTTCAGCATCAAGAGGGTCGACACAGTAACTGAAAGCTTTTGGATTATTGGCCAAGAACTGGTTGAGAGTAGCATGGTGCTGCTGGTTGAAGAAGTTGCCTTGATTCCCTGGAACACCCTGATTAGTTTGCATCTGCTGCATCATCTGCATCAACATCTGAGTGTTCTGAGCTGTAGTCTGCATAATCGCTCTCCAAGCGTCAGACGGAGGAGGAGGGGAAGGAGGACGATCTGGGACCTCTTCGCCCTCTGGGTTAGCGTTGGGAACCCTTTTCGGAGCCATCCTGAAAGAGATGACCATGAATCAGCAATTGATTGACAGAAGGTATAAGCTGAATCAATGGAATGAATTGCAACAAGTCTTCACAATAATCATTCGAACAATAGGAATGAATGAAATCATCCGAACAAGAAGAACGAATGAATTTCTCAGTTAAATGATAACATCAATCTTCACGAGAGGCCACATAGGGATCAAAATGAAAATAAGAAAACAACAAGGTACGGAAGGAACAAACACAAGAGAGGAGTTTCTTTCTAACATCTTTGTGCTGAAAGCATATGAACGCGTTACGAAAAGGTTTTGCAATCCCCGGATCAGCATAGCCAAGGACCCTTTAAGATGCAACTCCTGATAGTAACATCGGTCATAAACCACTTCACTCAATGTAGAACCCCGAACTCACTAACCTGCATTCGTTGGAAGAATGCCTACGATCAACTAGATAACCCACCTATTAATTTCCGAAAGATTCCAGTTATGCAATCAGGTGTTGGGGATACACGGGAAGCACCGCGCAATCAACTCTAAACCTACATCCAGGTGTATCCATCCTTCAACACATAACCAGTCTTTCTCGGAAACTGTGTACCTCGGACCTTCGAAAAGCATCCACTATAACAAGCTATGGCAATACTCCCGAACTACCTCCCCAGTACTGGGTGATGTCGGGGTTATCTTGCCACTGGCCGTATAGGAGAGATTTTCGATGTCGGCCGTCTTAAGTATTTAGTACTGCCGCGATATGCTTGTGACGACAATACCCCGAAGCTCAACTCCCCGGGACACTGCCACAACCCCTAATGTCAGGAGGCATCGAGAACAATATTCTCGTCACAAGAACATCGAAACAATCCCAGAATACTCGCGGGATTCCTAAAAAAAAATTGGTGCAATTTTTGAAAGTAGGAGAGACAAGAGTAGTCGTCAAGAGTCCTCACCAGAGAGAAAGGGGATGAGAAGCAAAGAAATCCTACTCTCCGATATAATATAGGACTCAAAATGTTTTCAGTGTGTGCCTAGACTCGACCGTCAACGATTCGATCAAACAGTGGGGGCTCCTAGGTCGGAGAAGGCTCTGATACCAACTTGTAATGCCAAGGATGGAATTATACCTCCTACATGTTGAGGCACGACTTAAAGGCATAAGTCCATACTAGAATGATCTCAAGTTTGGTAATCTTTGCACATCTCATGTAAAAGAGGGGATTGTAAACATAAAAAATAGTTGGCTTACACTCGCCACGTCACACAAATACAATACATGTCTCAAACATCATACATTAAGAATATCACAACCCTCTAAGGGCAAAATCCAAATGTCAAGATACCAAACTTAAATAAATAAACCACAGGTCGGATCGAATCCTAGTCGAAGTCTCCACTACTGATCATCCGGATAACGTACATAGTACCGACTACGCTCCTCGTCGAACTCCCAATCCAGCTCGGTGCCATCACCTGGATAGCTCACAGCTGGACCTGCATCTGGTGTGGTGAAGTAACTGTGAGCCACAGAGGACTCAGCAATCCCGTTCCCGGGTAACAAGACTATTTAAGCCTTGGGTGAGGATAAGGCTGAAGAAAAGAATAAGTGTCTGCAGCAGCAACTAGCAACTAGCTTACGTGAGTGAGAGCGAGAAGAGAAAGCCTCGGTCGAGAGATGATCACGAAGTGATCCTAGCTACAACACGTCAAACATAACCCCTCCGTGTTCAACTCCCGAATCCCTATTCGGAAATTGACGGTCACAGAACACACGCTGGTAGTGTATTAGAAACATTGTGTCAAGTTATCTACAACCGGATATTAACAAGCTCCCATCTGCCACATAACCGCGGGCACGGCTTTCGAAAGTTCATAACCCTGCAGGGGTGTTCCAACTTGACCCATTACAAGCCCACGATCTGCGGAGTCGCAACTCCAAAGTGGGAAGACCCGAGTATTCTCGGAATCCCGTGCTCAAGATATACCGAACTAAGGTAAGACTAATCCAGCAAATCCTCCCGGCGTGCCGACACCCTGATAGTAGCCGCGCGTATCTCGTCTTAGGCCACGACCGGATGGGCGATTCTACAGGTTTATATCAATCCTCGAGTTCCCTCGTGGTGACCCCGCAGAACCCCCGGTTTGGACCAACACTCATGAGGAGCACTGGCCCGGGGTTGTTGATTAAGAACTCGGGTTAATTACTCCCTATGCAAGTTATTTAGTTATTAGGCAAATAGTACCAATGTTGGGACTTGCTGGAAAAGACTTAGCACTTAGCGGTTTATCGAGGGGGTCCCATACACCCCAACCGTGTTAGGAACGCATAATCAAGGAACATAACACCGGTTTATACGGTTCCTAACGGCATGAGTGGAACAAATCACCAAGCAAAAGGCTTAGCCTTCCACCCTTGCCAATATATAGATGATTTCATTTTTAAGCATTTATATAGTGTGATATAACCCAACCAAACTTCAACATGAAGCAAGCATCTTCGATCTTCACCTGCAACTAGCGATGCTATAAGAAGGGTTGAGCGAAGCGTACTTAGCCAAGCAACGGTTTGCATAGGTAGGGTGGTTAAACATGGTAGTGGTTACAAGTAGGAGGCTGACAGGAAGAACATGGGCATCGAGGCAAAACTATAGAGCGGAACTACTAGCAATAGGCAAAGATAGTAATGTTATCGGGGTTCGGTCATCTTGCCTGAAGAGAAGTCGTTCGGATCGTAAGAAGGGTCCTCGTGCTCAACCTCGTTGGTAACCTCGTGCTCGTACTCGTACTCGGTCTCAGCTTCCGGCTCTAAACAATACAATCACACAAGGCACAAATCAACAAGATGCAATGCGCACTCAAAAAATGATGGATGCATGATGGATGCACTAAGGATGCACACGGAGCACGCAAAATAGCACTCAATCAAAACACCTCAAAACATGATAACAATCTTATATTATTAATCTACACAGAAAATCAATCAAGTTTCATATAAGACTCGCTGAAATCGGAGCTACGGGCTAAAAGTTATGCCCGAAACAAGAAATTAGCGAAAGCTGAAAATTACAGCAACATAGCAACTTCGGAGCACAAAATAATTAAGCTACAGCACTCAAACATCGTGGCAAAGGACATGAACATAAACTAGACATATCCTACTGCAAATAAGTCCAAAGGTGCACCCCCAAAGGAGCCACGGATCAATAGCAATAAGCTTGGACATATTGAACTTGACAATAAAATTCTGGCAGCAGATTTTTATTGAAACTTTGGAGCAAAAGTTAAACATGCTACAGCCACTTAAATAAACATGTGAGAACATGAATGGAAAGCCAACAATATATACTACAAGGAACAATCAAGATCCACCCCAAACTATCATGGTTTGTCCTAGAGCAGCAAGCAAACATGGCATCGGAACGTTACAGATTTCAGACTTAGTGAAAATCCACTAAGTCCTAAAACAGCAGAGTCATCATGGCATCTAAAAGAGAAAGTTTAAGTCACCTCTAAACTAAACATGGCAAGTGGTAAGCACCTCATCAAAGTACACATGATGGTGATTCCGAAACACACAAGCATGCTTCATGGAGATAAACACAACGATAGCAATGAGCTCAACAAGATGGCATTTCATAACAAGTGAAATAACATCACAGCCACATGGCACTTTGCAACGATGATAAACATGGAAAGAATAAATCTAACATGCAACCTATCACCAACAACATGTAGAGCATGGCAAGACGAACACGTGGACATGTCATTTGCATCATTCGGACAAACGAGCTAAAAGATATCACAAGGCAAAGATGACATAAAAACATCACATAGCAGCAATTATACCGGGATGCACTCTTGCAACGGGAAAACAAGCATCTAGATGACTTCTATCATGCATGACACAAAAAGATAAAACGTAGTGCTAATCACCACGAACGCCTGGACATGTCATTTGCGCGAAACGGACAAACACACACAAAGTTAGAGCAGTTTGAAATTAGCATCACAGAACAAAAGAACAGGGACTAGATCTAGGGTTTAGAAATAACCTCAGATCCGAAAAAAAAAACAAACGGCCCGGGTAACAGATCGGGCGGCGGCGGCCCGCGAACTGGCGGCGGCCCGCAAAGGCGGCCTGGAAGCTTGCGGTGGAGGCGGCCCGCGGGATGCCTGCGGCCCGGCCGATCGGTGCTGCGGCGGCTGGATCCGTGGCTGGCTGGCGTCGAAGGCGGGCCCGCGGAGTGCGGTACGGCCCAGCTGCGGGGATGGAGGGACGGGCCGCGGGAGAGGCGACGATGTGGCGCGGAGAGGCGCGGTGGAGCGGGCCGACGGGGAGTGGATGGAGGGGCGGCGAGCTCGGTGCTGGGGCGAAGTGGGCCTCGGGGTCTCGGGCCCAGTCGGCGCGAAGGGAGGCGGGAGGCGAGGCCTGGCCGAGCGGCCTCTGGACGTCGGGGAAGTGGTCCCGCGGCTCGGGCCTGGAGCGAGAGATCGGCTGGCCTGGGGCGAGCGATGCGTTGACTTCGGTCGATCGAAGGAAGGGAGTCGCTGCGGCTGGCTGCTTCCTCGTTCCTGGCGCCTGGCCCGAGGAGATCGAGGAAATGATCGGGATCTGCGGGAGGAGCTGCCAAGTGGAGAGGAGGGGGTGGCTAGATCCAGATTTTTAGGGGGAGGAGGAGGAAGAGGCTAGAGATGCCAAAAATAGACCTAGGGTCTATTATATAGCAGTTTTTTTAGGGTTTGGGGGGGGATTTAGGTGTGTTAGGAGCCTTCCGATCGCGATCCGACGGATCCGATCGCGGGGGTAGTTTAGATGGGACTAGGAGAGGGTAGTGGGCTGCTGGAGGGGGTGTTTCTGGGCAACAAGTGGAGGCACTTTGGACCCACACGAATAACTGATGGGATAGCAAACGGAGTCCAAACGCGACGAGATTTGAGAGGCGGGTTACACACAACAAAACAACAACACACGACAAGTCTCGCGGCACACCGGTAACGTTACACGGCCAAACACCAAAGTAGACCTACGGGACGTCACGGACACGTGAGGGAGCTCCGGAACGCGAAACGGACAACGGGAAGAAACACGCGGAACCGGATGCAAACGACAACACAAAAGCAATGCGATGCACATGATACATGATATGAATGAATGCCACACACGCACACAACAAAACGACGAAAACCCGAAAGACAAAGAACCCGGAAAGGAAATAGATGAAGCCGGAGATATATTATATGCCCAAAAGGGAAAGTATTACATCCGGGGCATTACACACTATCACCAAGTTAGTAGGACTTCGTGATGAACTATAATATGCAAGGGATGACAAAAGTAATTCCCGAGCTCTTCGCGATACTGAAATCGGCGAAGTTAGAAATCAAGAAAGAGCATCAAGTGTTGATGGTTAACAAGACCACTTGTTTCAAGTAAATGGCAAAGGGATAGAAGGGGAACTTCAAGAAGAATGACAAGCAAGTTGTCACTCCCGTGAAGAAACCCAAAGCTAAACTCAAGCATGAAACTAAGTGCTTCTACTGCAAAGGAAATGGTCACTGGAAGTGGAACTGCCCTAGATACTTGGTGGATAAGAAGGATGGCAAAGTGAACAATGGTATATATTGATATACAGATTATTGATGTGTACTTTACTAGTGTTCATAGCAACCCCTGGGTATTTGATACCGGTTCAGTTGCTAAAGTTAGTAACTCGAAACGAGAGTTGCGGAATGAACATAGACTAGTTAAAGGTGAAGTGACGATGTGTGTTTGAAGTGGTTCCAAGATTGATATGATTATCATCACACACTCCCTATACTTTCAAAATTAGTGTAGAACATAAATAAATTCTATTTGGCATTTGCGTTGAGCATGAATATGATTTGATCATGTTTGTTGCAATACGGTTATTCATTTAAAGTCATAGAATAATTGTTATTCTTTTTACATGAATAAAGCCTTCGATGGTCATACACCCAATGAAAAATAGTTTGTTGGATCTCGATCGTAGTGATACACATATTCATAATATTGAAGCCAAAATATGCAAGGTTAATAATGATAGTGCAACTTATTTGTGGCACTGCCGTTTAGGTCATATTGGTGTAAAGCGCATGAAGAAACTCCATAGTGATGGACTTTTGGAATCACTTGATTATGAATCACTTGGTGCTTGCGAACCATGCCTCATGGGCAAGATGACTAAAACTCCGTTCTCCGGAACAATGGAGCAAGCAACTGATTTATTGGAAATCATACATACTGATGTATGTGGACCGATGAGTGTTAAGGCTCGCGGCGAGTATCGTTATTTTCTGACCTTCACTAATGATTTGAGAAGATATGGGTATATCTACTTAATGAAACACAAGTCTGAAACATTTGAAAAGTTCAAAGAATTTCAGAGTGAAGTAGAGAATCATCGTAACAAGAAAATAAAGTTCCTACGATCTGATCATGGAGGTGAATATTTGAGTTACGAGTTCGGTCTTCATTTGAAACAATGTGCAATAGTTTCACAACTCACGCCACCCGGAACACCACAACGTAATGGTGTGTCCGAACGTTGTAACTGTACTTTATTAGATATGGTGCGATCTATGATGTCTCTTACCGATTTACCACTATCGTTTTGGGTTATGCATCAGAGACAGCTGCATTCCCGTTCAATAGGGAAATATCTAAATCCATTGAGACGACACCTTACGAACTATGGTTTGGCAAGAAACCAAAGTTGTCGCTTGTTGAAGTTTGGGGCTGCGATGCTTATGTGAAAAAGCTTCAATCTGATAAGCTCGAACCCAAGTCGGAGAAATGTGTCTTCATAGGATACCCAAAGGAGACTGTTGGGTACACCTTCTATCACAGATTCAAAGGCAAGATATTCGTTGCTAAGAATAGATCCTTTCTAGAGAAGGAGTTTTTGTCAAAAGAAGTGAGTGGGAGGAAAGTGGAACTTGATCAGGTAATTGTACCTTCTCCCGAATTGGAAAGTAGTACATCACACAAACTAGTTCCAGTGATTCCTACACCAATTAGTGAGGAAGCTAATGATGATGATCATGAAACTTAGGATCAAGTTACTACTGAACTTCGTAGATCAACCAGAGTATGTTCCGCGCCAGAGTGGTACGGCAAGCCGGTTCTAGAAGTCATGTTACTAGACCATGATGAACCTACGAACTATGAGAAGCGATGATGAGCCCAGATTCCGGAAAACGGCTTGAGGCCATGAAATCTGAGATGGGATCCATGTATGAGAACAATGTGTGGACTTTGGTTGACTTGCCCGATGATCGGCAAGCCATCGAAAATAAATGGATCTTCAAGAGGAAGACCGATGCTGATGGTAATGTTACTGTTTACAAAGCTCGACTTGTTGCGAAAAGTTTTCGACAAGTTCAAGGAGTTGACTACGATAAGACTTTCTCACCCATAGCGATGCTTAAGTCTGTCCGAATCATGTTAGCAATTGCCGCATTTTATGATTATGAAATCTGGCTAATGGATGTCAAAACTGCATTCCTGAATGCATATCTTAAAGAAGAGTTGTATATGATGCAACCAGAAGGTTTTGTCGATCCTAAAGGTTCTAACAAAGTGTGCAAGCTCCAGCGATCCATCTATGGACTGTTGCAAGCATCTCAGAGTTGGAATATACGCTTCGATAAGTTGATCAAAGCATATAGTTTTATACAGGCTTGTCGTGAAGCCTGCATTTACAAGAAAGTGAGTGGGAGCACTACAAACTTTCTGATAAGTATATGTGAATGACATATTGTCGATCAGAAATGATGTAGAATTTTCTGGAAAGCATAAAGGAGTGTTTGAAAGGAGTTTTTTCAAAGAAAAACCTCGGTAAAGCTGCTTACATATTGAGCCTCAAGATCTATAGAGATAGATCGAGACGCTTGATAAGTTTTTTTTTCAATGAGTACATACCTTGACAAGTTTTGAAGTAGTTCAAAATGGATCAGTCAGAGAAGGAGTTCTTGCCTGAGTTGTAAGGTATGAAGTTGAGTAAGACTCAAAGCTCGACCTTGGCAGAAGATAGAGAAAGAATGAAGGTCATTCCCAATGCCTCGGCCATAGGTTCTATAAAGTATGTCATGCTGTGTACCAAACCTGTTGTGTACCTTACCATGAGTTTGGCAAGGAGGTACAAAAGTGATCTAGGAGTAGATCACTGGACAGCGGTCAAAATTATCCTTAGTTACTGGATGACTAAGGAAATGTTTTCTCGATTATGGAGGTTCTAAAGAGTTCGTCGTAAAGATTACGCCGATGCAAGCTTTACACTAATCCAAATGACTCTAAGTATCAATCTAGATGCATATTGGAAGTGGGAGCAATTAGCTAAAGTAGCTCCATGCAAAGCATTGTAGACATAGAAATTTGCGAAATACATACGGATCTGTATGTAACAGACCCGTTGACTAAACTTCTCTCACAAGAAAAACATGATCACACCTTATTACTCTTGGGTATTAAGCACATAGCGATGAGAACTAGATTATTGACTCTAGTAAACCCTTTGGGTGTTGGTCACATGGCGATGTGAACAATGGGTGTTATTCACATAACGATGTGAACTATCGGTATTAAATCACATGGAGATGTGAACTAGATTATTGACTCTAGTGCAAGTGGGAGACTGAAGCAAATATGCCCTAGAGGCAATAATAAAGTTATTATTTATTTCCTTATATCATGATAAATTTTTATTATTCATGCTAGAATTGTATTAACCGGAAACTTAGTACATGTGTGAATTGATGGCTTCTCGCCCCTCGTTGGTTACCCCAAGTGGAAGGTTTGAGATGCAGTGTAGCGGTAGTTTTCCCTTGGCAAAGATACCAAGGATCGATTTCCCCTGAGACTCCTAGTTTCAACAAGAAGGTGTCAACTGCTAACGGCGCCAGATATTAGCAATCAACGTGGACCTGCACACAGATAGAAATAACTTTGCTCCCAACGAGTACAGAGAGGTTGTCAATCCCTCCGGCCTTGTCGTTTACAAAGGATCAAACGCAAGCGATAATAGTGATAGGTATTGCTGCAAATAGTAAGTAAAAGCAGAAAGTAAATAGATGATGTGATCAGTGATGGTAATATGGACTGGGGTCCCATGATGTTCACTAGTGATGTCTCTCTCCCAAAAGACGATAAAACAGCTATGTGAGGTAAACGAATTACAGCTGGGCAATTGACAGAATTATGTGCGCAAACCAATGCTAACTATGTTGCAAGAAAGGTAGAGGTTCAAAGCATGGGCGGTACGCCAAGGCAAGTAGACCGAAATCCATCTGCATCTACTACTAATCATCCACCTTGAGATATCTATCCAGAACATCTCGCTGGTATTAAGTTGCGAGTCCCACCCATAGTGTAAACTCAAAGCAACAGACAACTGCATTAAAAGAACTTTGCGTAAAGTAAACAATCCTTGCACCAACGGGCACAAGCACCGTTGTTTTCCCCCTTGTGGCAACAGCACATCCCCTAGACTCATGTTTCTGTCACTCAAGCTAGTCATCGAGGGGCATGAACCCACAATCAAGCATAACGTTCCCTCTTGGAGTCACTACCTACTACTTGGACAAAGCAATAAATAGCAGTGGAGAACATGCAAGAATTACTTACGAACATAAATATAAAAGAGGTAAATCAAATATATTACTCAAACACAATCTAAACATAATCTCACAATTCATCGGATCCCAGCAAACTCAACATAGCAACAGCATAAGGATTACATATGTGCCTCGATCATGTAGGGCAGCTCACGAGGTCTAATTAGTGAAGCACAAGAAGGGGAGGAGAACATCACATAGCTACTGGTCATGGACCCATGGTCCAAGGAGACTACTCACAACTCATCCGGGAGGCGTCCATGGTGGTGGAGAGGCTCCCGGTGGTGATCCTCCCCTCCGGCAGGGTGCCGGGAAGAGTTCTCCTGGTGCTCCCGATCTTGGAAGCGCGGCGGCGGCGGAATAGAGATGAGATCGCGAAAAAGGGTTCCGTCCTCGAGGGTTTCGGGACGCGTGTTAAATATATGCCAAAGGGGGGGGGGCATCAGCGGAGGCCTGGAGGGCCCAGGCGCCCCCCGGCACGGCCAGGAGGGGGGCCGCGCCACCAGGGCGCCTGGAGCCCTGGTGGCCCCCCTCCGGCCCTACTTCGGCCATGTGGAAGCTTCCGGAACGCTGATTTTTTATATAATTTTTCCGGGATTTTTCTGGTAGTTTACGTGACGGGAAAATCTGAAATACAAAAACAACAGAAAAAAGAAACTTGCACTGGGGTGCACTGAGTTAATAGGTTAGTCCAAATATGATCAAAAGTGTATGGAAGTGTATAAATATCATAGCAATATCACACAAAAGAGGCATGGAGCAAGCAGAAATTATAGATACGTTTTGGACGTATCAACATCCCCAAGCTTAATTCCTGCTCGTCCTCGAGTAGGTAAATGATAACAAGAATAATTTTTGTGGTGACATGCTATTAACCATATAAGGACTTTTTCATAGTCACATGACAAAAGCTTACTGAGACAATGAATTTATAGTAATTAAGTTGCCTTATAAGAAAATCACAAAGAACTGAAAGTTTTACAACATGATACTGAAACATCAAATAGATTTGTAATGAGCATGGTGTGCAAATATGATAAAGTGATATCTCGCTTGCCCCCTTTAGTGAAGCAAAACATAAATGCAGGGGCACCTCCAAGGTTTAAGTGATGACTAGATACAATGATTTCGGAATAAACGATATCACAATCATGCAAAAGACAATGCTACTTTGGGACAATGCACATTACACTCAGAATGACAATCATGCTCTCAGTAGTTGGTGCTTAAAGAAGGCGAAGACTCTCGAATCGTGGCTTTTGTTGGCAAGGTTGAAAACCCGTGGTTGGAAACAAAGACAAAGCATGTACCAGAGCTCTTGGTTTTAAAAACAGAAGTAAAAATTATTTTTTTGGATATGCATGTTTCGTCAACGAATGCTAGCAGATAACTCAATTACTTCTTGAGATCGACAAGTTTCGAGGAACGGCTCCCGAATGAGGACGATCACATCCTCTCCTTTGTTTATCACTGCCAAAGTTTTCTGATTTCTCATGAACAAAGCGTGAAGGAGGGTTTGTTTGTTTATATTATTTTTTAATGAGCCGGGCGCACTCAATGCCAGTTCCTTCTCGTATTATGGGTTTGCACATTAGACATGCAATCCCGGGGTGAAGCTTGTCCAACTTAAAAAGATCATGAATTAACTACTACTTCCTCACGAACTTAAAACAGAGGCACAAAAGAGAAATGCTTTTTTGAATAATTTCGAGATGGTACATGAAAGTCTTCGTTAGGAATGGCAGGTAAATACCATGTGTAGGAAGGTATGGTGGACTCATATGGCATAACTGGTTTAAAGGATTTTGGATGCACAAGCAGTCAGTCCGCTTAGTACAGGTGGAGGTTAGCAAAAGACCGGGAGCGACCAACTAAGAGAGCAATGACGGTCATAATCATGCAGAGCGACAAAGCAACATTGAATCAGGCATGGAAGTTATATCGCTACTCAGAAATAAAAGATCATCAAGGCTTGACAGACTTTCTTTACAGTCTTTAATATGCGTGAACATACGCCAAGTCAATCAAAATAAATTCTTGAAGGAAGATATTACTAAACCATATCACATCATAGGCAAAGAAATCATGTTGGTACTCCAATAACACATTGGGAACCCCCCAGCTATTTGAGACTAACCATAAGAAAACATGAACTACTAAGCACCATTATGCACGTAGCATTTTTATCATAGACATATCGACCAATGCAACAGAAGCAAACTCTCTTAATAAGATAAGCATGATAAATAAAGAGAGTTCAAGCAACCAACTAAACAAAAGATCTTTAAAAAGATAAGCATGAAAACTAAGAGCTGAACATGATAGTAGCTATTGAAAGTCCAAGAACATACACAGCAAAGATAAACATGAAAATTCTATGTTGTGTTCTAGGTTGAAGTGGAGCGTGTCTCTCTCCCACACAAAGAAAGCTGAGTTCCAACTCGTTATGAAAAGCTAAAGAAAACTAAAAAGGAAAACTAAAAGCAAGACGCTCCAAGCATAGCACATAACACATGAAGTGATAAAAATATAGTGGAACGAAAAACGAACTGATAATGTTGATGGAGAAGGGGATGCACGGGGGCATCCCCAAGCTTAGACGCTTGAGTCTCCTTGAATATTTCTTGGGGTGCATGGGGGCATCCCCAAGCTTGAGCGTTTGACACTCCTGAATCTTTTTATCATCTTCCCTCGCACACTTGAAAACTCCCTTCATACATAACTCATCATAATCTGATTAGCGAGGTTAGTACCCTTAATAAAATAATTGTTCCTTGCTGGAAATAAAGATATTCTTGAAGGTCTACTGTTTCTCAAGATTGCCAAAAGGTTTTTGCAAAGAAAAAGCAATCTCAAGGTTTGCAAAATGAAGGAAAGGCAAAACAGGACAGAATCTGTGAAAAACAGACCAGCAGGTAGTAAATAATTTTTTCGGGGAACTTCTGCAACTCAAATCAAAAAACTCAGAACAGACGCCCAAAAGACAATTGTATAGAGCACGCTGTCGAAAAAATTCAGACCAAAAAGATGATCTGGTGATTTTATACGAATTTTTCTGTCCAAGCACAGAATCTGTTTCCTGGACAGCACGTCACAACTTTTGAACTTTCTTGCAATCAGAGGCTAAACTTGGCACAAAGCTGAAAAGTAAAGATACAATGATGATGCTACTGTAGTAGCAAACATCAAGACCACTAAAAACTGAAAGAACAAACTGAAAGTAAAGATAACAAGGGTTGTCTCCCTAGAGCTCTTTCTTTATAGCCATAAAGATAGGCTTAAGACTTTAATGATGCTCTCGTAGGAATAAGAGTTGAAGAACAAAAGAGAGCATCAAGAAGCACATATAAATCATATTTAAGTCTACCCCTCTTCCTATGCATTGGAATCTTGTAAAGAAATAAATTATTGAAGCATAAAGCAATAAGCATAGGAAGACGAAACAAGTGCAGCTTCAAAACCTTCAACATAAAGAGACGAAACTTGATATTATTAAGATATTTAGAACCATGTCTCCCTCTCTCATTATAAATTTCAGTGGCATCATGGATGAACTCAACAATATAACTATCACATAAGGCATTATTTCTATGATCCAAAAGCATAAAAGTATCATTACTCTTCATATAAGCAAAATCTTTCTTATTAGGAATAGTGAGAGTAAAGCAATCATAACCATCATGGTAATCATTGTATTTAGGAGGCATATCATAATCATAATAAATTTTGTCCTCAATAGTAGGTGGACTGAAAACATCATATTCATCATTGTAATCAGCATATATAGGAAGCAAAGTATCATCAAAGTAAATTTTCTCTTCAAAAGTTGGGGGACTAAAAATATCATGTTCATCAAACGTGTCATCCCCAAGCTTAGAGCTTTCCATGTCATTAGCAATATTGATATTCAAAGAAAGCATACTAATAACATCACCACCATCATGATTGTTATGCAAATAATAAAGTTCCATAGGTTTTTTAATTTTCTCTTCAAACACATCATGTCCCAAAGCAAGGTAGAGCTTATAAAGCTCTCTCATATTTTTGTTGTTGTCCATTAAGCAAAACTAGTGAAAAGACATAAAGGAAACTGAAAGGTAAACTAACAAGACTAAAAATCAAAGATAAAAGATAGCGTGCAACTCCCCTATCTTGAAGAGTGGAGTCCCCGGCGACGGCGCCAGAAAACTTTGCTTGATGGCTTCTCGCCCCTCGTTGGTTACCCCAAGTGGAAGGTTTGAGATGCAGTGTAGCGGTAGTTTTCCCTTGGCAAAGATACCAAGGATCGATTTCCCCTGAGACTCCTAGTTTCAACAAGAAGGTGTCAACTGCTAACGGCGCCAGACATTAACGTGGACCTGCACACAGATACAAATAACTTTGCTCCCAGCGAGTACAGAGAGGTTGTCAATCCCTCCGGCCTTGTCGTTTACAAAGGATCAAACACAAGCGATAATAGTGATAGGTATTGCTGCAAATAGTAAGTAAAAGCAGAAAGTAAATAGCGGATGTGATCAGTGATGGTAATATGGACCGGGGTCCCATGATGTTCACTAGTGATGTCTCTCTCCCAAAAGACGATAAAACAGCTATGTTAGATAAACGAATTACAGCTGGGCAATTGACAGAATTATGTGCGCAAACCAATGCTAACTATGTTGCAAGAAAGGTAGAGGTTCAAAGCATGGGCGGTACGCCAAGGCAAGTAGACCGAAATCCATCTGCATCTACTACTAATCATCCACCTTGAGATATCTATCCAGAACATCTCACTGGTATTAAGTTGCGAGTCCCACCCATAGTGTAAACTCAAAGCAACAGACAACTGCATTAAAAGAACTTTGCGTAAAGTAAACAATCCTTGCACCCGCGGGCACAAGCACCGTTGTTTTCCCCCTTGTGGCAACAGCACATCCCCTAGACTCATGTTTCTGTCACTCAAGCTAGTCATCGAGGGGCATGAACCCACAATCAAGCATAACGTTCCCTCTTGGAGTCACTACCTACTACTTGGCCAAAGCAATAAATAGCAACGGAGAACATGCAAGAATTACTTACGAACATAAATATAAAAGAGGTAAATCAAATATATTACTCAAACACAATCTGAACATAATCTCACAATCCATCGGATCCCAGCAAACTCAACATAGCAACAACATAAGGATTACATATGTGCCTCGATCATGTAGGGCAGCTCACGAGGTCTAATTAGTGAAGCACAAGAAGGGGAGGAGAACATCACATAGCTACTGGTCATGGACCCATGGTCCAAGGGAGACTACTCACAACTCATCCGGGAGGCGTCCATGGTGGTGGAGAGGCTCCCGGTGGTGATCCTCCCCTCCGGCAGTGTGCCGGGAAGAGTTCTCCTGGTGCTCCCGATCTTGGAAGCGCGGCGGCGGCGGAACAGAGATGAGATCGCGAAAAAGGGTTCCGTCCTCAAGGGTTTCGGGACGCGTGTTAAATATATGCCAAAGGGGGGCATCAGCGGAGGCCTGGGGGGCCCAGGCGCCCTCCCGGCGCGGCCAGGAGGGGGGTCGCGCCACCAGGGTGCCTGAAGCCCTGGTGGCCCCCCTCCGGCCCTACTTCGGCCGTGTGGAAGCTTCCGGAACGCTGATTTTTTATATAATTTTTCCGGGATTTTTCTGGCAGTTTACGTGACGGGAAAACCTGAAATACAAAAACAGCAGAAAACAGAAACTGGCACTGGGGTGCACTGAGTTAATAGGTTAGTCCAAATATGATCAAAAGTGTATGGAAGTGTATAAATATCATAGCAATATCACACAAAAGAGGCATGGAGCAAGCAGAAATTATAGATACGTTTTGGACGTATCATGAATACATAGACAAAACAGAGTGTCCCTAGTATGCCTCTACTAGACTAGCTCATTGATCAAAGATGGTTATGTTTCCTAACCATAGACATGAGTTGTCATTTGATCAATGGGATCACATCATTAGGAGAATGATGTGATGGACTAAACCCATCCGTTAGCTTAGCACTACGATCGTTTAGTTTTACTGCTATTGCTTTCTTCATAACTTATACATGTTCCTATGACTATGAGATTATGCAACTCCCGAATACCGTAGGAACACCTTGTGTGCTATCAAACGTCACAACGTAACTGGGTGATCATAAAGATGCTCTGCAGGTGTCTCCGAAAGTATTCATGGTGTTGGCATAGATCAAGACTAGGATTTGTCACTCAGAATGTCGGAGAGGTATCTCTGGGCCCTCTCGGTAATACACATCATAATAAGCCTTGCAAGAAAATGACTAATGAGTTAGTCACGAGATGATGTATTACGGAACGAGTAAAGAGACTTGTCGGTAACGAGATTGAACTAGGTATAGAGATACCGATGATCGAATCTCGGGCAAGTAACATACCAATGACAAAAGGAACAACGTATGTTGTTATGCGGTTTGACCGATAAAGATCTTCGTAGAATATGTAGGAGCCAATATGAGCATCCAGGTTCCGCTATTGGTTATTGACCGGATATGAGTCTCGGTCATGTCTACATAGTTCTCGAACCCGTAGGGTCCGCACGCTTAACGTTTGATGACGATCGGTATTATGAGTTTATGAGTTTTGATGTACCGAAGGTAGTTCGGAGTCCCGGATGAGATCACGGACATGACGAGGAGTCTCGGAAAGTCCGAGACGTAAAGATTGATATATTGGACGACTATATTCGGACACCAGAAGTGTTCCGTCAAGTTTCGGAATTTACCGGAGTACCGGGGGGTTACCGGAACCCCTTTGGAAGTTATGGACCTTAATGGGCCGTAGGAGAAAGAGGGAAGGAGGGCCAGGGCTGGGTCGTGCGCCCCCCACCCCTTGGTCCGAATTGGACAAGGAAGGAGGGGGGGGGGGCGGCGCCCCTTTCCTTCTCCTTCTCCCTCTCCTTCCTTTCCCCCTTCTCCATTTTGGTAGTTCCTACTAGGAATAGGATTGCAATCCTATTTCTAGTAGGATTGCACCTCCTAGGTGCGACAAGGGGCGGGCCGGCCTCTCCCCCTTGCTCCTTTATATACGGGGGCAGGGGGCACCCAAAGACACACAAGTTGAATTGTTTTAGCGGTGTGCGGTGCCCCCCTCCACAGAAACACACCTCGGTCATACTGTCGCATTGCTTAGGCGAAGCCCTGCGCCGGTAACTTCATCATATTTGTCACCACGCCGTCGTGCTGACGAAACTCTCCCGTGAAGCTCAACTGGATCAAGAGCTCGTGGGACGTCATCAAGGTGAACGTGTGCTGAACGCGGAGGTGCCGTACGTTCGTTCCTTGATCGGTTGGATCGCGAAGAAGTTCGACTACATCAACCGCGTCACTTGACGCTTCCGCACCCGGTCTACGAGGGTACGTAGACACACTCTCCCTCTCGTTGCTATGCATCTGGTAGATAGATCTTGCGTGATCGTAGGAAAATTTTGAAAATACTACGTTCCCCAACATATTTTTTATTTATTCCAAAGATATTCTCCGTGAAGTTTCAGGACTTTTGGAGTTGTGCATAATAGGTATCTCAGATTTGCTCCTTTTTCCAGTCCAGAATTCCAGCTGTCGGTATTCTCCCTCTTCACGTAAACCTTGTAAAATAAGAGAGCAAAGGCATAAGTAGCGTGACATATTGTGTAATAACAGCCCATAATGCAATAAATATCAATATAAAAGCATGATGCAAAATGGACGTATCATTCCTCTTTATGTATCAAGCGAGTGTAGGATTTCTGGGCATGGGAGGGGGAGACCATCGATGGCTCTGATTATCAAATTGTCACAAACCAAGCCGTAACCAAGCCCAAATTCCATGGTCCGTTCAATCAAGAAGGCCTTGGGGATTGATCGAGGCAGCACCGAGTACCTGGAGACCTTAAGGCACACGCCGTAGTCGTCGCCTCTCCTCCGGAGCTCTCCTCCCTCCACATACTGCGGCCGCCATAACCCGTCGGTTTCCTGTGGTCATGGGCATGCCGCAACCTGGACTCCGGGCCTCCCCGCCGTGCGGACAAGAAACTGGTCGCCCTTTACGCCGGCGTACACCGCACTGGCGCCCATATGATGATGATGGGAGGCTGATACATCTCCAACGTATCTATAATTTTTGATTGTTCCATGCTATTAGATTATCCATCTTGGATGTTTTATATGCATTTATATGCTATTTTATATGATTTTTTGGGACTAACCTATTAACCCTGAGCCCAGTGCCAGTTTCTATTTTTTCCTTGTTTTTGAGTTTCGCAGAAAAGGAATATCAAACGGAGTCCAAACGGAATGAAACTTCACGAAGATTTTTCTTGGACCAGAAGACACCATATGGACTAGGAGTACACGTCAGGGGTGCTGCGAGGCAGCCACAAGGATGGAGGGTGTGCCCTGGTGGGTAGGGCGCGCCCCCCACCCTATGGGCCCCTCAAGCATCCACCGACCTATTTCTTCCGCATATATATTCTCATATATTCCAGAAACCCCAGAACATCCCTCGAAACCACTTTTCCGTCGCCGTAACCTTCTGTCCTCGCGAGATCCCATCTGGAGGCCTTTTTCGGTACTCTGTCGGAGGGGGAATCAACCACGGAGGGCATCTACATCAACCCTATTGCCCTTCCGATGAAGTGTGAGTAGTTTACCACAGACCTACGGGTCCATAACAAGTAGCTAGATGGCTTCTTCTCTCTCTTTGATCTTCAATACCATGTTCTCCTTGTTGTTCTTGGAGATCTATCCGATGTAATCTTCTTTTGCAGTGTGTTTGTCAAGATCCCATGAAGTGTGGGTTTATGATCAGATTATCTATAATATTTGAGTTTATTCCGAATTCCTTTATGCATGATCTTATATCTTAGTAATTCTCTTCGAACTATCGGTTTGGTTTGTCCAACTAGATTAGTTTTTCTTGCAATGGGAAAAGTGTTTTGCTTTGGGTTCAATCTTGCGGTGCTCAATCCCAGTGACAGAAAGGGACATGACACGTATTGTATTGTTGCCATCGAGGACAACAAGATGGGGTTTTCATCATATTGCTTGAGTTAATTCCGCTACATCATGCCATCTTGCTTAAGGCGTTACTCTGTTCTTATGAACCTAATACTCTAGATGCAGAATCGTTTTGGTCGATGTGTGGAGTAATAGTAGTAGATGCAGGCAGGAGTCAGACTACTTGTCAAGGACGTGATGCCTATATTCGTTATTATTATTCTCTCTTCTATTAATTGCTTGACAGTAATTTGTTCACCCACCATAATACTTGCTATCATGAGAGAAGCCTCTAGTGAAATCTATCTTCCATTTATAAGTTTCTGATATACTATTTTGCAATCTTTTACTTTTCAATCTATAAACCAAAAACCCAAAAATATTTACTTTATTAGTTCATCTATCTCTATCAGATCTCACTTCTGCAAATAACCTAGAAGGGATTGACAACCCCTTTATAGCGTTGGGTGCAAGTTTGTTGTTTGTTTGTGCAGGTATTTGGCGACTTGTGTGTAATCTCCTACTGGATTGATACCTTGGTTCTCAAAACTGAGGGAAATACTTACTCTACTTTGCTGCATCACCCTTTCCTCTTCAAGGGAAAAACCAACGGCGGCTCAAGAGGTAGCAGTGGCCACCCGGTCTACGACGCCAGCAGCAACTCCCTCTCCGTCATCCCCTAGCTTCCCGATGACGACGACCACCCCGCCATAGGTTCCAAGTTGGCCATCGTCCAGAGGCGATGGCGGCCGCTACGTTGCCGAATTCGTCAGGCTCAGGCTAGGATTTTCTGAAGCAGCGGTTTGGCTGTGGATGTCGTGTGCACGAGGATCAGGATGGGTCTTGCAGGCGCGCCTGAAACTTCCATTAGACATATGTGGTCGCCGGTGTTTCTCTTATGGTTAGTCTATCCTCTGCTGGGTGGATCTGCTCAATATTAGCAGTCCAGAGAGTAGATACCACCACCTCTGAGCCGAGGAGTTCCATTCCAAGCTGAGCCTTTAACTGAGGGAGACGGAGCGAGACCAGGGTGAGCTAGGGTTTCCGGATTGAAGATATTTGCGAGGACGGAGTAGGGTCGGGGTGGGTCGGGCTGACGTGGTGGGGCGCCCGGGCATGCCATAGTTGCTTTATATTTGGGCTAGAAATGAGATATGCCGGACAGCCCAGTCATTTTAGATGCTCGATTGGGACATATTTTCGTGACCGGCCAGTGACAAGACGGGCCGCCCGGGCCTTTGAGGCTGGTTTAGGGCGCCCGGTTGTAGATGCTCTAGAAAGAAGTCAATTTTAAACCTTGATCTTGTAGAGGTTCGGAAAATTGAACCCCAACCTCCAAATCCCTGTCGTTGGCACCCTCAATTGACTAATCCCGGTCTAAATCAAACCTGATAGTAGTTTTAGGCTAGAAAACGCTGATGTGGCAAGGATTAAGCGGGATTGCTTTTTTGACTGGTGGGCCAAGCACAGTGTTGTGGCTTTCTGGCTTTAAGTGTGTGCGTGGTCGAACAAAAGGATGCGGTGACGATTTGGGATTAGGGTTCTTCATAGCTGGTCGGCGGTCCACGGCGGCAGTGATGTCGTGGGGTTCTTCTGCTCCTGGATTCCGTCTAGGCAGCGGAAGGTGGGAGTCGGAAAGTAGGTCGCCGGTGTTGTACAGGGAGGATGCAATGGCATACGAGCCACGGAAGCTCTGCCATTGCAACCCGCGATGGAAGCCTCCCTGATGGATCTCTTGGAGCCGTCAAAATCCTGGCAGGAGGTACTACGCCTGCGTGAATGCAATCGTGAGGCTTGTTTGTTTGATTTTCTTCTCACTTCTTCCCCTCTGCTCCAGACTTCTCTGATTTTTTTTGGACAAATGGGCAGAGTGGTGGATGTGGCTATGTTGAATGGCATGATGATCCACTCCCACAGTTCTTCAGTGAGTTGATTGGTGATTTGCGTGATGAAGTCTGGAGATTGAAGGGTCAAGCAATTGTGCATCGGTCTGAAGATGCAAATGCAGTTACCCCTATGTCTGAAGATGAATCTGTTGGTAGAGAAAGCATGATGCTTTTGTCCCTGCAAGCACAACTGAAAAGAGAAGAATACTAAGATAGATGCACTGAAGAGCAAATATATGAATGTGTTGTATGTTTTCATTGTGTTGTGGTAGGTTTAGTGGTAGGGAAAATGGTACTGAACTGAGTTTGTTCAGTCAGTAGTTCTCTGGCAATGCTGCCATTTGTGTTGACATGACCTATCATTTTAAATGAAATTTGTGATCTGGCAATGATGCCATTTGTGTTGAAATGATGATATGTTGAAATCTGAAATGTTGTGAACAATGTTGAAATTATCCTGGCATTTGTATATGTTCAGGCATTTGTATATGCAAAAAATGAAGTAATGATCCTGGCATGTGTATATGTTCTGATCATGAACAAGAAAAGAAAAGAAGCACAATTGCCAAAAGAAGTTTGTACTAGTCATGAACAAGATAGGCCACTGGGCATTTGGAGATAATATTAGAAGGTCTAGTGAACATTATCCAAAAGAGCACACTTGTTTGCAAAGTTACATCGGTGCAACAATAACAAAAGGAGATGCCGCAGTTCCCTAAGCAAGTGAAATAACAAAGTTCTAGTACATGATTGCAACACACAACTTAGTAGTTCCCTGAGCAAGTGAAATAAGAGTAGCTTGGCACTACAGATGCAACAATTCTTTTTCCCCCTTTTGCTCCATTTCCTCTCCCTCTTGATGAACTTGATGTAGCTGCTGGAGGATGCACTAAAGCTGGCCCAGATTCTGATGTTGCAGCTCTCTTTCTTGGAGGCTTGAAAGATGTTGCAACTCCAGGTGCTCTCCCTCTTGCTGCAGTTGATCTAGCTGGTGGTGCTGGTGGTGCTTGAGGAGTTGATCTAGCTGGTGGTGCTTTGGGAGTTGATGCAGTACCAACAGTAGTAGTACTTTGAGCTCCCTCAGAAGAATACATTGTAAGTCTAGAAAAGCAGTTTTATAATGGAAAAAACAATTTAATCAGGAATATAATAACTCAAATGTTTTCTTCATTTTCTTTGCTAGATGTGCATTCTTCTTCTTGCCTTTCTCAGGACCCTTCTTGCATTCTGACTTTTTATGTCCTGGATTTCCACACATGGAACACTTCATAATTATGCCATGCTTGCTCATTTTCTCCCCCTTTGGTTTTGCCTGTTCTTCTCTCTTTCTATCATTTTTTCTTGGCCTTCCTGGCATTTTCATTCTCACATAATCAAGTGCTACATGCCTAGGATTTTGTGACACTGGCCACATATCCTCACCTTCCACAGGCTGCAAGCAGTGCTCACATATTGTGTTGAACAACTCAACGGAATAGCAAGGATGAATAAAATCATCAATTTGCTTCTGGCATTTGTATATTGCACTGATTGCATGGTGGCAAGGAAGCCCTGCTAGCTGAAAGTACCCACATGAGCATGTTCTTTTGTCAAGATTGACTGTGTATTGCCTTCCCCTCCCATTAATTTGCTTAACCTCAAATCCATCTTGTTCATTCCATAGCACCTCAAGCCACTGGGTCATTGCAATACTTTTTTGAGCTTCTTAAATATGGCAGGGCATATTTTTCCTGGAAACTTCTCTCCTTTCAATCTTTGTTCTTGAATTCACACTAGTATTTTCTTCCTAATTTTCTCTAGCATAGAGATTATAGGATAGAACCTAGCATCAACTATACCATGATTGAATGACTCACGGAGGCTCATGTCTACTGATTCACAGTTTGAACCCACTGGAAAAAATGCCCTAGCCCAATGAACAGGTTATGTTCTCATTATGTCTTTAGCCCCTTCAGGTGTCTCCTGTGCTAGCTTTGCTTTGTAGTAATTGAAGTCTTGCTTGTTAGAAGCTTTGGCAACAGCCCAAAATTTCTTCGGCCACTCATGATCTCTGTGTTTCTTCCTCCAGTTAGCATATATGTGTCTAGCGCACATCATGTGCTGTGCAGCAGGAAGATAATACTTCACTGCATTTAGTAGGACCTTTCGCTGATCGGAAATAAACACCCATCCTTCTCCATTGTTGTTGATATCCAGATCATTAATGAGGAAGGCAACAAACCACTTCCAAGATTCATTAGTTTCCTGCTCAACTACAGCCCAAGCCACAGGGTACATCTGATTGTTAGCATCTCTTGCTATGGCACATAGTAATTCACCTTTTACCGCCCCTTTGAAAAAACACCCATCAAGGCCCATAACCTTCCTGCAACCAGCCTTGAAACCTTTCTTCAAAGCATTGAAGCAACATATAAACTCTCAAAAACACTTTGTTGTTTGTTTGTTGGATCCATACATACAGCAACAGTGCTTCCAGGATTGCTCCTAAGCACTCAAGTTGATAGTCAAAACTCTAGTGTACTCATTTTCCATTCCAGACATCAATCTATCCATCACAATTTTCTTTGCATGTTTGCAATTGGAGGTTGAAACATCAGCAAACATGTCTTACAGAACAGTTGCTTTAATGCTTTCTATTTTCCACATTGGATTTGCTAATATGAAATGTTCATATCTTTGGGCAATGACCTTTGCAGTAACAAGTTTGTTGCATCTATGCTGTGCACATTCATGAAAAACATTGTAAGTTATCACCTGCATTCTTGATGTTCTTGATGTCTTGGCTGCATAGATTAGCCAAGGACAACCAGGCCATCCACACTTGGCCCTCACTATGTCATTCTCAGATTTAACAAACCTGATGCTTCTCTTTGTAACAAGACCATATTTTCTCAAAGCTTTCCACATCTGGTTTTTGCTTCTAAACACCGTGCTTAATTCAAAATGAGGTATATCAGTATCATTGTTATACCTTGGAAATTGGCTCTTCCTCTTCACTAATTCTCCATCTGAATCTTCATCATAACTGAAATCTTCATCATCTGAATCATAGTTCCAGTCACCTTCTTCTCCTTCTAATTGTTCCTCCATGTTTGCTATGAGCTCAATTGGCACTGGACCTGAAGCATCTTTTCCGATCCAACTCTTACCGTCTCTCATTCTTTTTTTAAAAACTTCCTAGCATGCCTCCTTAGCTCCACAACCTCTAAATCCTCTCCACTATCATAGTATGTGCAATATATTCAGGATCTGACTCTGAATATGTCTCTGTTGTGTCTTGATTATGCCCTAGAGCAACTCGAGGTACATTTCCAGCATGTGCTGCTCCATACATGCTAGGATCATGCCCTACACCAACTGAATGCTGACTTGGATCCAACACTTGAGAGTATGCAACTTCATCATGCCCTGTAGCAACTGAATGCTGACTTGGATCCAGCACTTGGGAATATGCAACTTGATCATGCCATGCAACTCCTAGTGGAATTCTTCTGCATTGTTTCTTCACGGGCTTCTTATTACTTCTTTTATGACACCAGCATCATCAGTAATGAGCTCATCCACTTGTTCTTCTTCAGGAGCAGTGATGATAGCATCAGGTTGTTCTTCACTGTCTTCCTCTGCATTGACTTCTTCCTCAAAATCACTGCAACTAGTACTGTGATCACTATGCTCTTCTTCTCCATGATACTCAACATACACATCAGCTACTGAACCAACACAAATGTACTCTACAATTCTCACACAACTGCTGTCATCACTAAGAAACATCAAACCATTAACCAGTTCTTTTCCAGTAATCAAAAAAAAATTCATTGATTCTTTCAGTGCAGTGTGATCCTTCAGAAATCCTTTGAATTCTTGAAGAGACAACTTGTCCCTCTCTATCTCTGGTAATGCCTCATCTCCTCCAACGTAGCTCAAATTAGGCCCAATTCGGATGAATTCTCCACCAAAATGGAATAGGACATTCAGTATCTCATGAGGGGTCCATGGTTTACACTGTAATAAACAAACAATGCAATGGATTATTACCTAACCATGCTTGAATCTATGGAAAATCGCTCAAAAATCAAGCCTTTTTCTCCCAAAAGATCAAATCCCAATCCCATGGATAAACCCTAGCCCGAAATTGAGCCAACACATAACAAGTAGTGGCGGCGGGAGGAGGAGGGCATAGATAGGGTTACCTTGCTACTCCGTGCGCCGCCGCCGCGTCTCGATCGTCGCCACACCGCCGATCAACCGCCGCTCGCCATTGATGTCGCCAGAGAGAGGTAGTTGAAGGCAAGGGGACGCGAATTGCTCAAGGTGACCAGGTTCGGACCTCTTTTATTGCGGGAATGGATGACCAGACGAGCCACTGTGGGTCGGCCCAGTTCGGGCTTCTTTTATTGCGGGAATGGACGACCAGACGAGGAGATCGCGGCTCGCCCGGAGAGTGGCGCCAGCATCGAGGATCAGGTATGTGCACGCCGGTCTCTCCCTTTTTCCCCTTTTCGGAGAGTTCGCCCGCAGACTGTTGTTCCTCGGCGCAGTTGATGCGGATGTTCGCCATGTTTCGCCAGGACAGCAGCGACCATGATTTCAAGTACCTTCATGTCTTTCGGTGGATCGAGAAGTGCGAGAAGTGGGCGGACGTCCGGCGCACCCTCACCAAGGCCAAGGAGACGTACAAGCCGGACGCGCCGACATCGGGCGCGGCCGATGGGCGGCGTGAAGGCAACAAAGGGTCCAAGAAGGGGAAATGTCGAGTCGGCTACCGCGCGTGTGCAAGAGTCCATCGAGCATTGCCTCGCCGACGCCAAGACCCGGGCTGCCCTACGGGAAGAGAAGACCGAGGGTGAGGTGGTCGGCGTTGATGACGAAGAGGGCTGTCAAACTCGACCTGCTTCGCACCAACGTCGCCGCGAAGAAGAGGAACACCGACATGGCTTTCCTGATGGGCGGGGAGGACATGCTCCGGAGCGACGACCCACAGCTCACGGCGAGGTACTTGGCGAAGCGCGGCCTCATCATGAACCAGATGTCATGGACGGCCCCACCAACTCCAAGGCCGATGCACACGCCGCCTCCAAGCCCCAGAGATGATGCCTCCGCGACGCCCAACAGCACAGAAGCCGCGTCGACGCCACCCAGCACTGAAGCCGCGTTGACGACCGGCCCTGAAGCCGCGTTGACGCTGCCCAGCCCTCGCACGCCGACTAGCCCGACGCCTCCGGAGGACGACACCGCCGTTTGATACATTTGCCTACGCGCCCTGCCTTTGTGCGGACGAACTTTCCATTTTGATTGCCGAATTGTAGCAACGTGAATGCCGATCTGTGGCGCTGATCGCCGGACTTGTGGCATTTTTTTGGGAGCGAGAATGGACAAATTTCGAATTCGAGACGCCGAGGCGGCACCTGAGGGCGTGGCTGGGGCCTAGTTCACCCCCGGGGCCTAAAATTCGTCGGGAAGCCCAAAAGAGCGCCGGCCTATGCGCTGGGGGCCGAACTAGTGGAGATACCCTTAGACCTGGGCAAACCCACCTTCTCCTTCCTCGCACGATCCCCAAATCAAATCGCTGCACTCCACCCAACCCTAACCCTAGCCGCGCCGCCACCATCGATCCCCAAATCCCTTCTCCTCCCTCCACCCAACCCTAGCTAGCTAGCAAGCCGCCATGGCCCCTCCGTTCGTTCTGCTCGACCGCGAGGTTGAGTTGTGTGACGAGGACGCGGGGATCAACGAAGGGCCAATCCGCTTGTCGTGGGGAGGACTACCAGCAAGAAGATCGGGCCGGGAAAAGTTGAGTGATGCAGTCACCAAGTACATGCAGACATTCAAGGCCCAGCCATTCGTCGCCGATCCGCCGGAACTCTCCTCCCTCAACATACGGCCGCCGAAATCCGCCCTGGTCCCGCCGACATCCGGCCTGGACTCGGGCCGCATCTCCAGCGCGGACAAGCACCTGGTCGCCCTCTACGCCGGAGGCTACCGCCCTGGCTATAGTTTGCCGGGGAGCTATCTCATCTACGACGCCAGCAAGGACTCCATCTCCGCCATCCCTTGCATCCGCCCCGACACCAGAACTAGTGCCATGGGGCACCAGTCGGCCGTCGTCATGTGCACCGGGGAAGGCAGTTACCTTCTTGCTGAGCTCGTCTGGGTCTGTCCACAAGACTCCCAAGCTGCGCTCTGGCTGTGGGAGTCGTCCGCCAAACAATGGGTCTTCAAGCTCAGGGACCTGCCCGTTCCACCCGGCACCACCGCCTTCAGCTTCTCCGTCCACTCGTGCTTCTCTTATGGTGGCTCTTTTCTCTGCTGGGTGGATCTACACCGTGGCATGTTGCTCTGTGATCTGGGCAAGGACTGCAACTTCAGCTTCATTGAGTTGCCCCAAGGACATCCAAACTATGATGTCTCTGAGTATCCAGACGGCCTCCGCGCTGAGGAGTTCCGTTCCGTTGCCTGTGTTCGTGGCTCCGTCAAGTTCCTCGCATTCAATAAATTTGTTGAACGCAAGCCCGGCGAAACATTTGGACTGACGGTCTGGACTCTGTCACCTGATCACTCAGTGTGGAGCATAAGCTACAAGTGCAGCGTTGGAGACATCTGGGCTAACACCAACTACCAGACTACTGGTTTGGGACAGCTTGCTCCGTCGTTCCCTGTCTTGAGCACCCATGAAGACGGCGTCGTCTACCTAGTCGTAAATGATACCAGTGTGGTGGGCCGTCGACTAGTGTTCAAAGCCCAGTATTTGCTTCGTGTCGACATGGGGAATAACAACGATGTCCAGATCTATCAACAGAAGACGAAGCGTATTTATTACCGACGGCGGCTGTCGGCGTAGATGCCACGTCATCGATCCGCGGCATGCCTCATCTATGCCGACAGCAATGCCGTCGGCATAGTTTTTGTTTTTTTAAATGTACTGCTATATTACGTACTGTTATATCTAAGCCAACGATAATGCCGTCGGCATATTCTTTTTTTTCATGCACTACTATATTAACTGACATGTCGCATAGTTTTTTTTATTATTATATCTATGCCGACGGCAATGCCGTCGGCATAGATTAAATTATATCTATGCCGTCGGCATAGATTTTTTTTATTTTTTTTATTTTTTTATGTTCTATTATATTAACTAACATGTAGCATATGCTTTTTATGTATTATTACATTAATATATATGTAGTTTGT
>LR738715.1:894027474-894063320 GCA_902687465.1 Secale cereale
CCTGGAGGGGGGAAACGGACGCATCGGGTCTACAAGGAGGGGATATAGCTATGGGTCTGGCCCGGATGTTGCTCCCAGGTGTCCCTCTGGGCTTAGCTGACACAACCGAGTGGCGAGGTCCACTGGTCAAAGCTCGTCTGTGGGAAGTCAAAGGGCTAGATCTCGTGGTCAACCGCTCCAGGGTTAGTCGGGACGGGGGCCCTGGGGGGTAGCAATGCCGCCGGAGCGTCACACAGGCCCCTCATACATGCTGGGGTGTTGTGGCATGTCCGAAGAGGCGGCACGCGTCTCCGGGGCCTGGCCCCCCTCACGGACGGCGCCGCCGCTGGCACCTGGAGGGAGGAAACGGACGCGTCGGGTCGATAAACTCGGTATACATGCATACACATTCAGTCAAATAATTCCAGAATAAAACTTGAAATAAAAAATAGTATGCTATTTCTCATACATACAACCAACAAAAAAATAGTAATATTTGAATTTATAAAATACACCGGAAAAAAAATTGCAAAAAAAGTTGACCTGCCAACTATGCCGACGGCAAAGCCATCGGCATAGCTGGCCACCTTATCCACTCGCCATAGCTAAGCCCAAAACTTTAATACTCATCCACATCGCCGCCACCACTAACTCCGGCAGAGTATATCTTTGTTTGGTTGGATGAGAAGAAGACAGAGACAGAGCCCGAGCCCCCCATCCCCATCCACATATCCCCAATCCCAACCCTCTCTCTCCCCATCGCAGTTGGTGGTCGAACCTCTTGATTTGAATTCGTCTTGTCTTCCCTCGTCAAGAGAATTAGTAGCTCCGTCCTTTGTTGTTGAATGCCTCTTGCTCCAACTCTCTTGCTTTCTTTCTGAAAAAATGCAGAACAAATTTGCTATCTTTCGTGTGTATCTGCTGTTTAAAATGTCCAAAAAGCTTTTGTCCAAGGGGTCTACGTACTGTAATTTGTATTTTATATTGATTGATTGTACAATAATAAAATGTTTGTTTAATTGGTTGAATCATCCTTATGTATGGTACAGTAGTTGTTGGCAAAAAAGAAAAGAAAATGGGAAAGTAATATCAGCAGGAGCAAAGTGATTTGATATCTTAGCTTTAGTGACAAGCCACCTGTCAAATTAGATGTGATTTACTAGACTACTACTCCCTCCGTTCCGGTTTACTCATTGTGGTTTTAGTTCAAATTTGAACTAAAACCATGACAAGTAAGTCGGAACGGAGGGAGTAGATGGTACATTAATAAACTAATTAAGAGACCAAAAAAATATAGATACATAGAATCATCATCCATTACTATACATGCAGTACATTCCATCACAAAATTCATTTATTTGCCATCCAAACGAACACACGAGTAAATTAAGTAGGTAACAGCACTAACCAATGCTACAGTGAGAGAGCGAGGGAGGGAGAGATACACATCAATGCTTGCTCAAGTTTGCTGCTTGGTGCTGAAGATCTGCTAGCAGTAGCACCGGTTCTGCTAGGACGGTTGTGAAGTTCTTCTTCCTCCCCGTCCAGACTCTGATCATAAGTACCGGTTTCAAGCATTTTTGTCACATCATTGCACATTTGTTGGCCACATACTCCCTCCGTCCCAAAATTCTTGTTTTCGATTTGTCTAAATACGGATGTATCTAGTCACATTTTAGTGTTAGATTCTTCCCTATCTAGTTGAATCTAAGACAAGAATTTTGGGACGGAGGGAGTATATCTATAATACCTAAATAGTTGATCCCCACTATCTTATTTCTCTTCGCATGCAAGCTATCCACCTCAGCGGCCCTTCCATGTCAGCATTCGGTTACTGGCTTACAGGCGGGCCCGACCATGAGCTGCCGCCACATCAGCAGCACTACACTACGTAGACAATTAAAACTCTAAAGCTATGCCAAGTTCCACTCAGGTAAGTTCTGTGTTCGCTTGACCTTCCGGCTTCATAATTATTGTTTAGCAACCGACGAGTCACCCAAATCTTAAAAATCCACCACCAGCCTCCGTCCATTATGCTGACCCTCCTCGATTAAGAGTGCCCCGGTGAACGCAGCGATGCTGCCATGCGAGATTAGTGAAACACCCCGGGCGAGCGAGGCAGTAGCCCCGTCGCGGTGCTCCGCATGACCGCATCCCCATCCGCTCTGACCCCGGGGAGTCGACCACACAATCTCGGTGACGTCGCCCGGACCCCATCGACAGTATCCCGGCCCCCGTCGACGCCGCCACATCTGGCCTCGGTGAGCCACTCCGCGAGATGCGCCCGGGCGACCCGGCTGTGAACTGTGCGTCCGCTCTTCCGCCGAGCTGTTCAGGTGAATGCCTCTCCCGTGGATGTTCTGACGGCCGGTAGAGGTCTCTTCGGACCAAATCTGCTAACAATGCATTGCGTTCAGTAGTTTTATGCGTTTCCAATCCTTGCTATCCAGCCTTTGTGGAGGAGTATCTAGGAAAGGAGGTGGATCGATTGCTGTAACTGCCCCTACGCATCCATCCTTTTGAGGTAAGCTGTAGGACAATTAGGCTACAAGTTGATCTGACGTTAACTGTTGTAGATGCAACATACAGCCATTTTCAATGGGGTTTGGTAATGATACGGAAGGGTCATTTTCCTTGATTTTATTCAAAGGTGTGGATCTGTTATCATTGCCGAACCATGTACAGTCATTTGTGGACTTCTAAGGAATTGAGAAGAATAAAGTATGAAATTCAATAGTTAGTTATACGGAAATATTCAATATGACTACGATCATGAGATGTTTGTTTTAAGAGGACGAAAGAAGGTTTAATATAAATCACAGTGATCGAGTTCACATTGTCTAGCATCTGACCTTTTTTATATTGCCTTGCAGTATGCATAAGATATTGAAAGCAGTTTTCGGATGTTGAAACAAAGTACAAGCGAATGTATGAGATGACATAAATCATTTTGTTGCTTTCTCGAGCAAGGTAGATATATTTCACATATCATCAACAATACATGTTGTCTATTGTATGGTGTATACTTAGTTTAAGTTACAACGCTTTGATTTTATATTTCTTGCAGTTGCTGCTCATCTCTGACTCTCTGTTCACTAAGCTTTGATGGGTCGTTCATCTACATGTCCTTCTGCTCAAGTATCTATTTTATGAATCAAGACATGATGCTATTTTCGGTAAATACTTTTTCATCACACATAAATAGATATGGCTCATTTGAACACCAGTTAGTATCATGTTACCCTACTATATTGTTGGAATAAACTTCCTTTGGTACACCAATAAAGGATCATGAAGACGATGATCAAGATATATGGGAAGTTAAGCTTCACAGCTCAAATTAGCAGAAATTGCGTAATTTTTGTATACTATCTGATTGCCCGACTCCATTTCATTTGTGCCCATTTTTCATTTTCTGAAATACAAATTCAGAATATGCCTATTGTGCAGGTCTTAATCTAGAGGACCAAAGATTCAATATGTTAAGGACTATGATCTCTAGAAATTTGTTTCTAGAGGACAAGAAGGTTCAATATAAATCCTTTACGATGGGCTTCATGTTTGAGATCCTAAACCATATAAATTGTCATTATTATTTTCGTTTGCTTAATGTAGCTTATAAATTTTCAAGTTCAATATATTTGTGGCAAACAAGTTCCAGCTGCAGCTTGATAATTTGTATCTTGGTGCTTATTTATGTATAAATTCTCATGCCCTATTCAGCCCAGACTTTCAAGACAAGGAATTAGAACTTGCTTCGGGGGGGAAAGGAGAAAATGAATTTGTACTATTTTGCTTCGTTGGCATGATTTATTTTGTACTTATTGTTGACATTGTAGCTCCATCGCTCACTATGAAGCATAGCAAGATACTACAATGGCCAATATTAGTGTTTAGTTTACATTCTTTGCAGATCTGAAGTACACATAGATGAAGATTGACTTCCTTTTGATGTCTACATTAACATTCATTCTTTGCAGATCTTAAGTACCCATAATATCTCTACGTGAAAATTTGTACATTTCCACTCATAGCGTCCCCATCCGGAATATCCATGTTCTTAGTGCGCTTACATTTACTAATATTTATGTAAGTCATGTGAGATTACTTATGTCATATCCTGAATGCATAATTCACATTTTTCAATCACATAATTATCCATAGCATTTTTTGTCATAAGATCATAAATCTACTATGCAAACAAAGTTATTCGATTTATATGTTATCATGTGCTTATGACTAAGAGCTCCCGCAGCAACGTGCGGGGTATCATCTAGTTTTATAGAAGGCAAAGGAAAAATGGTGCTTTATTTTTGTGGGTGTCCTCCTACTACCTCTCACCATGGATGTGATTGGTGCTAAGAATGAATTCTCAGATGTTTCATAATTTGAAGTACTACCCACTACTACTTGCTTTCACAATTAAGTTTACATAGCATGTTAAGTCTCCTTTTGTGACCATGTTGACTGTTTTTTCTTTGCTGATGTATTTGTCTGACATGCAGTCAGGTACATCCAAGCATGCTGAAGGTGCTGAGAAGCTTCTGAATATGATGGTGATGAATCCCGAGACTTCAGATTACAAGTGCAAGAGATGCTGTGTTCTGCTTATCTGCGTTACCCGTTGGGGGGTCGTCTCATGTATGTGTGGAGGTGGAGGCGAGGATGGAGGGAGCAGGGGGAGGGAGGAGGCCGGTCATGGCTGCTCGAACCTCTGGATCAGCATTCGTCATCGTCTTCCTTCAACGATAGGAGTAGTAGCTCCGTTCCGTCATTGGTTGGTGTACGCCTCCTGGTCCAATTGTTTTTCTTTCTTTCCCCAATAACCATGATAATAATCACTATCTTTCCTGTTAACAATCTCCAAAAAGCTTTTGTCCAAGGGATGCATCTACTTCAATTTTTATTATACTTTGATTGATCGTGCAATAATAGAAGGTTTGTTGGGTTGGTTGATTGATCCTCATAAACTATAGTCGTTGGCAAAAGAAATAAAGAAAACGAATACAGCGAGGAGCAGTTCTTTGCTATATTAGTTTTAGAGAGGTAAGCCAGCAGTTAAATTAAATGCGATTTACTAGACTAGATAGTACATAAATAAATAGCAAGAGGAGAATGATTAATTGGTGCACCGAAATAAGAAAGCATTGTGAAATGAGGAGAAGGATAAGATCAACACTGAAATCTTGAATTACATCCACCGGCAGAATCTGAGAACAAAAGAATGATGAACTTGAAGCTCTTGAGCATCTTCATGATAAAGCATCGGATAAGAACATAGAAGGAAAAGAATGAAGAAATATCACATGAATAAAATGGATACTTCATTAGAGACTCTGGCTCCAAGAAGAAAAAGGGAGGGAGGGTGGGTGGGGAAAACAAAGACAACTTGGGATGAATGAAACAATACACCGTCAGATTTCTCAACGGTGTCCGTATGGAATAATTTGAAGAGAAGGCACACCGGTTGAAAGGATTAACATGAAGATCTTGATGGTCAAGAAGAATTAGCACTCCCATAGAAATATGAGAATACCGATTAGGAAAGGTATGGAATCAACATTTGACATCGAAGCAACTCGAATACCAGAATCAAAACAAAACAAAGGATAGATATGTTGATGAAGAAGATTATGTTGCAGCATCTCTATCCGAACAGAGAATTGAACGAATGAATTCCGCAGGTACATCAGCTTGACGAGAATCCACTTGGGAGAAGGAAAAGTTAAAATAAAAAGGAACAAGGAACAGATAGTACAAATACAAGACAGAAGCTTCGTTCGACATCTTCGTGCTGAAAGCTCATGGAACGTGTTACAAAAGGGTTTTGCAATCCCCGGATCAGCATAGCCAAGGACCCTTTAAGATGCAACTCCCGATCGGAACAAGCCCATAAAACCACTTCACTCAATGTAGAACCCCGAACTTCATATCGTGCATCCGTTGGAAGAATGCATAGAACTACTAGATGAACCCACGTATTAATTTCCGAAAGTTTCCAGTCATGCAATCAGGTGTTGGGGATATAGGGGAAGCATCGCGCACTCAACTCTAAACCTACATCCAGCTGTATCCATCCTTCAACACATAACCAGTTGTTCTCGGAAACCGTTTACCTCGGACCTTCGAAAAGCATCCACTATAACAAGCTATGGCAATACTCTCGAGCTACCTCCCCAGTACTGGGTGATGTCGGGGTTATCTTGCCACTAACCGTATAGGAGAGTTTTCGATGTCGGCCGTCTTAAGTATTCTAGTACTGCCGCGATGGATTTGTGACGACAACACCTCGGAGCTCAACTCCCCGGGACACTACCACAATCCCTAATGACAGGAGGCATCGAGAACAATGTTCTCGTCACAAAGACATCGAAACAATCCAAACAATACTCACGAGATCCTAAAAAAATTTGGTGCAATTTTTGAAAGTAGAAGAGGCAAGAGTAATCGTCAGGAGTCCTCACCAGAATGAAAGGGGATGAGGAGCAAAAGTAATCCTACTCTCCGATATATATATAGGACTCAAAACATTTTTAGTGTGTGCCTAGACTCAATCGTCAACGATTCGATCAATCAGTGGGGCTTCTAGGTCGGAGAAGGCTCTGATACCAACTTGTAATGCCCAGGATGGGACTATACCTCCTACGTGTCGAGGCACGACTTAAAGGTATAAGCCCATCCTAGAATGATCTCAAGTTTGGTATCTTTGCACGACTCATGTAAAAGAGGGATTAAATTGCAAAAGGAGATAGTTGGCTTACACTCGTCACTTCACACAATACATTACATAAACAATCATCATTCGAAACATCACAGCCCATCTAAGGGTAAGATCCAAAAGAAAGATACCAAAACAACATAAAGCCACAGGTCAGGGTCGAATCCTAGTAGAAACCACTACTGATCGTCGTAACGTCACAAGCATACGGCCACACTCTTCATCGAGCTCCCAGTGAAGAACTTGAAGCAGCTCCTGCATCAATCTCGGCTGAACCTGCATCTGGTGTTGTAGTATCTGTGAGCCACGAGGACTCAGCAATCCCATAACCATGGGTAGCAAGACTAGCAAAGCTTTGTGGGTAGGAAGAGGTAAAGTGGTGATGTTGCAGCAGCGGCTAAGCATAATATGGTGGCTAACTTACGAGTACCAGAATAAGAAGAGCATCTACGCAAACAGTCGCAAAAGTAGTGATCGCTAAAGATCCTAACTACATACGAGTCAAACATAACCCCACCGTGTTCTCTTCTCAAAGTTAAAAGAGACAGTCATGGTTACTCACACAGTTGTGTGTTTTAGTTCAAATCCTCTGTCAAGTTTTCTACAACCGGACATTAACAAATTCCAATCTGCCACATAACCGCGGGCACGGCTTTCGAAAGATCATAACCCTGCAGGGGTGTTCCAACTTAGCCCATCACAAGCTCTCACGATTAGCTGAAGCGATAAATATAATATCATCACTCCTTATCTTAGGGTAAAACCGATCAGGCTCGCCATCCCGGTAGCACAAGACATTTCGACAATGGTAAAACAAGTCCAGCAAGACCTCCCGGCGTGCCGACACCCTGATGGTAGCCACGCGCATCTCGTCTCAGGCCACGTCCGGATGAGCGCTACGTACAGTAACCGAAGACCCCAGATAACTGGGTGGCACCGCAAGTGGCTCTAGTTTGGGAGCAACACCATCAGCATTGGCCCCCCCTGCTATGTAGAATTAAGAATCCTCGGGGATGCGACCCCCTATGCAAATTTAATTAATTAATTAAGTTATTATTATGAGGCAAAATAAAACCAATGTTGGGCCTTGCTGGAGGAGTTTTATTCAAAGTCGAACTGTCAAGGGGTCCCCATTTCACCCATCGTGTAAGGAACGCAAAATCAAGGAACATAATGCCGGTTTATCGGCGCCTAAGGAGGCATGAGTGGAACAAAACACCGAGCAAAAGGCCAAGCCTTCCACCCATGCCCAGTATATAGGTGTGTTAATAATAATTATAGATATTGTGATATATCCAACAACAAGTTCCCTCCTGGAACGAACTTCATCTTCACCTGCAACTAACAACGCTATAAGAGGGGCTGAGCAAGCGGTAACATAGCCAAACAGTGGTTTTGCTAGGAAGGTTTCAAATGTTAGAGGTTTCATGGCAACAAGGAGAGGCTACCATAAAAGATGGGTAGCGCGACATGTAACGGTAGCATCGAGACAACTAAGCATGGCAATGGTAGTAAAGGTATCCAAGGGTATGATCATCTTGCCTGGGATTCCGCAACGGAGAAGAGCGGATCCATGAAGTAGACGGAGCAACACAGTCGAGCGAATCCTCACAACTCCGGAACGAAACCGAAGCTAACAAGAGAAGCAACCGGAAAGAAGCAAACAACTCGGTAAACACACAAGTATAAACATGGCATACGATGCACATCCAAGTATGATGCATGTCCGGTTTAAATATGCATGGCATGGCAAAGTGCACAAACAACACTACAAGTTAAGTGGAGCTCAATATGCAACGAGTTGCATATTGACAAAACACCACAATTAATTATTTAGTTGACTCTCGTTTATTTACAAGACAAGATTAATGTTTGTTAACATGGCAAGAGGTGAAGCATAATAAAACTACACTATTTACACATTTTAAATGGGGCCGGAAATAACAACAACATATCCGGAAAATCCCGATGCATGTTTAGCAATTATTAAAGCAACAACAATTCACACATTTAAATGTTGTTAACATGATGCGGATGACATGAACAAGTTTATGCAATTATATTAAAGTTGACATGAAGAAGATATGAAGTATTGTCACCGTGGTGGAAGGAAAAAGGTGCCACGGCAACGATCCGAAAGTGATGCAACGCAACATCTCGGTTCCGGTAACTCGTTGAGAGTCCGGTGCAAAAGGAAAGATGACGTGAGCGAGTCAAACGAGATGAAAGGTGGGGCGATCCCGTCACCGGGTTCCCACGAGTCGGCGACGAGGCAACCGAGGAACATGACAAACGGACGAAACGGGCACGGTGCACACAAGGAAAACATTTCATTCAACCACATCACACGCATTCCACGGGGTCGTCTCGTTATACCTTTGAAGCGTGCGTATCGGGGCGGTTCGAGACGTAGAGGAAGAAGGCGTTCACGTTTCCGAAGAGGAAGTAGTCGTTCCGATATCGTGTCGTGGTACTTGCAGCGTCGGACATCTTCGGGGCGACGGTAGTGGTACATGTTCCGTAGGGGTACTTGTCGCATCGCCATGTAGTTGTTCACGTTCATCGGAGAGGTACTCGCCATCGTAGCCGTTCGGTCGTCGTGGTACTTGGCATCGGTAGATGTACTCGTTCCGTTCGGTCTTGCCGGTCTCGTCTCGAGTCGTAGTTGTACATGTCGTCGAGGTACTTGTTACATCGCGATCGTAGGGGTACTTGACATATCGCCGTGTAGTCGAACTTGACGGTCGTCGGTGACCCGAAGGGGTACACGGGTCGTCGTGGTACTTGTCGCGTCTCCGAGGACCTGGGATAACAACCACAGCAACAAAACACAAACTCGGCAGCACGACGGGGCGACGAGGCCATCGGGCGTGGAAGGCGCTGGAGGTGAGCTGCGGAAGACGGAGGCCGCTGGGACGGAGGAGCTGCGTCCCTGGAGGACGGGGCTCCATGGGGAAAACATGGCGTCGGGGTGCACGGGCCCTGGCCGACGGGCAACTCCTGGACGAGCAGAGGGAACGGCGCTCGGAGGAGGCTGGCTCTGCGGAAGACGGAGCCGCGCCTTGGCGATGAGGCAGGAGGGAGCTCGAGGAGGGCCCGAGGTCGATGCAGGAGGGCGAGGCAGAGGCCGTCGCTGGCGGCTTGGAGAAGGGAGGCCACGGCGCTGCGCCTGGGGCGCGTTCCGGGCCGGCCTTGCTGGACGCCAGAGGAGAGCGTCGGGCTGCAGCTCCTGGTCGAGGAGGAAGGACGGGGCCGTCGCGGCGCTACCTGGCTGGAGGCGTCGGAGTCCAGGCTCTGGAGGAAGGGCGGAGAGACGAGGCGCTCGGGGCGCGCGCAGGAGCTGAGGGTCGAGGCGAAGGGGAGAGATCGAGAGGGTTCGTGCGCTCGAGGGGAGGGGCAAGACGTGCGAGGGAAGATGTGTGGCGACTGGGAGAGAGCGAGGGGAGAGGGTCGGGGCTAGGGTTAGGAGTCGGCCAGCCTGGTGGAGTTGTTGTGCCGCGGGGAGAAAGGGCCAGGGATTCGGCCTGGAGGGAAGGGAGGCTTGGAGGGAATCGGGCCGAAGGACCTGATGGGCCAGGAGGCCTGGCGGCTGGAATCTTTTCTTCTTTTTCTTTAACAGAAAAGAGATAGTTCAAAAACATTAAGAAAAGGCCACGAACAAGAAATAAAATATGGAACAATTTTGAAAGGCTTTATGGAATAATTACAACCCCACAAAAATAGTTCCAACAAAAATAGGGAAAAACAAACTAAAATAATTAGCTTGCCTCAAGGAGTTTGAAAAGAGTCTAGACTTTTGGAGGAGCCTCGATAAAAAGGAAAAAGAATTATAGGGAGGTTTTGACGGTGAAACTTGAATCAAAAGATGTCTGGGGAATAAATGCAAGTGTGTTGGGTTATTCCGAAGCAATGGAATATTATTATATAGCTCCCTAATAATATTGAGAGGCTTTTATATGTTATAAAAAGAAGACACCTTCCCTCGATTTAAATGGACCGAAGGTCCACACAATTTATTTAGGTTGAGATGCAAAACTTACTGACATGAAGGCATGATGACATGATGCAATGCAAAAAATAAATAACACAAGCACAAAAGAAACACACGGGCAACCCGGAACATCTGGAATCTTCTGGGACGTCGGTCTTCGGGCGTCACAAAAAGGAACAACGTATGTTGTTATGCGGTTTGACCGATAAAGATCTTCGTAGAATATGTAGGAGCCAATATGAGCATCCAGGTTCCGCTATTGGTTATTGACCGGATATGAGTCTCGGTCATGTCTACATAGTTCTCGAACCCGTAGGGTCCGCACGCTTAACGTTTGATGACGATCGGTAATATGAGTTTATGAGTTTTGATGTACTGAAGGTAGTTCAGAGTCCCGGATGAGATCACAGACATAACGAGGAGTTTCGGAATGTTCGAGACGTAAAGATTGATATATTGGACGACTATATTCGGACACCGAAAGTGTTCCGTAAAGTTTCGTAATTTACCGGAGTACCGGGGGGGTTACCGGAACCCCTGGGGTAGCTATGGGCCTTAATGGGCCGTAGGAGAAAGAGGGAAGGATGGCCAGGGCTGGGCCGCGCGCCCCCACCCCTTGGTCTGAATTGGACAAGGAAGGAGGGGGGGGCGCCCCTTTCCTTCTCCTTCTCCCTCTCCTTCCTTTCGCCCTTCTCCCTTTTGGTAGTTCCTACTAGGAATAGGATTGCAATCCTATTCCTAGTAGGATTGCACCTCCAAGGCGCGCCACAAGGGGCCGGCCGGCCTCTCCCCCTTGATCCTTTATATACGGGGGCAGGGGCACCCAAAGACACACAATTTGAATTGTTTTAGCGGTGTGCGGTGCCCCCCTCCACAGAAACAAACCTGGGTCATACTGTCGCATTGCTTAGGCGAAGCCCTGCGCCGGTAACTTCATCATATCCGTCACCATGCCGTCGTCCTGACGAAACTCTCTCGTGAAGCTCAACTAGATCAAGAGCTCGTGGGACGTCATCAAGCTGAACGTGTGCTGAACGCGGAGGTGCTGTACGTTCGGTGCTTGATCGGTTGGATCGCGAAGAAGTTCGACTACATCAACCGCGTCACTTGATGCTTCCGCTCCCGGTCTACAAGGGTACGTAGACACACTATCCCTCTCGTTGCTATGCATCTGGTAGATAGATCTTGCGTGATCGTAGGAAAATTTTGAAAATACTACGTTCCCCAACAGTGGCATCATGAGCCTGGTCTATGCGTAGATGATATGCACGAGTAGAACACAATGAGTTGTGGGCGATACTAGTCATACTGCTTACCAGCATGTCATACTTTGCTTCGGCTGTATTGTGAGATGAAGCGGCCCGGACCGACATTACGCGTACGCTTACACGAGACTGGTTTCACCGTTATGAGCACTCGTTGCTTAAAGGTGACTGGCGGGTGTCTGTCTCTCTCACTTTAGCTGAATCGAGTGTGGCTATGCCCGGTCCTTGTGAAGGTTAAAACAGCACATACTTGACGAAACATCGTTGTGGTTTTTGTATGCGTAGGTAAGAACGGTTCTTGCTAAGCCCGTAGCAGCCACGTAAAACTTGCAACAACAAAGTAGAGGACGTCTAACTTGTTTTTGCAGGGCATGTTGTGATGTGATATGGTCAAGACATGATGAGTTATACGGTTTTGTATGAGATGATCATGTTTTGTAAAGTTATCGGCAACTGGCAGGAGCCATATGGTTGTCGCTTTATTGTATGAAATGCAATCACCATGTAATTGCTTTACTTTATCACTAAGCGTTAGCGATAGTCGTAGAAGCAATAGTTGGCGAGACGACAACGATGCTACGATGGAGATCAAGGTGTCGCGCCGGTGACGAAGGTGATCATGACGGTGCTTTGGAGATGGAGATCAGAAGCACAAGATGATGATGGCCATATCATGTCACATATTTTGATTGCATGTAATGTTTATCTTATTATGCTTCTTATTTTGCTTAGAACGACGGTAGCATTATAAGATGATCCCTTACTAAATTTCAAGGTATAAGTGTTCTCCTTGAGTATGCACCGTTGCGAAAGTTCGTCGTGCCGAGACACCACGTGATGATCGGGTGTGATAAGCTCTACGTTCAAATATAACGGGTGTAAGACAGTTTTGCACACGCAGAATACTCGGGTTAAACTTGACGAGCCTAGCATATGCAGATATGGCCTCGGAACACCGGAGACCGAAAGGTCGAGCGTGAATCATATAGTAGATATGATCAACATAAGATGTTCACCATTGAAAACTACTCCATCTCACGTGATGATCGGACATGGTTTAGTTGATTTGGATCACGTGATCATTTAGATGACCGGAGGGATGTCTATCTAAGTGGGAGTTCTTTAAGTAATATGATTAATTGAACTTTAATTTATCATGAACTTAGTCCTGGTAGTATTAGCATATCTATGTTGTAGATCAATAGCTCGCGATGTAGCTCCCCGTTAATTTTATATGTTCCTAGAGAAATATAAGTTGAAAGATGTTAGTAGCAATGATGCGGACTAGGTCCGTGATCTGAGTATTATCCTCATTGCTGCACAGAAGTATTATGTCCTTGATGCACCGCTAGGTGACGAACCTATTGCAGGAGCAGATATAGACATTATGAACGTTTGACAAGCTCGGTATGATGACTACTTGATAGTTTAGTGCGCCATGCTTTACGGCTTATAACCGGGACTTCAAAAACGTTTTGAACGCCACGGAGCATATGAGATGTTCCAAGAGTTGAAATTAGTATTTCATAGTGATGAGCCTCTAACCCCTCGTTGGTTACCCCAAGTGGAAGGTGTGAGATGCAGTGTTGTGGAAGTTTTTCCCTTAGCAAAGATGCCAAGGATCGAATCCCCAGAGACTCCTAGGTTCAACAAGTAGGTGTCAACTACTAACGGCGCCAGATATTAGCAATCAACGTGGACCTACACACAGATACAAATAACTTTGCTCCCAACGAGTACAGAGAGGTTGTCAATCCCTCCGGCCTTGTAGTTCACAAAGGATTAAAAGCAAATGATAGTAGTGATAGATAATGTTTGCAATAGTAAATAATAGCGAAAAGTAAATAGCGGATGTGATCAATGATGGTAATATGGACCGGTGTCTCATGATGTTCACTAGTGATGTCTCTCTCCCAAAAGACGATAAAACAGCTATGTGAGGTAAACGAATTACAGCTGGGCAATTGACAGGACCACGAACGCAAACCAATGCTGACTACATTGCAAGAAAGGTTGAGGTTCAAAGCATGGGCGGTACGCCAAAGTAAGTAGACCGAAATCCATCAATATCTACTACTAATCATCCACCTTGAGATATCTATCCAGAACATCTCGCTGGTATTAAGTTGCGAGTCCCACCCATAGTGTAAACTCAATGCAACAGACAACTGCATTAAAAGAACTTTGCGTAAAGTAGACAATCCTTGCACCCGTGGGCACAAGCACTGTTGTTTTCCCCCTTGTGGCAACAGCACATCCCCTAGACTCATGTTTCTGTCACTCAAGCTAGTCATCGAGGGGCATGAACCCACAATCGAGCATAACGTTCCCTCTTGGAGTTACTACCTATTACTTGGCCAAAGCAATAAATAACAACGGAGAACATGCAAGAATTACTTATGAACATAAATATAAAAGAGGTAGATCAAATATATTACTCAATCACAATCTGAACATAATCCCATAATCCATCGGATCCCAGCAAACTCATCATAGCAACAGCATAAGGATTACATATGTGCCTCGATCATGTAGGGCAGCTCACGAGGACTAATTAGTGAAGCACAAGAACGGGAGGAGAACATCACATAGCTACTGGTCATGGACTCATGGTCCAAGGGAGACTACTCACAACTCATCCGGGAGGCGTCCATGGTGGTGGAGAACCTCCCGGTGGTGATCCTCCCCTCCGGTAGGGTGCCGGGAAGAGTTCTCCTGGTGCTCCCGATCTTGGAAGCGGCGGCGGCGGCGGAACAGAGATGAGATCGCGAAAAGGAGTTCCCGTCCCGAGGGTTTCGAAGGACGCTCTAAATATATGCCAAAGGGGGGCACCAGACGGGGCTCGGGGGGCCCAGGCGCCCCCCCGGCGCCGCCCAAGGGGGGGGGCGCCGCCAGGGCGCCTGGGGCCCTGGTGCCCCCCCCCGGCTGTACTTCGGGCGCAAGGTAGGTTCTGGAACCCTGATTTTTTATATAATTTTTCTGGATTTTTCCTGACAGTTCTCGTAATGTGAAAACCTGAAATACAAAAACAGCCGAAAACAGAAACTGGCACTGGGGTGCACTGGATTAGTAGGTTAGTCCAAATATGATCAAAAGTGTATGGAAGTGTATAAGTATCATAGCATTATCACCCAAAAGTGGCATGGAGCAAGCAGAAATTATAGATACGTTTTGGACGTATCACATAGTCATGCCTGTGTCGAGAGGTATAAGACCTCTGACAGTACATTGCCTACAAGATGGAGAAGAATAGCTCAACCAGTGAGCATGTGCTCAGATTGTCTGGGTACTACAATTGCTTGAATCAAGTGGGAGTTAATCTTCCAGATAAGATAGTAATTGACAAAGTTCTCTATACACTATCACCAAGTTAGTAGGACTTCGTGATGAACTATAATATGCAAGGGATGACAAAAGTAATTCCCGAGCTCTTCGCGATACTGAAATCGGCGAAGGTAGAAATCAAGAAAGAGCATCAAGTGTTGATGGTTAACAAGACCACTTGTTTCAAGTAAATGGCAAAGGGATAGAAGGGGAACTTCAAGAAGAATGACAAGCAAGTTGTCACTCCCGTGGAGAAACCCAAAGCTAAACTCAAGCATGAAACTAAGTGCTTCTACTGCAAAGGAAATGGTCACTGGAAGTGGAACTGCCCTAGATACTTGGTGGATAAGAAGGATGGCAAAGTGAACAACGGTATATATTGATATACAGATTATTGATGTGTACTTTACTAGTGTTCATAGCAACCCCTGGGTATTTGATACCGGTTCAGTTGCTAAAGTTAGTAACTCGAAACGAGAGTTGCGGAATGAACAGAGACTAGTTAAAGGTGAAGTGACGATGTGTGTTGGAAGTGGTTCCAAGATTGATATGATTATCATCACACACTCCCTATACTTTCAGAATTAGTGTAGAACATAAATAAATGTTATTTGGCATTTGCGTTGAGCATGAATATGATTTGATCATGTTTGTTGCAATACGGTTATTCATTTAAAGTCATAGAATAATTGTTATTCTTTTTACATGAATAAAGCCTTCGATGGTCATACACCCAATGAAAAATAGTTTGTTGGATCTCGATCGTAGTGATACACATATTCATAATATTGAAGCCAAAATATGCAAGGTTAATAATGATAGTGCAACTTATTTGTGGCACTGCCGTTTAGGTCATATTGGTGTAAAGCGCATGAAGAAACTCCATAGTGATTGACTTTTGGAATCACTTGATTATGAATCACTTGGTGCTTGCGAACCATGCCTCATGGGCAAGATGACTAAAACTCCGTTCTCCGGAACAATGGAGCAAGCAACTGATTTATTGGAAATCATACATACTGATGTATGTGGACCGATGAGTGTTAAGGCTCGCGGCGAGTATCGTTATTTTCTGACCTTCACTAATGATTTGAGAAGATATGGGTATATCTACTTAATGAAACACAAGTCTGAAACATTTGAAAAGTTCAAAGAATTTCAGAGTGAAGTAGAGAATCATCGTAACAAGAAAATAAAGTTCCTACGATCTGATCATGGAGGTGAATATTTGAGTTACGAGTTTGGTCTTCATTTGAAACAATGTGCAATAGTTTCACAACTCACGCCACCCGGAACACCACAGCGTAATGGTGTGTCCGAATGTTGTAACTGTACTTTATTAGATATGGTGCGATCTATGATGTCTCTTACCGATTTACCACTATCGTTTTGGGTTATGCATCAGAGACAGCTGCATTCACGTTCAATTGGGAAATATCTAAATCCATTGAGACGACACCTTATGAACTATGGTTTGGCAAGAAACCAAAGTTGTCGTTTGTTGAAGTTTGGGGCTGCGATGCTTATGTGAAAAAGCTTCAACCTGATAAGCTCGAACCCAAGTCGGAGAAATGTGTCTTCATAGGATACCCAAAGGAGACTGTTGGGTACACCTTCTATCACAGATTCAAAGGCAAGATATTCGTTGCTAAGAATAGATCCTTTCTAGAGAAGGAGTTTCTGTCAAAAGAAGTGAGTGGGAGGAAAGTGGAACTTGATCAGGTAATTGTACCTTCTCCCGAATTGGAAAGTAGTACATCACAGAAACTAGTTCCAGTGATTCCTACACCAATTAGTGAGGAAGCTAATGATGATGATCATGAAACTTAGGATCAAGTTACTACTGAACTTCGTAGATCAACCAGAGTATGTTCCGCGCCAGAGTGGTACGGCAAGCCGGTTCTGGAAGTCATGTTACTAGACCATGATGAACCTACGAACTATGAGGAAGCGATGATGAGCCCAGATTCCGGAAAACGGCTTGAGGCCATGAAATCTGAGATGGGATCCATGTATGAGAACAATGTGTAGACTTTGGTTGACTTGCCCGATGATCGGCAAGCCATCGAAAATAGATGGATCTTCAAGAGGAAGACCGATGCTGATGGTAATGTTACTGTTTACAAAGCTCGACTTGTTGCGAAAAGTTTTCGACAAGTTCAAGGAGTTGACTACGATAAGACTTTCTCACCCATAGCGATGCTTAAGTCTGTCCGAATCATGTTAGCAATTGCCGCATTTTATGATTATGAAATCTGGCTAATGGATGTCAAAACTGCATTCCTGAATGCATATCTTAAAGAAGAGTTGTATATGATGCAACCAGAAGGTTTTGTCGATCCTAAAGGTTCTAACAAAGTGTGCAAGCTCCAGCGATCCATCTATGGACTGTTGCAAGCATCTCAGAGTTGGAATATACGCTTTGATAAGTTGATCAAAGCATATAGTTTTATACAGGCTTGCGGTGAAGCCTGCATTTACAAGAAAGTGAGTGGGAGCACTACAGCCTTTCTGATAAGTATATGTGAATGACATATTGTCGATCAGAAATGATGTAGAATTTTCTGGAAAGCATAAAGGAGTGTTTGAAAGGAGTTTTTTCAAAGAAAAACCTTGGTAAAGCTGCTTACATATTGAGCCTCACGATCTATAGAGATAGATCGAGACGCTTGATAAGTTTTTTTCAATGAGTACATACCTTGACAAGTTTTGAAGTAGTTCAAAATGGATCAGTCAGAGAAGGAGTTCTTGCCTGAGTTGTAAGGTATGAAGTTGAGTAAGACTCAAAGCTCGACCTCGGCAGAAGATAGAGAAAGAATGAAGGTCATTCCCAATGCCTCAGCCATAGGTTCTATAAAGTATGTCATGCTGTGTACCAAACCTGTTGTGTACCTTACCATGAGTTTGGCAAGGAGGTACAAAAGTGATCCAGGAGTAGATCACTGGACAGCGGTCAAAATTATCCTTAGTTACTGGATGACTAAGGAAATGTTTTCTCGATTATGGAGGTTATAAAGAGTTCGTCGTAAAGATTACGCCGATGCAAGCTTTACACTAATCCAGATGACTCTAAGTATCAATCTAGATGCATATTGGAAGTGGGAGCAATTAGCTAGAGTAGCTCCATGCAGAGCATTGTAGACATAGAAATTTGCGAAATACATACGGATCTGTATGTAACAGACCCGTTGACTAAACTTCTCTCACAAGAAAAACATGATCACACCTTATTACTCTTGGGTATTAAGCACATAGCGATGAGAACTAGATTATTGACTCTAGTAAACCCTTTGGGTGTTGGTCACATGGCGATGTGAACAATGGGTGTTATTCACATAACGATGTGAACTATCGGTATTAAATCACATGGAGATGTGAACTAGATTATTGACTCTAGTGCAAGTGGGAGACTGAAGGAAATATGCCCTAGAGGCAATAATAAAGTTATTATTTATTTTCTTATATCATGATAAATTTTTATTATTCATGCTAGAATTGTATTAACCGGAAACTTAGTACATGTGTGAATTGATGGCTTCTCGCCCCTCGTTGGTTACCCAAAGTGGAAGGTTTGAGATGCAGTGTAGCGGTAGTTTTCCCTTGGCAAAGATACCAAGGATCGATTTCCCCTGAGACTCCTAGTTTCAACAAGAAGGTGTCAACTGCTAACGGCGCCAGATATTAGCAATCAACGTGGACCTGCACACAGATACAAATAACTTTGCTCCCAACGAGTACAGAGAGGTTGTCAATCCCTCCGGCCTTGTCGTTTACAAAGGATCAAACGCAAGCGATAATAGTGATAGGTATTGCTGCAAATAGTAAGTAAAAGCAGAAAGTAAATAGCGGATGTGATCAGTGATGGTAATATGGACCGGGGTCCCATGATGTTCACTAGTGATGTCTCTCTCCCAAAAGATGATAAAACAGCTATGTGAGGTAAACGAATTACAGCTGGGCAATTGATAGAATTATGTGCGCAAACCAATGCTAACTATGTTGCAAGAAAGGTAGAGGTTCAAAGCATGGGCGGTACGCCAAGGCAAGTAGACTGTAATCCATCTGCATCTACTACTAATCATCCACCTTGAGATATCTATCCAGAACATCTCGCTGGTATTAAGTTGCGAGTCCCACCCATAGTGTAAACTCAAAGCAACAGGCAACTGCATTAAAAGAACTTTGCGTAAAGTAAACAATCCTTGCACCCGCGGGCACAAGCACCGTTGTTTTCCCCCTTGTGGCAACAACAAATCCCCTAGACTCATGTTTCTGTCACTCAAGCTAGTCATCGAGGGGCATGAACCCACAATCAAGCATAACGTTCCCTCTTGGAGTCACTACCTACTACTTGGCCAAAGCAATAAATAGCAACAGAGAACATGCAAGAATTACTTACGAACATAAATATAAAAGAGGTAAATCAAATATATTACTCAAACACAATCTGAACATAATCTCACAATCCATCGGATCCCAGCAAACTCAACATAGCAACAGCATAAGGATTACATATGTGCCTCGATCATGTAGGGCAGCTCACGAGGTCTAATTAATGAAGCACAAGAAGGGGAGGAGAACATCACATAGCTACTGGTCATGGACCCATGGTCCAAGGGAGACTACTCACAACTCATCCGGGAGGCGTCCATGGTGGTGGAGAGGCTCCCGGTGGTGATCCTCCCCTCCGGCAGGGTGCCGGGAAGAGTTCTCCTGGTGCTCCCGATCTTGGAAGCACGGCGGCGGCGGAACAGAGATGAGATCGCGAAAAAGGGTTCCATCCTCGAGGGTTTCGGGACGCGTGTTAAATATATGCCAAAGGGGGGCATCAGCGGAGGCCTGGGGGGCCCAGGCGCCCCCCCGGCGCGGCCAGGAGGGGGGGCGCGCCACCAGGGTGCCTGGAGCCCTGGTGGCCCCCCTCCGGCCCTACTTCGGCCGTGTGGAAGCTTCCGGAACGCTGATTTTTTATATAATTTTTCCGGGATTTTTCTGGCAGTTTACGTGACGGGAAAACCTGAAATACAAAAACAACAGAAAACAGAAACTGGCACTGGGGTGCACTGAGTTAATAGGTTAGTCCAAATATGATCAAAAGTGTATGGAAGTGTATAAATATCATAGCAATATCACACAAAAGAGGCATGGAGCAAGCAGAAATTATAGATACGTTTTGGACGTATCAACATCCCCAAGCTTAATTCCTGCTCGTCCTCGAGTAGGTAAATGACAACAAGAATAATTTCTGTGGTGACATGCTATTAACCATATAAGGACTTTTTCATAGTCACATGACAAAAGCTTACTGAGACAATGAATTTATAGTAATTAAGTTGCCTTATAAGAAAATCACAAAGAACTGAAAGTTTTACAACATGATACTGAAACATCAAATAGATTTGTAATGAGCATGGTGTGCAAATATGATAAAGTGATATCTCGCTTGCCCCCTTTAGTGAAGCAAAACATAAATGCAGGGGCACCTCCAAGGTTTAAGTGATGAATAGATACAATGATTTCAGAATAAACGATATCACAATCATGCAAAAGACAATGCTACTTTGGGACAATGCACATTACACTCAGAATGACAATCATGCTCTCAGTAGTTGGTGCTTAAAGAAGGCGGAGACTCTCGAACCGTGGCTTTTGTTGGCAAGGTTGAAAACCCATGGTCGGAAACAAAGACAAAGCATGTACCAGAGCTCTTGGTTTTAAAAACAAAAGTAAAAATTATTTTTTTGGATATGCATGTTTCGTTAACGAATGCTAGCAGATAACTCAATTACTTCTTGAGATGGACAAGTTTCGAGGAACGGCTCCCGAATGAGGACGATCACATCCTCTTAATCTCCTTTGTTTATCACTGCCAAAGTTTTCTAATTTCTCATGAACAAAGCGTGAAGGAGGGTTTGTTTGTTTATATTATTTTTTAATGAGCCGGGCGCACTCAATGCCAGTTCCTTCTCGTATTATGGGTTTGCACATTAGACATGCAATCCCGGGGTGAAGCTTGTCCAACTTAGAAAGATCATGAATTAACTACTACTTCCTCATGAACTTAAAACAGAGGCACAAAAGAGAAATGTTTTTTTGAATAATTTCGAGATGGTACATGAAAGTCTTCGTTAGGAATGGCAGGTAAATACCATGTATAGGAAGGTATGGTGGACTCATATGGCATAACTGGTTTAAAGGATTTTGGATGCACAAGCAGTCAGTCCGCTTAGTACAGGTGGAGGTTAGCAAAAGACCGGGAGCGACCAACTAAGAGAGCAATGACGGTCATAATCATGCAGAGCGACAAAGCAACATTGAATCAGGCATGGAAGTTATATCGCTACTCAGAAATAAAAGATCATCAAGGCTTGACAGACTTTCTTTACAGTCTTTAATATGCGTGAACATACGCCAAGTCAATCAAAATAAATTCTTGAAGGAAGATATTACTAAACCATACCACATCATAGGCAAACAAATCATGTTGGTACTCCAATAACACATTGGGAACCCCCAGCTATTTGAGACTAACCATAAGAAAACATGAACTACTAAGCACCATTATGCACGTAGCATTTTTATCATAGACATATCGACCAATGCAATAGAAGCAAACTCTCTTAATAAGATAAGCATGATAAATAAAGAGAGTTCATGCAACCAACTAAACAAAATCTCTTTAAAAAGTTAAGCATGAAAACTAAGAGCTGGACATGATAGTAGCTATTGAAAGACCAAGAACATACACAGCAAAGATAAACATGAAAATTCTATGTTGTGTTCTAGGTTGAAGTGGAGTGTGTCTCTCTCCCACACAAAGAAAGCTGAGTTCCAACTCGTTATGAAAAGCTAAAGAAAACTAAAAAGGAAAACTAAAAGCAAGACGCTCCAAGCATAGCACATAACACATGAAGTGATAAAAATATAGTGGAACGAAAAACGAACTGATAATGTTGATGGAGAAGGGGATGCACGGGGGCATCCCCAAGCTTAGACGCTTTAGTCTCCTTGAATATTTCTTGGGGTGCATGGGGGCATCCCCAAGCTTGAGCGTTTGACACTCCTGAATCTTTTTATCATCTTCCCTCGCACACTTGAAAACTCCCTTCATACATAACTCATCATAATCTGATTAGCGAGGTTAGTACCCTTAATAAAATAATTGTTCCTTGCTGGAAATAAAGATATTCTTGAAGGTCTACTGTTTCTCAAGATTGCCAAAAGGTTTTTGCAAAGAAAAAGCAAGCTCAAGGTTTGCAAAATGAAGGAAAGGCAAAACAGGACAAAATCTGTGAAAAACAGACCAGCAGGTAGTAAATAATTTTTTCGGGGAACTTCTGCAACTCAAATCAAAAAACTCAGAACAGACGCCCGAAAGAAAATTGTATAGAGCACGCTGTCGAAAAAATTCAGACCAAAAAGATGATCTGGTGATTTTATACGAATTTTTCTGTCCAAGGACAGAATCTGTTTCCTGGACAGCACGTCACAACTTTTGAACTTTCTTGCAATCAGAGGCTAAACTTGGCACAAAGCTGAAAAGTAAAGATACAATGATGATGCTACTGTAGTAACAAACATCAAGACCACTAAAAACTGAAATAACAAACTGAAAGCAAAGATAACAAGGGTTGTCTCCCTAGAGCTCTTTCTTTATAGCCATAAAGATAGGCTTCAGACTTTAATGATGCTCTCGTAGGAATAAGAGTTGAAGAACAAAAGAGAGCATCAAGAAGCACATATAAATCATATTTAAGTCTACCCCTCTTCCTATGCATTGGAATCTTGTAAAGAAATAAATTATTGATGCATAAAGCAATAAGCATAGGAAGACGAAACAAGTGCAGCTTCAAAACCTTCAACATAAAGAGACGAAACTTGATATTATTAAGATATTTAGAACCATGTCTCCCTCTCTCATTATAAATTTCAGTGGCATCGTAGATGAACTCAACAATATAACTATCACATAAGGCATTATTTCCATGATCCAAAAGCATAAAAGTATCATTACTCTTCATATAAGCAAAATCTTTCTTATTAGGAATAGTGAGAGTAAAGCAATCATAACCATCATGGTAATCATTGTATTTAGGAGGCATATCATAGTCATAATAAATTTTATCCTCAATAGTAGGTGGACTGAAAACATCATATTCATCATTGTAATCAGCATATATAGGAAGCAAAGTATAATCAAAGTAAATTTTCTCTTCAAAAGTTGGGGGACTAAAAATATCATGTTCATCAAACGTGTCATCCCCAAGCTTAGAGCTTTCCATGTCATTAGCAATATTGATATTCAAAGAAAGCAAACTAATAACATCACCACCATCATGATTGTTATGCAAATAAAAAAGTTCCATAGGTTTTTTAATTTTCTCTTCAAACACATCATGTCCCAAAGCAAGGTAGAGCTTATAAAGCTCTCTCATATTTTTGTTGTTTTCCATTAAGCAAAACTAGTGAAAAGACATAAAGGAAACTGAAAGGTAAACTAACAAGACTAAAAATCAAAGATAAAAGATAGCATGCAACTCCCCTATCTTGAAGAGTGGAGTCCCCGGCGACGGCGCCAGAAAACTTTGCTTGATGGCTTCTCGCCCCTCGTTGGTTACCCCAAGTGGAAGGTTTGAGATGCAGTGTGGCGGTAGTTTTCCCTTGGCAAAGATACCAAGGATCGATTTCCCCTGAGACTCCTAGTTTCAACAAGAAGGTGTCAACTGCTAACCGCACCAGATATTAACGTGGACCTGCACACAGATACAAATAACTTTGCTCCCAACGAGTACAGAGAGGTTGTCAATCCCTCCGGCCTTGTCGTTTACAAAGGATCAAACGCAAGTGATAATAGTGATAGGTATTGCTGCAAATAGTAAGTAAAAGCAGAAAGTAAATAGCGGATGTGACCAGTGATGGTAATATGGACCGGGGTCCCATGATGTTCACTAGTGATGTCTCTCTCCCAAAAGACGATAAAACAGCTATGTGAGGTAAACGAATTACACCTGGGCAATTGACAGAATTATGTGCGCAAGAAAGGTAGAGGTTCAAAGCATGGGCGGTACGCCAAGGCAAGTAGACCGAAATCCATCTGCATCTACTACTAATCATCCACCTTGAGATATCTGTCCAGAACATCTCGCTGGTATTAAGTTGCGAGTCCCACCCATAGTATAAACTCAAAGCAACAGACAACTGCATTAAAAGAACTTTGCGTAAAGTAAACAATCCTTGCACCCGCGGGCACAAGCACCGTTGTTTTCCCCCTTGTGGCAACAGCACATCCCCTAGACTCATGTTTCTGTCACTCAAGCTAGTCATCGAGGGGCATGAACCCACAATCAAGCATAACGTTCCCTCTTGGAGTCACTACCTACTACTTGGCCAAAGCAATAAATAGCAACGGAGAACATGCAAGAATTACTTACGAACATAAATATAAAAGAGGTAAATCAAATATATTACTCAAACACAATCTGAACATAATCTCACAATCCATCGGATCCCAGCAAACTCAAGATAGCAACAGCATAAGGATTACATATGTGCCTCGATCATGTAGGGCAGCTCACGAGGTCTAATTAGTGAAGCACAAGAAGGGGAGGAGAACATCACATAGCTACTGGTCATGGACCCATGGTCCAAGGGAGACTACTCATAACTCATCCGGGAGGCATCCATGGTGGTGGAGAGGCTCCCGGTGGTGATCCTCCCCTCCGGCAGGGTGCCGGGAAGAGTTCTCCTGGTGCTCCCGATCTTGGAAGCGCGGCGGCGGCGGAACAGAGATGAGATCGCGAAAAAGGGTTCCGTCCTCAAGGGTTTCAGGACGCGTGTTAAATATATGCCAAAGGGGGGCATCAGCGGAGGCCTGGGGGGCCCAGGCGCCCCCCCCCCGGCGCGGCCAGGAGGGGGGCCGCGCCACCAGGGCGCCTGGAGCCCTGGTGGCCCCCCTCCGGCCCTACTTCGGCCATGTGGAAGCTTCCGGAATGCTGATTTTTTATATAATTTTTCCGGGATTTTTCTGGCAGTTTACGTGACGGGAAAACCTGAAATACAAAAACAACAGAAAACAGAAACTGGCACTGGGGTGCACTGAGTTAATAGGTTAGTCCAAATATGATCAAAAGTGTATGGAAGTGTATAAATATCATAGCAATATCACACAAAAGAGGGATGGAGCAAGCAGAAATTATAGATACGTTTTGGACGTATCATGAATACATAGACAAAACAGAGTGTCCCTAGTATGCCTCTACTAGACTAGCTCATTGATCAAAGATGGTTATGTTTCCTAACCATAGACATGAGTTGTCATTTGATCAACGGGATCACATCATTAGGAGAATAATGTGATGGACTAGACCCATCCGTTAGCTTAGCACTATGATCGTTTAGTTTTACTGCTATTGCTTTCTTCATAACTTATACATGTTCCTATGACTATGAGATTATGCAACTCCCGAATACCGTAGGAACACCTTGTGTGCTATCAAACGTCACAACGTAACTGGGTGATCATAAAGATGCTCTACAGGTGTCTCCGAAAGTATTCATGGTGTTGGCATAGATCAAGACTAGGATTTGTCACTCAGAATGTCGGAGAGGTATCTCTGGGCCCTCTCGGTAATACACATCATAATAAGCCTTGCAAGAAAATGACTAATGAGTTAGTCACGAGATGATGTATTACGGAACGAGTAAAGAGACTTGCCGGTGATGAGATAGAACTAGGTATAGAGATACCGACGATCGAATCTCGGGCAAGTAACATACCAATGACAAAAGGAACAATGTATGTTGTTATGCAATTTGACCGATAAAGATCTTCTAGAATATGTAGGAGCCAATATGAGCATCCAGGTTCCACTATTGGTTATTGACCGGATATGAGTCTCGGTCATGTCTACATAGTTCTCGAACCCGTAGGGTCCGAACGCTTAACGTTTGATGACGATCGGTATTATGACTTTATGAGTTTTGATGTACCGAAGGTAGTTCGGAGTCCCGGATGAGATCACGGACATGACGAGGAGTCTCGGAATGTCCGAGACGTAAAGATTGATATATTGGACGACTATATTCGGACACCAGAAGTGTTCCGTCAAGTTTCGGAATTTACCGGAGTACCGGGGGGGTTACCGGAACCCCTTTGGAAGCTATGGGCCTTAATGGGCCGTAGGAGAAAGAGGGAAGGAGGGCCAGGGCTGGGTCGTGCGCCCCCCACCCCTTGGTCCGAATTGGACAAGGAAGGAGGTGGGGCCGGCGCCCCTTTCCTTCTCCTTCTCCCTCTCCTTCCTTTCCCCCTTCTCCATTTTGGTAGTTCCTACTAGGAATAGGATTGCAATCCTATTTCTAGTAGGATTGCACCTCCTAGGTGCGACAAGGGGCCGGCCGGCCTCTCCCCCTTGCTTCTTTATATACGGGGGCAGGGGGCACCCAAAGACACACAAGTTGAATTGTTTTAGCGGTGTGCGGTGCCCCCCTCCACAGAAACACACCTCGGTCATACTGTCGCATTGCTTAGGCGAAGCCCTGCGCCGGTAACTTCATCATATTTGTCACCACGCCGTCGTGCTGACGAAACTCTCCCATGAAGCTCAACTGGATCAAGAGCTCGTGGGACGTCATCAAGGTGAACGTGTGCTGAACGCGGAGGTGCCGTACGTTCGGTCCTTGATCGGTTGGATCGCAAAGAAGTTCGACTACATCAACCGCGTCACTTGACGCTTCCGCACCCGGTCTACGAGGGTACGTAGACACACTCTCCCTCTCGTTGCTATGCGTCTGGTAGATAGATCTTGCGTGATCGTAGGAAAATTTTGAAAATACTACGTTCCCCAACATATTTTTTATTTATTCAAAAGATATTCTCCGTGAAGTTTCAGGACTTTTGGAGTTGTGCATAATAGGTATCTCAGATTTGCTCCTTTTTCCAGTCCAGAATTCCAGCTATCGGTATTCTCCCTCTTCACGTAAACCTTGTAAAATAAGAGAGCAAAGGCATAAGTAGTGTGACATATTGTGTAATAACAGCCCATAATGCAATAAATATCAATATAAAAGCATGATGCAAAATGGACGTATCATTCCTCTTTATGTATCAAGCGAGTGTAGGATTTCTGGGCATGGGAGGGGGGAGACCATCGATGGCTCTGATTATCAAATTGTCACAAACCAAGCCGTTACCAAGCCCAAATTCCATGGTCCGTTCAATCAAGAAGGCCTTGGGGATTGATCGAGGCAGCACCGAGTACCTGGAGACCTTAAGGCCCACGCCGTAGTCGTCGCCTCTCCTCCGGAGCTCTCCTCCCTCCACATTCTGCGGCCGCCGTAACCCGTCGGTTTCCTGTGGTCATGGGCATGCCGCAACCTGGACTCTGGGCCTCCCCGCCGCGCGGACAAGAAACTGGTCGCCCTTTACACCGGCGTACACCGCACTGGCGCCCATATGATGATGATGGGAGGCTGATACATCTCCAACGTATCTATAATTTTTGATTGTTCCATGCTATTATATTATCCATCTTGGATGTTTTATATGCATTTATATGCTATTTTATATGATTTTTTGGGACTAACCTATTAACCCTGAGCCCAGTGCCAGTTTCTATTTTTTCCTTGTTTTTGAGTTTCGCAGAAAAGAATATCAAACGGAGTCCAAACAGAATGAAACTTCACGGAGATTTTTCTTGGACCAGAAGACACCATATGGACTAGGAGTACACGTCAGGGGTGCTGCGAGGCAGCCACAAGGATGGAGGGTGTTCCCTGGTGGGTAGGGCGCGCCCCCCACCCTATGGGCCCCTCAAGCATCCACCGACCTATTTCTTCCGCATATATATTCTCATATATTCCAGAAACCCCAGAACATCCCTCGAAACCACTTTTCCGTCGCCGTAACCTTCTGTCCTCGCGAGATCCCATCTGGAGGCCTTTTTCGGTACTCTGCCGGAGGGGGAATCAACCACGGAGGGCATCTACATCAACCCTATTGCCCTTCCGATGAAGTGTGAGTAGTTTACCACAGACCTACGGGTCCATAACAAGTAGCTAGATGGCTGCTTCTCTCTCTTTGATCTTTAATACCATGTTCTCCTTGTTGTTCTTGGAGATCTATCCGATGTAATCTTCTTTTGCAGTGTGTTTGTCAAGATCCCATGAAGTGTGGGCTTATGATCAGATTTTCTATAATATTTGAGTTTATTCCGAATTCCTTTATGCATGATCTTATATCTTAGTAATTCTCTTCGAACTATCGGTTTGGTTTGTCCAACTAGATTAGTTTTTCTTGCAATGGGAAAAGTGCTTTGCTTTGGGTTCAATCTTGCGGTGCTCAATCCCAGTGACAGAAAGGGACATGACACGTATTGTATTGTTGCCATCGAGGACAACAAGATGGGGTTTTCATCATATTGCTTGAGTTAATTCCGCTACATCATGCCATCTTGCTTAAGGCGTTACTCTGTTCTTATGAACCTAATACTCTAGATGCAGAATCGTTTCGGTCGATGTGTGGAGTAATAGTAGTAGATGCAGGAAGGAGTCAGACTACTTGTCAAGGACGTGATGCCTATATTCGTTATTATTATTCACTCTTCTATTAATTGCTTGACAGTAATTTGTTCACCCACCATAATACTTGCTATCATGAGAGAAGCCTCTAGTGAAATCTATCTGCCATTTATAAGTTTCTGATATACTATTTTGCAATCATTTACTTTTCAATCTATAAACCAAAAACCCAAAAATATTTACTTTATTAGTTCATCTATCTCTATCAGATCTCACTTCTGCAAATAACCTAGAAGGGATTGACAACCCCTTTATAGCGTTGGGTGCAAGTTTGTTGTTTGTTTGTGCAGGTATTTGGCGACTTGTGTGTAATCTCCTACTGGATTGATACCTTGGTTCTCAAAACTGAGGGAAATACTTACTCTACTTTGCTGCATCACCCTTTCCTCTTCAAGGGAAAAACCAACGGCGGCTCAAGAGGTAGCAGTGGCCACCCAGTCTACGACGCCAGCATCAACTCCCTCTCTGTCATCCCCTAGCTTCCCGATGACGACGACCACCCCGCCATAGGTTCCAAGTCGGCCATCGTCCAGAGGCGATGGCGGCCGCTACGTTGCCGAATTCGTCAGGCTCAGGCTAGGATTTTCCCAAGCAGCGGTTTGGCTATGGATGTCGTGTGCACGAGGATCAGGATGGGTCTTGCATGCGCGCCTGAAACTTCCATTAGACATATGTGGTCGCCGGTGTTTCTCTTATGGTCAGTCTATCCTCTGCTGGGTGGATCTGCTCAATATTAGCAGTCCAGGGAGTAGATACCACCACCTCTCAGCCGAGGAGTTCCATTCCAAGCTGAGCCTTTAACTGAGGGAGACGGAGCGAGACCAGGGTGAGCTAGGGTTTCCGGATTGAAGATATTTGCGAGGACGGAGTAGGGTCGGTATGGGTCGGGCTGACGTGGTGGGGCGCCCGGGCATGCCATAGTTGCTTTATATTTGGGCTAGAAATGAGATATGCCGGACAGCCCAGACATTTTAGATGCTCGATTGGGTCATATTTTCGTGATCGGTCAGTGACAAGACGGGCCGCCCGGGCCTTTGAGGCTGGTTTAGGGCGCCCGGTTGTAGATGCTCTAGAAAGAAGTCAATTTTAAACCTTGATCTTGTAGAGGTTCGGAAAATTGAACCCCAACCTCCAAATCCCTGTCGTTGGCACCCTCAATTGACTAATCCCGATCTAAATCAAACCTGATAGTAGTTTTAGGCTAGAAAACGCTGATGTGGCAAGGATTAAGCGGGATTGCTTTTTTGACTTGTGGGCCAAGCACAATGTTGTGGCTTTCTGGCTTTAAGTGTGTGCGTGGTCGAACAGAAGGATGCGGTGACGATTTGGGATTAGGGTTCTTCATAGCTGGTCGGCGGTCCACGGCGGCAGTGATGTCGTGGGGTTCTTCTGCTCCCGGATTCCGTCTAGGCAGCGGAAGGAGGGAGTCGGAAAGTAGGTCGCCGGTGTTGTACAGGGAGGATGCAATGGCATACGAGCCACGGAAGCTCTGCCATTGCAACCCGCGATGGAAGCCTCCCTGATGGATCTCTTGGAGCCGTCAAAATCCTGGCAGGAGGTACTACGCCTGCGTGAATGCAATCGTGAGGCTTGTTTGTTTGATTTTCTTCTCACTTCTTCCCCTCTGCTCCAGACTTCTCTGATTTTTTTTGGACAAATGGGCAGAGTGGTGGATGTGGCTATGTTGAATGGCATGATGATCCACTCCCACAGTTCTTCAGTGAGTTGATTGGTGATTTGCGTGATGAAGTCTGGAGATTGAAGGGTCAAGCAATTATGCATCGGTCTGAAGATGGAAATGCAGTTACCCCTATGTCTGAAGATCAATCTGTTGGTAGAGAAAGCATGATGCTTTTGTCCCTGCAAGCACGACTGAAAAGAGAAGAATACTAAGATAGATGCACTGAAGAGCAAATATATGAATGTGTTGTATGTTTTCATTGTGTTGTGCTAGGTTTAGTGGTAGGGAAAATGGTACTGAACTGAGTTTGTTCAGTCAGTAGTTCTCTGGCAATGCTGCCATTTGTGTTGAAATGACCTATCATTTTAAATGAAATTTGTGATCTGGCAATGATGCCATTTGTGTTGAAATGATGGTATGTTGAAATCTGAAATGCTGTGAACAATGTTGAAATTATCCTGGCATTTGTATATGTTCAGGCATTTGTATATGCAAAAAATGAAGTAATGATCCTGGCATTTGTATATGTTCTGATCATGAACAAGAAAAGAAAAGAAGCACAATTGCCAAAAGAAGTTTGTACTAGTCATGAACAAAATAGGCCACTGGGCATTTGGAGATAATATTAGAAGGTCTAGTGAACATTATCCAAAAGAGCACACTTGTTTGCAAAGTTACATCGGTGCAACAATAACAAAAGGAGATGCAGCAGTTCCCTAAGCAAGTGAAATAACAAAGTTCTAGTACATGATTGCAACACACAACTTAGTAGTTCCCTGAGCAAGTGAAATAAGAGTAGCTTGGCACTACAGTTGCAACAATTCTTTTTCCCCCTTTTGCTCCATTTCCTCTCCCTCTTGATGAACTTGATGTAGCTGCTGGAGGATGCACTAAAGCTGGCCCAGATTCTGATGTTGCAGCTCTCTTTCTTGGAGGCTTGAAAGATGTTGCAACTCCAGGTGCTCTCCCTCTTGCTGCAGTTGATCTAGCTGGTGGTGCTGGTGGTGCTTGAGGAGTTGATCTAGCTGGTGGTGCTTTGGGAGTTGATGCAGTACCAACAGTAGTAGTACTTTGAGCTCCCTCAGAAGAATACATTGTAAGTCTAGAAAAGCAGTTTTATAATGGAAAAAACAATTTAATCAGGAATATAATAACTCAAATGTTTTCTTCATTTTCTTTGCTAGATGTGCATTCTTCTTCTTGCCTTTCTCAGGACCCTTCTTGCATTCTGACTTTTTATGTCCTGGATTTCCACACATGGAACACTTCATAATTATGCCATGCTTGCTCATTTTCTCCCCCTTTGGTTTTGCCTGTTCTTCTCTCTTTCTATCATTTTTTCTTGGCCTTCCTGGCATTTTCATTCTCACATAATCAAGTGCTACATGCCTAGGATTTTGTGACACTGGCCACATATCCTCACCTTCCACAGGCTGCAAGCAGTGCTCACATATTGTGTTGAACAACTCAACGGAATAGCAAGGATGAATAAAATCATCAATTTGCTTCTGGCATTTGTATATTGCACTGATTGCATGGTGGCAAGGAAGCCCTGCTAGCTGAAAGTACCCACATGAGCATGTTCTTTTGTCAAGATTGACTGTGTATTGCCTTCCCCTCCCATTGATTTGCTTAACCTCAAATCCATCTTGTTCATTCCGTAGCACCTCAAGCCACTGGGTCATTGCAATACTTTTTTGAGCTTCTTAAATATGGCAGGGCATATTTTTCCTGGAAACTTCTCTCCTTTCAATCTTTGTTCTTGAATTCACACTAGTATTTTCTTCCTAATTTTCTCTAGCATAGAGATTATAGGATAGAACCTAGCATCAACTATAGCATGATTTAATGACTCACAGAGGCTCATGTCTACTGATTCACAGTTTCAACCCACTGGAAAAAATGCCCTAGCCCAATGAACAGGTTATGTTCTCATTATGTCTTTAGCCCCTTCAGGTGTCTCCTGTGCTAGCTTTGCTTTGTAGTAATTGAAGTCTTGCTTGTTAGAAGCTTTGGCAACATCCCAAAATTTCTTCGGCCACTAATGATCTATGTGTTTCTTCCTCCAGTTAGCATATATGTGTCTAGCGCACATCATGTGTTGTGCAGCAGGAAGATAATACTTCACTGCATTTAGTAGGCCCTTTCGCTGATCGGAAATAAACACCCATCCTTCTCCATTGTTGTTGATATCCAGATCATTAATGAGGAAGGCAACAAACCACTTCCAAGATTCATTAATTTCCTGCTCAACTACAGCCTTGAAACCTTTCTTCAAAGCATTGAAGCAACATAGAAACTCTCAAAAACACTTTGTTGTTTGTTTGTTGGATCCATACATACAGCAACAGTGCTTCCAGGATTGCTCCTAAGCACTCAAGTTGATAGTCAAAAACTCTAGTGTACTCATTTTCCATTCCAGACATCAATCTATCCATCACAATTTTCTTTGCATGTTTGCAATTGGAGGTTGAAACATCAGCAAACATGTCTTACAGAACAGTTGCTTTAATGCTTTCTATTTTCCACATTGGATTTGCTAATATGAAATGTTCATATCTTTGGGCAATGACCTTTGCAGTAACAAGTTTGTTGCATCTATGCTGTGCACATTCATGAAAAACATTGTAAGTTATCACCTGCATTCTTGATGTTCTTGATGTCTTGGCTGCATAGATTAGCCAAGGACAACCAGGCCATCCACACTTGGCCCTCACTATGTCATTCTCAGATTTAACAAACCTGATGCTTCTCTTTGTAACAAGACCATATTTTCTCAAAGCTTTGCACATCTGGTTTTTGCTTCTAAACACCGTGCTTAATTCAAAATGAGGTATATCAGTATCATTGTTATACCTTGGAAATTGGCTCTTCCTCTTCACTAATTCTCCATCTGAATCTTTATCATAACTGAAATCTTCATCATCTGAATCATAGTTCCAGTCACCTTCTTCTCCTTCTAATTGTTCCTCCATGTTTGCTATGAGCTCAATTGGCACTGGACCTGAAGCATCTTTTCCGATCCAACTCTTACCGTCTCTCATTCTTTTTTTTTAAACTTCCTAGCATGCCTCCTTAGCTCCACAACCTCTAAATCCTCTCCACTATCATAGTATGTGCAATATATTCAGGATCTGACTCTGAATATGTCTCTGTTGTGTCTTGATTATGCCCTAGAGCAACTCGAGGTACATTTCCAGCATGTGCTGCTCCATACATGCTAGGATCATGCCCTACACCAACTGAATGCTGACTTGGATCCAACACTTGAGTGATGCAGTCACCAAGTACATGCAGACATTCAAGGCCCAGCCATTCGTCGCCGATCCGCCGGAACTCTCCTCCCTCAACATACGGCCGCCGAAATCCGCCCTGGTCCCGCCGACATCCGGCCTGGACTCGGGCCGCATCTCCAGCGCGGACAAGCACCTGGTCGCCCTCTACGCCGGAGGCTACCGCCCTGGCTATAGTTTGCCGGGGAGCTATCTCATCTATGACGCCAGCAAGGACTCCATCTCCGCCATCCCTTGCATCCGCCCCGACACCAGAACTAGTGCCATGGGGCACCAGTCGGCCGTGGTCATGTGCACCGGGGAAGGCAGTTACCTTCTTGCTGAGCTCGTCTGGGTCTGTCCAGAAGACTCCCAAGCCGCGCTCTGGCTGTGGGAGTCGTCCGCCAAACAATGGGTCTTCAAGCTCAGGGACCTGCCCGTTCCACCAGGCACCACCGCCTTCAGCTTCTCCGTCCACTCGTGCTTCTCTTATGGGGGCTCTTTTCTCTGCTGGGTGGATCTACACCGTGGCATGTTGCTCTGTGATCTGGGCAAGGACTGCAACTTCAGCTTCATTGAGTTGCCCCAAGGACATCCAAACTATGATGTCTCTGAGTATCCAGACGGCCTCTGCGCTGAGGAGTTCCGTTCCGTTGCCTGTGTTCGTGGCTCCATCAAGTTCCTCGCCTTCAATAAATTTGTTGAACGCAAGCCCGGCGAAACATTTGGACTGACGGTCTGGACTCTGTCACCTGACCACTCAGTGTGGAGCATAAGCTACAAGTGCAGCGTTGGAGACATCTGGGCTAACGCCAACTACCAGACTACTGGTTTGGGACAGCTTGCTCCGTCGTTCCCTGTCTTGAGCACCCATGAAGACGGCGTCGTCTACCTAGTCGTAAATGATACCAGTGTGATGGGCCGTCGACTAGTGTTCAAAGCCCAGTATTTGCTTCGTGTCGACATGGGGAATAACAACGATGTCCAGATCTATCAACAGAAGACGAAGCGTATTTATTCCCAGCTCTTTGCAAGTGAGTTTAGTGCGCACCGACGACAGGAGCACCCGGTACTACTACCACCACCAATAGAACTAGAGCCGAACTTTGACAGTGTCTAAATGAAAGATGTCAAAAGTGAAAAAAAAGTACCCTTGACAGATATATAGTAGTTTCAACGATTTCATTCAGAGCATCATGTGTTGGTGTTGCCCAATTAATTAATATCAGTAACACATTTGAGTTAATAGGAAAAGGTAAATCTTGACTGTTTAAAGCATAAATCAGATAGGTCTTTTTCTTTAAAAAAATGTTTTTATGGTAATTCTAGCCTGACATATGCTCACATTAAAAGTACTATATTTAACAGACATCTCTATTTGCTTTTGCAGAGAGAGAGAGAGAGAGAGAGAGAGAGAGATAGATAGATTTATTTATAGTTTGTTTGTTTCTGAACTCAAAATTCGTATGAGCCAGGTCCATTCAAATATGCACACAGCAGATGAAGCATAATTTCAAACTAGAGCTGTGCACTGACAAGTGTCTGAATGAAAGATGTCAGAAGTGAAAACGCGCCTTGACACGCATAGCTGTTTTCAACAATTTTAGTCAGAACATCTTGGACTGACCTTAGATATTCTGTTTGTGTTGCCAGTTTAATTAGGGGAACCACTAGGCATTAGACGGTTGATGCCTTAAGTCCATCAGACTAGCTGCTTGCCTTTATATTAGTGATATATGACGCGTCTGATGCATGAATTGATGTATAATAGATAATGTGGGCCTAGGTAGTTAGCTTACATGCATGATTCAAGATGGCAATGGCCCCTGAAACCTGCGCCCGCGGGTTTTTACCCTATTAGGGAACGGGGATGGGCGTCTTTTCATCCACGCGGGGTTGTTGTTGGGCATATTATACAACTTGGTATGTTTCGTGGGTTTACACCCGTTTCAGTAGTCCTTGAACCCGACAATACCCTTCAAAATACATTTTTTTAGCATGCACTGATCCGGCCTAAACCAAAGCGACAGAGCCTGAGTGGCCA
>LR738715.1:894065691-894104274 GCA_902687465.1 Secale cereale
CCCGCCCCCCCGCCCGCCGGCCCGGATTTGCGCCGCCCTGGCCGGTGGCCACTGCGCCGGCGGCGAAGCTGGCGAAGGGACGATGAGGCGGCGGAAAACGGCCGGCCAACCGAAGTCACAACCCGACCGACAGTTCTACGCGCTCGGTGAAGGTCCCTAAGGCGGCCGCGGCGGCTCGGAGCGATGACTCGCAGACAGTGCGGCCGACGGCCTCCTCCAGTAGCCACACATCCATTCTTCAACCTCCGTCGCCGCCACCGCTGGCCGTGGAGGAAGATGTGGTGATCAAATGCTCATGAAGAAGCAAATGCTCATGAGGCAAATGATGATGGGAGGAGGCTTGGGAGGTGCCATGGGAGGAGGCATGGGAGATGCCATGGGAGGAGGCATGGGAGGTGCCATGGGAGGAGGCATGGGAGGTGCCATGGGTGGTTACATGAACATGATTGGAGGTTCCATGAATGGTGCATTTGGCAGAAACATGGGATGTGGCTTCGATGGCAACATGGAAGGTGGCTTTGGCGGCATGGGAGGTGGCTTTGGCGGCAACATGATGCGCGGCTTGGGAGGTGACTATGGCGGCAACATGAGTGGCGTTGGAGGTGGCTATGGCGGCAACATGGGACGCAATGAAGATCCTTCCGGTGGTGCTCACGGCAACGAGTTCACCGCGTGTTGAGAACATGGACAAAGACGGTGGTGAAGATGATGATCGTACCACGGTTCACGATGCCGGTGGTGTTGATGACCCGCAAGAGTAATATTCATGTGCATTTCAATTTCTAGGGCGAAAAACTTTGATTGAGACGATGCTCTTTTGGTAGAGGGATTTGATACCATGATGGTGATGCACTTTTGGTTGAAACTATGATGATGATGCACTTTATTTTCAAATTTTTGATGCTATTTCAATGCAAAACCGCGGCTGAACAGTGGCTGGCAGCAGCCGCGCGGCCGTTTTCAGATTTTTACATCTTTGGTTTGGACCATCTATTGAAGTTGCTCCTTTGGACCATCTGTTGGAGTTTGCTGGGATATCGTATCCACCGCAAGGTTTTGGGTACCGGGCGGTAAATTCGGTTACCGCCCGGTTACCGCATTTCCCGCTCCCTCACGAGAATCTTGTATACCGAGAATAAAATTTCGAATTTTTCGAAATTTTTTTGAATTCAAACTCCTACAGCCTAGTTAAATACGGTGTATCTCTATCTGAAACACAAGAATACTAGCGTCGCAGTGGTAAGCATCATGTACCAGCAACTGCCGGTCATGTGTTCGAGGACCCCCAACCGCACTTTTTCCTTTTTGATTTTTGAAGCTGTAATTTCTCAAAAAAAGGTTGAGGTTGCGAGGGTTGAACTCGCGACCTGCATGCGCGCGCAGCATTGGAATTTATGTATTCAATATTAGTGTCGTTAACTTTCTGTGCTCAATATTTATGTATTCATGTCTTAAAAAAATTTGAATTCAAATTTTGATTTTAAATTTCGCTCGAATTTTTTTCGGAATTTCGTGGTTACCGTGGTAACCGAGTTTACCGCCCCCCCTCGAGAAAAACTTTCCATTTGGAATCCAAAACGTTGATCCACCGTTGGCTGGTCGATCGCACGGTTCGGGCGAGTCCCCTCTTTCCCTTCACGCGGGTTTCCCTGCTGCTACTTTAGATCTGGGCAAACCCGTCTTCTCCTTCCTCGCTCGATCCCCAAATCAAATCGCTGTCTGCTTCATCCAACCCTAACCCTAATCCCATGGCCCTTCCGATGGTTCTGCTCGACCGCGAGGTTTATTTCCGCCTCGACGAGGTGGCATCCGGCGTAGGCGGCGGAGACCTGCGGGGATTCTGGGAAGATGGAGGGCTACAAACCCGCGAAGCCATGAGCGATCAAGTCATGGAGTACCTGCGGAGCTTCAAGGCCCGCCCAGTCGTCGAAAATCCGCCGAAACCCTCCTTCTTCGACATACTGGTGCCGCCGCTATCCCTCCCGCTCCCGCCGCCGTTCATGGACCTATCCTCGGCCCGCATCTCCAGCACGGACAAGAACCTGGTCGCCCTTTACGCCGGCGGGTACCGCCCAGGCTCTAGTTGGCTGGGAGGCTATCTCATCTACGACGCCAGCAAGGACTCCCTCTCCGCCATCCCCCGGCTCCCCGACGACGACTGCCAGAAAGCCTTGGGGCACCAGTCGGCCGTCGTCATGTGCGACTCCCAAGGGGACGGCGGCTACCTTCTTGCCGAGCTCGTGGTTCCAGGATTGTCCCACGCCGAGGTCTGGCTGTGGAAGTCATCCGCCTCAGAATGGGCCTTGCTCTCCGAGAGCTATCCCCTTCCATCCCGCACCTTGTGCGTTGACTTGTGCTTCTCGTATCGGGGCTCTACCCTTTGCTGGGTGGATCTCTTCCAAGGCATACTGCTCTGTAATCTCAACCAAGACTGCCACAACAAGTTCAGCTTTATTGAGTTGCCACAGGACTGTCCAACCTGTGATGTAAACCCCGAGTATCCAGACATCGTCCGCCCAGAGGAGTCCCGTTCCATTGCCTGTGTTTGTGGCCGCATCAAGCTCATCGCCTTGGATGAATGTGGATCGCAACTCATCGTCTGGACTCAGTCGCCTCAGCTCTCAGGCTGGACCAAAACCTGCAACTACAATGTTGAAACAATCTGGGCAAACGTCAACTACCTGTCTGCTGGTTTGAGCAAGCTTGCTCTGTCGCTCCCTGTCCTCAGCATCCATCAAGACGGTGTCGTCTACTTTGTTGTAAATGATGACCAAGTGGTGGACCATCGACTAGTGCGCGATGACCAGTATTTGCTTCGTGTCGACATGAAGAATAACCATGTCCAGGTCTCTGCAAATCCTACAAGGTCTGTTTATTCCCAGCTCTTGGCCAGTGAGTTCAGTGTGTACCGACCGACCACAGGATCACCCGGTACTACCACCACCACCACCACCAAGCATAGTTTCATTTGCTGCATACTACTGCCATTTTATTTATATATGTTCACTGTCACTCAACATGCTTTCATTGTACAGGCATACTACTAACTAGATGATGCCCCGCGCGTTGCTGCGGGATATTTTCCAAAAATTTGTTACAAATGTCAGGATCCAATAATCTGAAGTGCCATAAACCACTGACTTGCACATTCTGCATCATAGTGGATGTCTGCACAAAATGTCTGGATGACATCAACGGAGTTGATGCAGATAAATGTAGTCTCACATGATGACACATCGGTACATTTTGCATCCCTCAAAACACATAGAAGATGAGAATGTTTCTCAGTTACAATAGGTAACGATTGTTCCAGGGTTGTGGAAATGGTCCGGGCATGAATTATATGTTTCAAATTAGAATACTATCAATTTAACATGTACATTATGATGTTATCATATACATTTGTATTAATAGTAGGTGTTTCTCTCTTCAAAAAGGGGTAACCCACATCACTGCATCATTGTGATACATGAACCGTAGGTGTGCACCCGTCATTAACATAAAGTGTGCAGATATTACCCAATTGTATCATTGTACATGAACTGCTATTCTTTAGCATTGGTAGAAGAATAGCTCTCTTCGGAGCCATAACCTGTCTAAAAGAATAAACATAATCTGTAGGATGTTAAATGTAGGTAGCAAGAAAATAGTGTAGTTTCCGTACCCTATTACTTTTTTTTACTGCTGATTATAAGATCTGAAAGTAGCAAAGTTATTACTTGCACGGTTGCGTGCACTTCAAACATGTCATAAAGTTTGCCACAAAAAAATCAGCATTCTTTTTTCATTTTACTCTTCATGGTAGGAGCATTTGAGCTGGAGAGAAGGATACTTTCGCCCTTCTCCTTCTTCGATCCCTAGATCACTACCTGCTACCTCCACCTAGCGCCAACTCTCGCCGTCGTCATGTGCAGCGGGGGCGACGACGGCTACATTCTTGCCGAACTTGTCAGGCTTAGGCCAGGATATTCCGAACCCGCACGCCTACTGGGTGGATCTGCTCAGAGGCATTGTGGCATATGATCTGGGCAAACACTGCAACAACTTGGACAAACCTGGAGCTTCGATCCATTCCCTTGCCCCTGGATTCTCCATCTCCCTCCTATGATATCAGCGGCCCCCGGCAACGAGACAACCGCCTCTCCGCCAGCCCCTGGCCTTGATACCACCACCTCTACGCCGAGGCTTTTCGTTCCATGGCCCGTGTAGGCGACGCCATCAAGTTCGTCTGCTTGGACGACAATGCTGCAGAACACGTGCCGGGCAAAGACTTTGAACTGACCATCTATACTCTGTCGCCAGACCTATCAAAGTGGACCATAAGCAGGAAGTACAATGTTAGAAACATCTGGGCAAACAAGACCTACCAATCTACTGGCATGCCAAAGCTTGCTCCGTCATTCCCGGTCCTGAACATCCATGAAGACGGCGTCATCTACCTAGTTTTCACTTGTCATAGGGTGGTGGATGATGCACCACACTGCGTAGTACAGTGCACAAGCCGTGGAACCAACAACTTCACCTCTCCACTTTAAGGATTGATAACGTGGGCACTCAGTGATAATAGCAGGGTACGCCCTAAGTCCATTCAAGGACGCAAATAGCGGATGAAGCATAATTTCGAACTAGATCTGAACACTGCTACTTGTCTGAATGAAAGATGTCAAAGTAAAAAATGTACCCTTGACACATATAGCTGTTTTAACAAATTTAATTCAGAGCAACTTGGCCTTAGGCATGTGTTGGTGTTGCCCAATTTGAATAGGAAAATGTGAAATGCTGACGGTAAACTACATATCAGACAGGCCTTTTTTTCTTTTCAAAATTGTTTTTATGGTAATTCTAACTTGACAAATGGCCACACTAAAAGTATTATATATTTGACAAACATCTCTATTTATTCTTGCAGGGAGAGAGAGATTGAAACAAGTGAGTTGGGGGATGTGGAAATAAGATAAGAGGTTTCATGTAGCCTAAGCTACAAAGAAACTTTGTGAAATAAGATGAAGCTTTGAGATATGTTTGAAGATGTACACGCATAGCCATAACACTGCCATCGATACAACATAGAAGCCTTCACTGGGGAAACACGGACGTACGGTGTCATCTACCTAGTTTTCATGCATCTCAAGATGGATGATGCACCTACAGTGCACCAGGCGGTGTTGAGTACAGAATTGAGAATTCATTCCCAATTCTTCGCCTGTGAGATAAGTGCGTACGAGTAGCGTTTTTGCATATGCATTTATTTGCAGGCTACTCTCACTAGTAGAAAACGGACCTACTGTCCCGGTTCGTAAGGGCCTTTTGTCCCGGTTCTTGAACAAGGACTAAAGGGTCGGTACTAATGCCCTAGCCCTTTAGTCCCGGTTCAAACAAGAACCGGGACATATGGGCCTCCACGTGGCCTGTGCGCGGAGCCCAGGCAGGAGGGCCTTTGGTCCCGGTTGGTGGCACCAACCGGGACCAATAGGCATCCACGCGTCAGCATTTCTGTGGCTGGGGTTTTTGTTTTTTTGTTTTTTGAAAGTGGAAGGGGGGTTGGGGGTTTTGGGGGGTTAATTTAGGTGTTTCATATATTGTGTTAGCTAGCTAATAATAGAGAGAAGTGTCCTCTCTTATGTCCGTGCTTGGTCGACGCTACATACTATACATACGTATAGAGAGGACTAGACACGCTAGCTAGCTAGTAAGCAAACGAAGCAAACAGAAGATCGTCATCAACATATATATGCATACAGAGAGAAGTGATATCGACCACCTCTCCTTCTCCGAGAGATTGGTCGAACAACAAATTCTCGTATATCTATCCGACACTATTGGGTACATATATACAATAATTATCTCTTACAAATATAATCTCCTATCATACGGACACATGGTTCACATAGTATTCTCAGTCTTCAGCGATCACATGGTCAATGAAGAATGCCGCCAATTCCTCTTGAATTACTCGCATACGATCTGGTGGTAGGAGTTCATCCCGCATCCGAAAGATCTAATTTGAAGAAGGGGGTGAATACCAAGATGAAGATTTGCAAGAGGAAGAGGACAATTATGATTATGCGGACGATGACAATGAAGTTGATCTCCATGCCAACAATGTGGGTGATCTCGACAAATATCATTTGCAAGAGACAATGGACCAATCCATCCCTTTTTCCCGTGCATATGCATCGGACTCGGATGACGATGGTCCCGATGAAGAAGTTGATGCGGAGGGGTTCACGGTGAAGGAGGCCGAAGCTTTCGAGAAGGTATTCCGTCGGGATCATCGTATTAAATTGTTCAAGGATGTTAGTCTCGCGGATGAAGCCGTGGTAGATGGTGGCCAATGTGTATCTCTCGGTGTTAGGCCAAGCTAAAGAAGAAGGAAGGAAGAGGAGCTTGAGAAGAAGTGGGAGGAAAAACAGAGAGCGAGTCAGGCGATGCGAGCTAGGGAGCAAGTGTTGGTGAGGAGATGTGAGGAGGCAGCGAAGAAGCGTCAGAAGGATTTTGAAGAGAAATGTGAGAAGCTTTGGGCATTTGAAGCTGCAAAAAAAAAAGAGGGAGAATCAGATGTTCATGGAGAGGGTGGTTAAGGAGGCTCGTCTCATAAGGAAAAGGGAGGAGGAAGAGGAAGAAGAGAGGAAGAAGAAGAAGGGAAATGGGCCTTGCTCTACGCAATAGAGCTATGTCGTGAACTTTATATGCATTTGTGAACACCTTATGTGCCCTCCTCGATTTGGTTGTGAACTAGTATTTGTGGTGAACTACTATGTCTCCTTCTCTATTTGGTTGTATCGTGAAGTACTAAGTTTGGTTGTGAACTAGTATTTGTGGTGAACTACTATGTCTCCTTCTCGATTTGGTTGTGAACTAGTATTTGTAGTGAACTACTATGTCTCCTTCTCTACTATGAGCGCGGTGAGTGCCGAAGCATTGTTGGGTGGCGTCGACCGGCTGACCAACTGAATGAAAGGGAGAAGTCCTGTCTCCCTAACATACGGTGTGTAGCGCTCATCATAGCGCATCCACCCAAGGTTGACTCTGTGAGCCCGAAGCTTCAGAGGTGCAAGGTCCTACAAGCAAAACAAATAAATCATTAAATCTGGGGTATGTGTTTGAGAAATAACGAAATAATTAACACTGGCAACTTTCATTATTACCCGTTGATCCAAGGCCATAGCGTAAGACCGATGTTGTTTGTCCTAGTGATCATCGAGAAGCCAATCCATCATCCTAACCATTTGAATTTTTTTGAAAAAAGGTATTCAACACGATTAACTTTTGAATACACAAAAACGAAACTACGACTACTACATGCAAAATTTGAAAAAAATGCTTTCTTCTCAAAGCATATAAATAACATCATCCTATGAATTCAAAATAACTAAACTAAGCCTACTTGAATACTAACTACACTAACATCATCCTCCCCCTCTCTTAAATTCATCTAACTCATCTAAAATAACATCTAATACCATCTAACATAATGTAGGTTTCCAACATAGAAGAGTTTTTTTCAATACATACTAACTACACTAAGGTTACATATATCTTATAAATCATCTACAAATCATAAATCCCACATATGCAAGATTCTAATCTAATCAAAAAAGGATTACACAAATCTTCAAAAAAAAATGTATGGATAGAAAGAAGGGGATCGGAGGAGTGTACCTTGTAGGATCGAAGGGTGAAGAAATCCACGGACAAAACCCTCAGATCTGAAGCTTTTTGGGATTGAGATTGAGAGAAGGGGAGGAGAGGATCCAGCAGCCGCCGGTGTAACTGCAAGGGGTGGGGATTGGGCCTGCACGTGGCGATTGGATAAGTCATAGTGCAGCGCCTGGCTCGGAGGCGCTGCACATTACATTGTGTGGCGCCTAGCTGGGAGGCGCTGCACCGTGGGGTGCGGGCCCGGGGCTGCCACGGTGGACAGGCGTGCAACGCCTCCGAGGCAGGCGCTGCACAGTAGGGTGCAGCGCCGTCGTGGCAGGCGCTACAAAAAAAGGTTATGGCTGTGAAATAGTTTCGCGGGCAGTTCATTCTATGAATTGATTGCAACAACAGGTCAAAATAGTCAAATTTGCCACGCGAAAGGATGGTGGTAGTAGTACTCAAGTAGTATACCCTAAAAAAGTACTCCCTCTGTCCCAAAATTCTTGTCTTCGATTTATCTAAATACGGTTGTATCTAGTCATGTTTTAGTGTTAGATACTTATCTAGATAAATGTAAGACAAGAATTTTAGGAGGAATGGAGTATTCAAGTAGTAATTATCTTGTCAGTGCATGTGATGGTGCATCGGTAGCAGTAATCTCTCTCTGTGTGATCACTCTGTGATGTTACCGTTTGCGCAATTTGGCAGGTAGTAGTACTATTCAACTAATTGCCGACCTGACTACCCAGTAATCCAGGCAGCATCCAAGGCCATTTGTCGCGTGTTATTGTATAGAGGGAGAGACACAGCTCACGTGCCTGCACATGACCGCTTTTACCAATACCCCAAAAGCTGTGCTGCATCACAAGAATAATCTATCTTTACCATACCCCAAAACCAAAGGCAAATCACCATCTCAACCCAGTTTCACATCTTCTCATCTACAACAGCAAGCGAATAGCACACTGTGAGAGCATTCCTTGTTCCGCTCACACTGCCAAAACAGTAGCACAATCTCACACCCATAGAGGTCTAGCCATGGAGCTCGCCATGCTGGCCATCCGCCCCCTCCTCCCGAAGCTGGGGAGCCTGCTCGCAGGTGAGTTCACCCTAGAGAAGCGCGTGAGGAAAGGCATCGACACTCTCGACAAGGAGTTGAAGCTGATGCACGCTGCTCTCAGCAAGGTGGCGAGGGTGCCGACAGAGGAGCTTGATGAGGAGGTCAAGATCTGGGCTGGAATGGTGAGGGACCTGGCCTACCAAATGGAGGACATCGTCGACGCCTTCGTGCTGCGGGTGGGCAATGGATCTGCCAACCCGAAGAATAGAGTGAAGAAGTTACTCAAGAAGACAGGCAGATTGTTCAAGAAGGGTAAAGATCTCCATCGAATCTCCGATGCTCTAGAAGAAGTGGTTGGCCAGGCTAAAGAGTTGGCTGAGCTGCGCCAAAGGTACAAGCTGGAGACACTGGACGCCGGTGCTGGGGCTAGTGTTGACCCTCGTACCATGGCTATGTACACAGATATGACAGAGCTCATCGGCATTGAAGGGCCACGAGATGAGTTGATCAATATGTTGCTTGATGGTGATGACTGGTCAAAGAATCCGCTGAAGATGGTCTCTGTTGTTGGATTTGGTGGGTTAGGCAAGACAACTCTTGCTAAAATGATGTATGACAAGATCAAAGTGCGATTTGATTGTAGTGCTTTTGTTTCGGTTTCTCAGAATCCGAACATGAAGAAAATCTTGAAGGATATTCTTTTTGAGCTCGACAAGTACAAGTATTCAGACATATATAATGTCGAACGAGAAGAAAAGCATCTCATCGACGAACTCATTGAATTCCTTGGCGAAAAGAGGTATGCTTCTTTTTTCATACTATTGACTGATAGTCATTTCGTCTAGTAAAATCAACACCATGTTGCATTGGTGCATACACATCCTCATAGCGCATTCTAGATTTATTTTATAGGTTTACAATGTAAATGTGAATTCCTAGGGTTTACTATGGTCACTTACCTGACATATAGCCCATAGTCTCTCCTTATAAAAAAAATCTTAGATATATCTTCATTAATTGGTTTGTCAACTAACTCTCACAAATATTCATATAGGTGCCTCATGGTAATTGATGACACGTGGGATGAAATTGCATGGGATTTTATCAAGCGGGCTTTCTCTAAGAACAGTATTGGAAGTCGGTTAATCATGACAACCCGCAATGTCAGTGTTGCTGAAACATGTTGCTCTTCCAGTCAGGATATTTACCATATGAAACCTCTTTGTGAGGATGTCTCAAGAAGGCTTTTCTACAGAAGAATATTTTCTAATGAGAAAGAATGCCCTCATGAATTGGTGGAAGTATCTGAACACATCTTGAAGAAATGTGGTGGAATACCATTAGCAATTATTACCATAGCAAGTCTTCTATCCAATAACCGCCAGATGAGAACAAAGGACCAGTGGGATGCCGTGCTCCATTCCATTGGTCGTGGACTCAAAGAAAATCGCAATGTAAAGGAGATGAAGAAGATATTATTATTCAGCTATTATGATCTACCTTCTTATCTTAAGCCATGCTTATTGTATCTCAGTATCTTTCCAGAAGATCACTTGATTATGAGATCCCAGCTGATATTGAAATGGATATCTGAAGGTATCGTTTATAGTGAAGAAGAAGAGACTAGCTTATATGTGCTCGGTGACAGCTACTTTAATGAGTTAGTAAACAGAAGTATGATCCAGCCGATAGGTATTGATGACGAAGAAAAAGTAAAATATTGTCGTGTACATGACATGGTGCTCGACCTCATATGTTCATTGGCTAGTGAAGAGAACTTTGTCACTATATTGAATGGCACCAAGAGGAAATTTTCTGACTCGCAAAGCAAGGTCCGAAGATTGTCAATTCAAAATAGCAATGTCGAAGTGGCTACCATCAGTATGGCACAAGTAAGATCAATTTCCGTTTTCACAACTGATGATGTTAACCAACTGTACAAAGTTTCAAGCAGTCACGTTTTGCGTGTGTTGGATTTAGAATATTGTCCTTCTCCGGATACTTGGATTTTTTTGCATTTGAGGCAGCTACGACTGAAAGGTTATCGGGGTAAGGAGCTTCCAATGGAAATAGGAAAGCTATGGTTTTTGCAAGTCCTGGATATTGGTGAAACAAGTATAAAAGAAATACCGTCGAGTATTGTTGGACTTACACGTCTGATGTACTTGTATCTTGGCCGGGGTGTGAAGCTCCCGTATGGGATTGGTAACTTAACTTCCCTGGAAGTGCTACTGGGACTAACAGTGGGCAAAAAAGGGGTTTCTTCAGACAGTTGTAATCACCATCTTGTGCAAGAGCTGGGCAATTTGACCAAGCTGAGGGTGCTCGAGATTATTTGGGGAGCTTTGGATGAGAGCATCGCTAAAACATTGGTGGAATCCCTAAGTAATCTCCACAAATTGCAAGCGCTAGATATTCGTGGTGACAAAGGTGGACACTTCAATGTCATGCGCGAAGGCTGGGTGCCCTCTCAACAACTCCGTAGAGTATTCATTACGGATTGCTCGCTGTGGACACTGCCGGCATGGATTAATCCTTCATTGCTTCCTTTCCTGTCGTGCCTGGTAATAACTGTGAGTGAAGTGCGCCCGGAGGACATCCCGCTTCTAGGGGTGTTGCCCGCCCTTCGTACTCTCAGTCTAAGCGTTGATGGATTTTGGTCCCCAGAAATGCGGGTGATAGCGGGAATGGAAAAGTCCGTTGTTACTGCTGATGCATTTCCATGTGTGGAAGTGTGCTCCTTCGGTGGTATCGCCATTGCGCCGTCTATATTTCCACAAGGAGCCGCACCAAGGCTTAAAGAACTTAACTTGTGCTTCCCAGCTAGGTGGATCGGCCGTGGCGACATTGATTTGGGCATGGGGCACCTCCCCTCCCTCAAGGAAGTCTCGGTTAACCTTTTGCGTAGGGAAGCCAGCGATGAGGTGGTGGAGGAAGCAGATGCGGCTCTGAGGGCCGCAGCGGAACACCATCCCAATCGTCCCGTCATTGTAATCTACTGATCGTAGAAATAGGAACAGGTACATACCGCCCATTACTCTCTCCGGGTTCGCTAGCCTGCCAGCCTCTGTTTTAATTCCCTAGTTTTCACCATTTCCCCATTTTTTCCCTTCATTTTCAGGTGGATGAAGGGCTCAATTCATCCAATCCTGTAACGCCATCAGGTACAACCAATCAACTGTTCTTTCAGCATTTTCCCTAGATAGTGCGTTTCCTTATCCTGTAGCGTTGCAATGTCAGTATGAAGTATGAACTCTCTTTTCTTTCTTCCTCCTGTTACATGCACTCAACCGAACCATTTGCATGCATGTGTGCGCTTCCAAATGGCGTTGCAGGTGGGAGGAGCTAACACCAGATTAATTTCGTCGACGTCCACGACTCGATTGTTGTAGCGAAGAATCGGATGAGGAAGGTCTAGAGCATTGTGTTTTATACGCCTTCCTTGTGCAGCGAACGAGATGAAGCGCTGAGTATGTTTTATCCGAATTCCCTTCTTGCTCCCGGCAGGCAATTCAAGAACCACCAAGTTTGTAGGGCATTTTGCCCATCATGAATTATTGCAGCTGGCGGGTTTACCTGCTTTTTCCCTGCTTGATTTCTTCCTAGCAGCTTAATTTCAGACTCGATGCCGTGTTAAGTTTGTAAGATGTGTTTTGTAAGGTTTCACCTTGTATTTTTCATATCCGTTCGATAAAACAAAATAAACAGGGGTCCTCTGTCTTGCCGACCTGCGTGGACGGTTGGATCTTGGAACTTTCTGCTAGAGAAGTCCATCGTACATGTACCAAAATTGCTAGACTTACGGACAACTGCTTACGGATTCTGCTTACGTACTGTTTTCAACCAATAACTCCTCGCTGATGTTTAGTCTCTGGGCCCCTGATTTCGAGCAGGCCAATTATTTAGTGCCACACCTTTCCGTAAACTTGAACGAGTAAACAATTACCCGTAGCTGTAGCATTTCTCTACATGTACATACCAGCCGTGGTTGGAACATGGAAGACACCGCGATCGATTGGATGCTCGAGCAGCTTTAATCCACCCCTAAAATCAAATTAGACCCCAAAATCCGTGAGTATTGGGTGTTTTTTATTTTCAAGACCATGCAAGAGAATTGCGCGCCTTTTGTAGTATTAAGGAGCGATGGCAGTGGCACGCCTTCGGCTAACTTCCGTGCTTGTAGTCGTCGCTAGGCGGTCTACTGATCTGGATGTATTTTTGTTGTTGTTGTTCGTATTACTGTCATGATTGAAAATGAATAGATCAGAAGTTTTTTCGAAACAATTAATAGACAATTAATGCAACTTAGGAGGTGTTTGTTTCACGACTTTATGGCCGGGACCTGATTACAGTGCCAGGCAAAACCGTTACCTGCGTTTGGTTGAGTTGGGATGGATCCACTTTTCTCGCTCGCCACTCCAGTGCCGTTGCTGTACCACCACAGCCGCCGGATAGGTATAATTGCAATAGTAAATAAAAGTGGAAAAGTAAATAGCGGATGTGATCAATGATGGTAATATGGACCGCAGTCTCATGATGTTCACTAGTGATGTCTCTCTCCCAAAAGACGATAAAGCAGCTATGTGAGGTAAACGAATTACAGCTGGGCAATTGACAGGACCATGTCCGCAAACCAATGCTGATTACATTGCAAAAAAGGTTGAGGCTCAAAGCATGGGCGGTACGCCGAGGTAAGTAGACCGAAATCCATCTGCATCTACTACTAATTATCCACCTTGAGATATCTATCCAGAACATCTCGCTGGTATTAAGTTGCGAGTCCCACCCATAGTGTAAACTCAAAGCAACAAACAACAGCATTAAAAGAACTTTGCGTAAAGTAAACAATCCTTGCACCCGCGGGCACAAGCACCGTTGTTTTCCCCCTTGTGGCAACAGCACATCCCCTAGACTCATGTTTCTGTCACTCAAACTAGTCATCGAGGGGCATGAACCCACAATCAAGCATAACGTTCCCTCTTGGAGTCACTACCTACTACTTGGGCAAAGCAATAAATAACAATGGAGAACATGCAAGAATTACTTACGAACATAAATATAAAAGAGGTGAATCAAATATATTACTCAAACACAATCTGAACATAATCTCATAATCCATCGGATCCCAGCAAACTCATCATAGCAACAGCATAAGGATTACATATGTGCCTCGATCATGTAGGGCAGCTCACGAGGACTAATTAGTGAAGCAAAAGAACGGGAGGAGAACATCACATAGCACTTTTTGACATGTGAATATTTGAAGTTTACGCCGACCCATTTTTTGGCGTAGATACTTTGTTATTCCTGTTTGTAGGCACTTTCATATTTTAGAACTTAGGACTGCTTGAAACCATTTGCTCTTGTTATTCATGATGTTGCAATTTTTTTAAGGTATTCGAGAATAGTTCAAGTACGACTCATTTGCATTACAAAGAACCAAATGATGCTAGAGTGGTGTTCACACTTATTTCAATGTGTACGGACATATTTTTCAAGCCGCTAAAGTTGCAAGTTATAAACAGAGTTTACATAATGTTGTTTCTATTCCGCACAGTAAAAAGGCAGCTTGTACTATGAGCTGACTTGAAATATTCTGTAATTTTTTCAGACAAGTTTTTCTATTCCACTAGTCCAGGCTTGGGTCTTCTCATTAAGTACATAGTGTAGCTATGCTTGAGGCATCAGCCAAGGAGCTTGAGGCGTTGCATGTTGAACAAAATCAAGAAACATGTGTAAGTATTGTGGTGCAACAATTCCATTGTTTCCCATTGCATGATATATGGGATGCATCACTAATTCTCTTTATGTGCAACATGTCATATGATTTTTACATGGCATTCTTGTCCTTGACCAATTGTAAAATTGTGATGTTGTTGCCATGCTTTATTGGACATGATTGTGTTTACAAGGCTAAATTATCATTGGCGTATTGTTGTAATATGCTCTCTGTTGTGATGCTTGCTATATTGTAACCAATGAGTACCATGACCCATGTCAGCATCATACACACCGGGTATTCTTCATTGGGGGCTTGCAGATTCTATTAGTTGTCAATTTAACTCGTTTATAGAGGAAGATCAGTTTAAATACATGAATTAAATGCAAGATTTCTTGCTCTCAAACACACACTTTTATTCTGTGCCTTCATGCCCATATCTTCTTCATTTGATCTAGTGTGGTGGAATGAGATACATGAGCTATCACAACAGATCAACTTGTATCTTAATAACCATTACCAGTTGTTACTGCTACAGTATTTGGAGTTCTGTGGTCTATATTTTAACATGTTGTCACTTATAGGTCACAAAAGAGTGCAAGTCGCGAAAACCAAGACTCCCTTTGTCCTTGGATATCTTTATTTTTCCATAAAAGTGGCGATACTATCTCAGAGATATGAAACATTGCCGGAGAAAGGCCTATTTAGTTGCAGCAAACCCCCTAGAGATTGAAAGGTTGGCAAAAAAGGGCCCAGTTTTTGACAAGTCTGGGAGAAATTTTGGCTAGAAATTTCGGCAGCATAACAGGCAGAAAGAAATGCTTTCACAAAGGCACTACAATCGGCCATTTTGTATTTCTTTCACATGGAAGGAAAACACTACAACAACTCTGCCTAAGTATAGAGGTCAAGCGTGCAGGGTTGCCGTCTATCGCGGCTCGTACAACAACCAGTCTAGTCGACTACACCAAGAAAATAAACATCCATTGTACTGGGAAGCTCCAAGTCCCATGTCCCTTGTTGTGGACAGCCAGCCCTCTGCCTCAAGAGTCCGAAAACCTTTCACCTCCGACGTTGAGCTGGCCACCAGAGCTAAGATTTAGTTCGGAGAGAGGACCATCTTCTCTTGCCTTTCGCAGCTCTTCGTCTAAGCAAAACATAGAAAGCAAATGTTACTTTGCATGCAAAACAAACTAAAGCACGAAACTACAAGCAATGTACAGTTGTGACTAAGCTAAAAAGGTGTGGTGTATGCGTCCACTAGTACGCACACAACAAATCACGTTCAGACATCTAATACCATTCGGTAATCCCACTCCTATTTTGCATTGTTTCAGTAACAAAACTCATCAGAAGGACCGAGAGTCACAAATGACTCCAGAGAGATATGGCACCAGACATGCAAGATCAATCAACTCGGTTAAAACTACACAATTTTCTTAACTAATTATGTGTCCGAGATCATGACACCTTGGTAGCCGCAGGGCATGATAGCTAGCAACAGTACTAGAGGCTGCAGATCTAGTGAATCTCTAGCTACAAGTGCAAGCAAAAAAAGGAACACATTTCTTAACTATTATACCAGAATCATCATGATCAGCACAACCATAACCCTCGAACTTGCCATGGCATAAACTTTAGCACGGCTCCATGGCCGTGGGCACACATCTATAACCAACACTGTAGGGGATTACTTACCGTATTGGCAGGTTTGATGAGGTGTTGTTGTCCAACAAGTGTCTTGCTCATCACAAGGGAGCAGCTTGCTCACGGGGAATGTCCCGATGACCTCCGCCATCATCGAGCTGATCTGCTTGGTGCTTGGCCAAGTTGGCAGGGTTGCTCTTTGCTGTACCAAACAGAGAGTTCAGTTTCCAACAAACACCTAAAAAGCTTTTGATATGTGCAAGCAATGGAATCAAAACATCCATCATAAACACGTAGAGGAGAGAAACCCATGATGTAGCTGGCATGACAAATTTCTAAACAAGGACCCAATCTATCCTTGAGGTTTTTCCTAAAAAGAATCCAGATTCCAGATCTGGATAAATAAAATCCATACTCCGAAGGCCAAGAAGAACATACATGAATAACTTTCTTTTTGAGAAAACACAAAAGAATTTGCATTTCATTTCATTGAACAGGAAGAGAACAGCAATACAGGTAGGCGAGGAGGGACACACACACACACACACACCAGCGTCCTCACCAAACAAGCAGGCGAGGAGGTGCTACCAACTACAGACCACAACAACGATGAAGAACTTTGATTTTGCATGCACCGCAAATTCGACAGTAGCAACAGAAGCAAACTCTACTCGTCCATCCTTGGAGGAAGGAGGACATGTCTTTTCCTTATAGACCATATAAGTAAGATGGCAAAAGGGAAAACATGCTACTAACTAATAGACCTATGTAACACCAGGGGAAAAGACTGAGATGGCTTGCCATCATCTCATGGCTTAAACTAAAGTTGGACATTAATGGTCTGGAATTTGAATGCAGTTTATACACATCACTGCAGCAAATTGAGATGGCTTACCATCTCAGCTAGCATCTGTCCCTTGGGCACACACAAAGATTATCACACTCCCTACATTTGAGTCCCATGTGCAAGAGCCCTAGGAACCAAACCATATCACTAGTCACTAATAATAAAATCAGAGCTTAACTATTGTACCATAACAGTCATGAGCAGCACAACCATAACCCTCGAAATTGCCATGGCATAAAATTTACCATGACTCCATGGGCGTGGGCACACATCTATAACCAACACTGTAGGGGATTACTTACAGCATTGACAAGTTTGATGAGGTGCTGCTCTCCAACAAGTGTCCTGCCCATCACACGAGAGCAGATTGCTCATGGGGAATTTCCTGATGCCTCCGCCATATCGGGTTGATCTTGTTGGTGCTTGGCCAAGTTGGCAGGGTTGCTCTTTGCTGCACCAAACAGAGAGTTCAGTTTCCATCAAGCATCGGGCCGGATATCAATGCAACAAGAAAAGGGAAGCTCAGTTTGTGGAATAATAACCATAGCTCAGCAAATAGGCAACGGAGATACAAAATGATTCTGTCCTACTAGTACCTTCATTGTACAGGAACTGCTATTCTTTAGCATTGGTAGAAGAATAGCTCTCTTCGGAGCATTGCATAACCTGTCTAAAAAATAAACATAATCTGTAGGATATTAAATGTAGGTAGCAAGAAAATAGTGTAGTTTCCGTACCCTATTACTTTTTTTTTACTGCTGATTATAAGATCTGAAAGTAGCAAAGTTATTACTTGCACGGTTGCGTGCACTTCAAACATGTCATAAAGTTTGCCACAAAAAAATCAGCATTTTTTTTTCCATTTTACTCTTCATGGTAGGAGCATTTGAGCTGGAGAGAAGGATACTTTCGCCCTTCTCCTTCTTCGATCCCTAGATCACTACCTGCTACCTCCACCTAGCGCCAACTCTCGCCGTTGTCATGTGCAGCGGGGGCGACGACGGCTACATTCTTGCCGAACTTGTCAGGCTTAGGCCAGGATATTCCGAACCCGCACGCCTACTGGGTGGATCTTCTCAGAGGCATTGTGGCATATGATCTGGGCAAACACTGCAACAACTTGGACAAACCTGGAGCTTCGATCCATTCCCTTGCCCCTGGATTCTCCATCTCCCTCCTATGATATCAGTGGCCCCCGGCAACGAGACAACCGCCTCTCCGCCAGCCCCTGGCCTTGATACCACCACCTTTACGCCGAGGCTTTTCGTTCCATGGCCCGTGTAGGCGACGCCATCAAGTTCGTCTGCTTGGACGACAATGCTGCAGAACACGTGCCGGGCAAAGACTTTGAACTGACCATCTATACTCTGTCGCCAGACCTATCAAAGTGGACCATAAGCAGGAAGTACAATGTTAGAAACATCTGGGCAAACGAGACCTACCAATCTACTGGCATGCCAAAGCTTGCTCCGTCATTCCTGGTCCTGAACATCCATGAAGACGGCGTCATCTACCTAGTTTTCACTTGTCATAGGGTGGTGGATGATGCACCACACTGCGTAGTACAGTGCACAAGCCGTGGAACCAACAGCTTCACCTCTCCACTTTAAGGATTGATAACGTGGGCACTCAGTGATAATAGCGGATGAAGCATAATTTCGAACTAGATCTGAACACTGCTACTTGTCTAAATGAAAGATGTCAAAGTAAAAAATGTACCCTTGACACATATAGCTGTTTTAACAAATTTAATTCAGAGCAACTTGGCCTTAGGCATGTGTTGGTGTTGCCCAATTTGAATAGGAAAATGTGAAATGCTGACGGTAAACTACATATCAGACAGGCCTTTTTTTCTTTTCAAAATTGTTTTTATGGTAATTCTAACTTGACAAATGGCCACACTAAATGTATTATATATTTGACAAACATCTCTATTTATTCTTGCAGGGAGAGAGAGATGGAAACAAGTGAGTTGGGGGATGTGGAAATAACTTTGTGAAATAAGATGAAGCTTTGAGATATGTTTGAAGATGTACACGCATAGCCATAACACTGCCATCCATACAACATAGAAGCCTTCACTGGGGAAACACGGACGTACGGTGTCATCTACCTAGTTTTCATGCATCTCAAGATGGATGATGCACCTACAGTGCACCAGGCGGTGTTGAGTACAGAATCGAGAATTCATTCCCAATTCTTCGCCTGTGAGATAAGTGTGTACGGGTAGCGTTTTTGCATATGCATTTATTTGCAGGCTACTCTCACTAGTAGAAAACGGGCCTACTGTCCCGGTTCGTAAGGGCCTTTTGTCCCGGTTCTTGAATCAGGACTAAAGGGTCGGTACTAATGCCCTACCCCTTTAGTCCCGGTTCAAACAAGAACCGGGACAGATGGGCCTCCACGTGGCCTGTGCGCGGAGCCCAGGCAGGAGGGCCTTTGGTCCCGGTTGGTGGCACCAACCGGGATCAATAGGCATCCACGCGTCAGCATTTCTGTGGCTGGGGTTTTTGTTTATTTGTTTTTTGAAAGTGGAAGGGGGGTTGGGGGTTTTGGGGGGTTAATTTAGGTGTTTCATATATTGTGTTAGCTAGCTAATAATAGAGAGAAGTGTCCTCTCTTATGTCAAGAGGCTAATAATAGAGAGAAGTGTCCTCTCTTATGTCAAGTACCAATCATGCAATCTTCGCATCATCGTTGATAGAGATCTTTCATCTTTGACAAGAGGCTTCCCGTACTTGTATCTTTGTATCTGCACCTCCAAGAAATCATAATGTACATCGTCGGGCTGGTAATCTCCAAGATTGCTGATGGCTTCTCGCCCCTCGTTGGTTACCCCAAGTGGAAGGTGTGAGATGCAGTGTAGCGGAAGTTTTCCCTTGGCAAAGATACTAAGGATGGATTTCTCCTGAGACTCCCAGTTTCAACAAGAAGGTGTCAACTGCTAACGGCGCCAGATATTAGCAATCAACGTGGACCTGCACACAGATACAAATAACTTTGCTCCCAACGAGTACAGAGAGGTTGTTAATCCCTCCGGCCTTGTCGTTTACAAAGGATCAAACACAAGTGATAGTAGTGATAGATATTGCTGCAATAGTAAATAAAAGCGGAAAGTAAATAGCGGATGTGATCAATGATGATAATATGGACCGGAGTCCCATGATGTTCACTAGTGATGTCTCTCTCTCAAAAGACGATAAAACTGCTATGTGAGGTAAACGAATTACAGCTGGGCAATTGACAGGACCATGTGCGCAAACTAATGCTGAATTGGAAATGGCGCGCGCGCCGTTTTTGCGCGCCCGCTGGAGCTGCCCGCCGCGTTGCGCGCGCGCTAAAACTGCCACTTTTAGGGCGCGGCGCTTGTATAGCGCGGCTGTTGGAGATGCTCTTACAGCAAACGAGCGCATACCACTAGCTAACTGGGCAGGCCATGTATGTTTATTCCTTCTCGACTAGGCTATGTCGTTTGTTTTTTCGGGAAGAGACCCGACCGGTTTTTTGAAGCTTCTAGAGGCTTCCGCTCGGCTTTGGGAAGCTACTCGAAACTTTTGACCGTTTTTTATTCTTTCCTTTTGTGGTTCCTGGACGTTTTATAATCTATTTTTTATTCTTATTTTTCATTTTATTAAATGTGTGAATTTGTTTTTGAAAATCTGTGAAATTTCTCAAAATGGACATACTTATTTCAATATTCGTGAACTTATTTTTCCCAAACTGATGAACTTTTTTAAAAATTGATGAACTTTTGTAAAAATTTATGAGCTTTTTTCAAAAGTAGGTCAACTTTTTTCAAAGCAGCTGAATTGTTTCTTTTTTTCAATATCGATGAAGCTTTTTTAATAATTGGTGGACTTATTCCAAATTTTTTTACCTTTTCCAAATTAACGATTTAAAAAAATTTATAAACTCTTTTAACAAAATGGATGACCTTTTTCCAAAAATTATGATTTTTTCAGATTATTGAACCTTTTCCTTCTTCAAGTCTATGAACTTTTAGAAATATATCCTTTTTTTTACAAAAAATGACCTCCACCATCGACTGATCGGGCGAAGATGGTGGCTCCACGTCGATCGGTCGATAGTTCGACCCATGCGACCAGAGTGACCTTTCTTACTTTGTTGAGCTAGGCCCAGTCTGCTAGGGGTGTAAGCGCCAGCTAAGCTTCCTGGCGCTAAAGACACCAAAAGAGGAGGTCTCGAGATCTGATATGCGAGAGCTATATATATCTCGCCTAAAGCGAGAGTAGCTTCTGTCCCGTCTCAGCCTTATTCGTACGGCTTATTCCTAGCGCCCCTTCGCTGGGTGCTGTGTTTTTTTCCTTTTTGTTTCCTTTCATTTTTTTATTTTTGTTTTTTCTCATTCTTCACTGGTTTCTTTATTTTTTTCACTGATTTGCTTCGTTTCATTCTCAGTTTTTACTGTTTTTTCTTTTATTTCTTTTTGTTAACAATTTTTCAAATATATGTTTTTATGTCTATTGTTTTTATACACATTGTACATTCTTGGTATACAGATAAGACATTTTGTACACAGGTTTAACTTTTTTTGTATACATGATTAACTTCTTTTTTTTCCAAATATATGTTTTGATGTCTACTTTCCTTCAAACACATTATACATTTTTCTTATACATGTGAAACATTTTTTATAACATTTCATTTTAATTATTCAAACATTTTTGTACATGTTTATGAAATGTATGAACATTTTCTAAATTTCACAAACATTAGTTTTGATAGCTATCACATTTTATGAAGTTGTGCTGACTAAAACAATGACACTACATTAATTCTTTAAAATTCTCGATTATATATTGAACTAAATTAAGTTTTGGAATACATGTATACCAAATAAAAATATTATTTTTAATTAAAAAAGAAATAAAAAATGAAGTAACTTAAAAAAAGAAAAACACCTAAAAGTTTGGCCATCAAGTAATTCCCTGTTGAGTTAATGGACCGGCCCACCGTTGCATCCTTGACGCAAGGGTACTGCAACCTATATTTTTCTTATAGCGAGGGCCCACCGCTATAAGCGAGCGCAAAACCTATATCTAAGTTTTTTTACACAACCATGCAAACAAAAGTTCACCGTGGAGACCTAACCAAACATGGCGGCCAAACCCTAACTACAACGCGTTCTTCGCTAGATTGTGAGCTTCAAAATTCAAGCTCCTAAACTCATGCATGAAATTACAAGAATTAAGAACTCTAGAGTACTCTACAGTTTCATGTATGATGACACCATAAGTTGCACCACCTCCCAGCTTAATGTCGTCGACGACCACCTTGCAATCTGATGCAACATGTATATCTTGTAAACTGAGATCATCCGCCAATGCCATAGGCTCCCTCACTGTCAAGGCTTCCAAAGTTGTAGGGTCTAAAATACCTTTAAACACAATGGCCGAAGCGCCCACAAATTGTCATCCCAGCCTCTGCTAACAGTTGCCGCAGCACCCAAGCCTCATCCAACAGTTGCATCCACATTCATTTTGGGCATGTCTGGTAGCCCACATAGAGGCCAACCAGGCCTGAGCGAGAAGAAACTGGATTGTTTGGTCCCCTGTGTTCACTATTTGGCCTGCAACGCATGGAACATAAAGCGGCTCGCAGCCAGGCCCGCTAGGAACGTTCAGATAAACAGTTTTTCCATAGCCAGGCCCGTGCGATGCACGTGGGCGGCGACGGCTGCACATGAGGAGCCACGCCCGGGAATTCGCATTGCTTCCCAAAGGCGCCGTCAAAAATAACCCGCACCTTCCCGCACCGCTCTCTCTCTCTCTCTCCACTCTCCCACTCTCATCGACGGTGACAGCGGCGTTCAGCTGATCGGAAAACAGCAAGGCGACCACCGGCATTCGCAACATCACCCGTGGTACATTAGCAATGGCGGTAAGCACTATTTTGACCTTCTTCACATTCAATCCCTGTTTAGATTCGATTCACGTTCTAGGGGAATCGGGAACTGCGGTAAATAGCCATAGGACTGATCATAACATCATCAGGAGTTCCTAGAGCGATGGATTTTAGGTTTCCGATCCGCACTGAGTACACGGGGAATTGGGATTAGGGGTTAACCTTACACAATGGTTTCTAATCTTAGCCACAACGACCCTAGAGCCGATTGGAGCGGCCGGTGCCTTTGGCCTTGTTCCTGTCCTCCAGCTGGACCACCATCTCGTCGTCCTTGCCAGAGTCCAGATCAATTGGCAAAAATGATGACCTAGCTCCGGCACCCTAACAACCATCTCCACCGCTTCTTGTTCCTCCTTCAGCTCTAAACCGATGATCTCTGGTGCCACAAAGTCCTATTCCAGTACGCTGCGGCATGCTGGTCATGAGGAGCCCTGTACTTGGCCCACTTTGCCCTCTATCCAGTATCGCTGGAGTCATCCTAATTCATGGCCTAATGAAGGATGTCGATTGACATTGCACCCTTTGCTTGGTCAAGAATTATCGTCTTCAACTCCTCCACCATCGCCTTCTTCACCACAACGTCTGCCTCTTTGTGCATGTTTGCGATGCTTCCGAACCTCGAGCACACTTCCATGGTGTTCTTGAACTTGGTGCGGCCACCAAACGAGCACCCGAAGAAGAAAGCCATCGATCCAATGCCCCAAGGGAATGGGTTGGGGTTGGGTTTGGGTTTGGAGTTGGAGTTCATGGTGATGGATGCTACTTCTCGAGCTTGCGTTGTATTCCCCCGAAGAGGAAAGGGTGATGCAGCACAGTAGCGTAAGTATTTCCCTCAGTTTTTTAGAACCAAGGTATCAATCCAGTAAGAGACCACGCGCGAGTCCCTCGCACCTGCACAAACAAATAAGAATTTCGCAGCCAACGTGATAAGGGGTTGTCAATCCCTTTACGGTCACTTACGAAAGTGAGATCTGATAGAAATGATAGTTTGATATTTTTGGTATTTTTGGATATAAGAACAGAAAGTAAAAACGGTAAAGTAAAGTAGATTGTAGATTGATATGTTGAGAATAGACCCGGGGGGCATAGGTTTCACTAGTGGCTTCACTCATGATAGCAGAATTCTACGGTGGGTGAACGAATTACTGTCGAGCAATTGATAGAAAAGCGAATAATTATGAGAATATCTAGGCATGATCATTATATATAGGCATCACGTCCGTAACAAGTAGACCAAAACGATTCTGCATCTACTACTATTACTCCACACATCGACCGCTATCTAGCATGCATCTAGAGTATTAAGTTCATAAGAACAGAGTAACGCATTAAGCAAGATGACATGATGTAGAGGGATAAACTCAAGCAACATGATATAAACCTCATCTTTTTATCCTCGATGGCAAAAATACAATACGTGCCTTGCTGCCCCTACTGTCACTGGGAAAGGACACCGCAAGATTGAACCCAAAGCCAAGCACTTCTCCCATTGCAAGAACCATAGATCTAGTAGGCCAAACCAAACCAATAATTCGAAGAGACTTGCAAGGATATTATAATCATACATAAAAGAGTTTAGAAAAGAACCAAATATTTCTCATAGATAATCTTGATCATAAACCCATAATTCATCGGATCTCCACAAATACACCACAAAAAGGGATTACATCGAATAGATCTCCTCGAAGACCGAGGAGAACTTGGTATTGAGATCCAAAGAGAGAGAAGAAGTCCTCTAGGTACTAACTATGGACCCGAAGGTATGTGGTAAACTACTCACAACTCATGGTGAGGCGATGATGTTGATGTAGAAGCACTCCGTGGTAGATCCCCCTCCGGCGGAGCTCCGGAACAGGCCCCAAGATGGGATCCCATGGGAACAGAAGGTTGCGGCGGTGGAACTAGGGTTTTCTCTCAGTGTCTGATGTTTTCGGGGTACATAGGTATATATAGGAGGAAGGAGGGCACCGGGGGACAAACGTGGGGCCCACGAGGCAGGGGGTGCGCCCTGTAGGGGCGGGGCGCCCCCACCCTCGTGGATGCCACGTGTGCCCTATTCCATGGTTCTCAAGTCTCCCATGAAGATATCGCTCCAAAAATATCTCTCCCGAAGGTTTCATTCCGTTTGGACCCCGTTTGATATTCCTTCTCCGTAAAACCCTGAAATAGGCAAATAAAAACAACAATCTGGACTGGGCCTTTGGGTTAATAGGTTAGTCCCAAAAATAATATAAAAGTGTATAACGAAGCCCATTAAACATCTAAAACATCATAAATAATAGCATGGAACAATAAAAAATTATAGATACGTTGAAGACGTATCAAGCATCCCCAAGCTTAATTCCTGCTCGTCCTTGAGTAGGTAAATGATAAAAACAGAATTTTTGATGTGGAATGCTAACCAACATAATTTTCAATGTAATTCTCTTTATTGTGTCATGAATGTTCAGATCTGAAAGATTCAAGACAAAAGACTATATTAACATAAGAAATAATAATACTTCAAGTATACTAACAAAGCAATCATGTCTTCTCAAAATACTATGGCTAAAAAAAAGTTATCCCTACAAAATCATATAGTCTGGCTATGCTCCCTCTTTATCACACAAAATATTCATATCATGCACAACCCCGGTTTCAGCCAAGCACTTGTTTTCATACTCAATTCTTTCAAACCTTTCAACTTTCACGCAATACATGAGCGTGAGCCATGGATATAGCACTATGGGTGGAATAGAGTGGTGGTTGTGGAGAAGACAAAAAGGAGGGAGATAGTCTCACATCGACTAGGCGTATCAACGGGCTATGGAGATGCCCATCAATAGATATCAATGTGAGTGAGTAGGGATTGCCATGCAACGGATGCACTAGAGCTAAATATGTATGAAAGCTCAACAAAAGAAACTAAGTGGGTGCGCATCCAACTTGCTTGCTCACGAAGACCTAGGGCATTTGAGGAAGCCCATCGTTGGAATATACAAGCCAAGTTCTATAATGAAAAATTCCCACTAGTATATGAAAGTGACTAAACATGAGACTCTCTATCATGAAGAACACGGTGCTACTTTGAAGCACAAGTGTGGGAAAAAAAGATAGTAGCATTGTCCCTTCTCTCTTTTCTCTCATTATTCTTTTTTGGAGGGGCTTTCTCTTTTTTTTAGCCCCTCTCTATATATATTTTTGGGCCATCCTCTTTTTTTTGGCCTTTCCTCACATGGGACAATGCTCTAATAATGATGATCATCACACTTTTATTAATTTACAACTCGATACTAGAACAAAGTATGACTCTATACGAATGCCTCCGGCGGTGTACCGGGATGTGCAATGAATCAAGAGTGACATGTATGAAAAATTATGTATGGTGGCTTTGCCAAAAATACGATGTCAACTACATGATCATGCATGGCAATATGACAATATGAAGCGTGTCATATGAACGGAACAGTGGAAAGTTGCATGGCAATATATCTCGGAATGGCTATGAAAATGCCATGATAGGTAGGTATGGTGTCTGTTTTGAGGAAGATATATGGTGGGTGTATGGTACCGGCGAAAGTTGCGTGGTACAAGAGAGGCTAGCAATGGTGGAAGGGTGAGAGTGCGTATAATCCATGGACTCAACATTAGTCATAAAGAACTCAACATTGCAAAAATTTACGAGTCATCAAAACAAAGCAATCAACACATGCTCCTAGGGGGGGAGGTTGGTAGGAGTTAACCATCGTGCGCCCCCGACGTCCACACAAAGGATGACACTCTACAAATACCCCATGCTCTAACTTCGTCGCATAGCGGTTCACCATACGTGCATGCTACGGGAATCACAAACTTTAACACAAGTATTTCTCAATTTCATAATAACTCCATTAGCATGACTCTAATATCACTATCCTCATATCTCAAAACAATTATCAATCATCAAACTTCTCATCATATTCAATGCACTTTGTATGAAAGTTTTTATTACATTCATCTTGGATGTCTATCATGTTAAGGCCAGTTTTATAGCCAAAGTACATTACCATGATGTTCTAATAGACTCTCAAAAGGATATAAGTGAAGCATGAGAGATCAACAATTTCTTCAAAATAAAATTACCACCGTGCTCTAAAATATATAAGTGAAGCACTAGAGCAAACTATTTAGCTCAAAATATATAAGTGAAGCACATAGAGTGTTCTAACAATTCCTAGGCCATATTTATCTCTCTCAAAAAGGTGTGTCCAGCAAGGATAATTGTGGCAAACTAACAAGCAAAGACTCAAATTATACATGGCGCTTCAAGTAAATTCCTAGGCCCCCGGGTCTATTTTACATTTATTATTTTCAGATCTATAAAACTAAAAACACAAAAATACCTTGCTGCAATTATTTTGTGTTTACTTTATTTTCCTTTTTTACTTTTGTTTTAAATCTATCTCTATCAGATCTCACTCTAGTTCGTGACGTTGAAGGGATTGACAACCCCTTTTACGTGTTGTGTGCAAGTTCTTGTTAGTATGTGCAGGTGCATATATTGGGGACTTGCTTGTATCTCCTACTAGATTGATACCTTGGTTCTCAAACTGAGGGGAATACTTATCTCTACTTTGATGCATCACCCTTTCCTCTTCAAGGAAAAAATCAACGCAAGCTCAAGAAGTAGGAGGAATGATTTCTGGTGCCGTTTCCGGAGAGGTCTACATCAAGCCTACCAAGTACTTGTCATAAACTCTCATCTCTTTCACTTACATTATTTGCCATTTTCTTATCGTTTTCATCTCCACCACTTCTAAAATGTTTTCAGAAAAACACAAAAGTATTTGCCTTTTTATTCGCCCTTTTATCTTACTTGGTTTGTTTGCTCGTTTGCTTGGCATAATTGTGTTTATTCAATTTCAGCAGGAATGTGTTATGTATCCTCATCCACTTGCTAATCTTTTTAAAAGATCCAATTATGATAAACCAATTGCTAGTGAGTCGAGTGCACTAGATTATCTTTATGAGGTTTTGCTTGAAATTCTTGAATCTAAAAATTGTGATGAAGCGTTAAAAGAAATTCATAAAGTGATTCACAATAGTTTCTTAAATGAAAAGCATGATTGCAATTATGTCATTATAAATTCTATGAATGGCAATTGTGCTAATGATATGCAAAACCCTAAGCTTGAGGATGCTTATCTTGCTATGCCCACTACTTGTTGCAATGATCATGATTGGGGTGCTTCTTACGATCTTGAAAATTTATTTAAACCCCATGATGAATATGAGATTGATAATAATGTTTGAAATAGTATTGAAAGTGGGCTTGAAATAATGTCAACTTTTGATCCCACTACTTTGAAGATTGATCAATCTTATGAAATTTTTGATAAAAGTGGGCTTGGAGAAGTAATGACTTTGTTCTATATTAATCCCACTATTTTGAAAGAGTATCAACTTTGCATGCATGTACAGGATCATGTAGAGAATATTTATGTGATAACTATATTATTGAATTTTAATATGATCCTACATGCAATTATTATGAGAGGGGGAAATATTGTTGTAGGAATCGTCATGTGACTAAATTACCCCTCGTTACTTTCAGATTGCTATTGTTTCTTTCTTCTTCCTTGCATATGCTAGAAATTGATTGCCTTGCTAATCTGTTTGCTTATAATATGCCTATGCATAAGAAGTATGTTATACTTAGATTGGTTTGTCACGTGTTTTATGATGCTCTCTTTGCGCTTCAATTCTTGTCTTTCATGTGAGCATCATTGAAATCTCAATGCCTAGCTAAAAGGCTTTAAAGAAAAGCGCTTATTGGGAGACAACCCAATATTTTTTTTTTCTTGAATAAATCTATCATCTACCCCCTGGTAAGATGTTTTTTATGTTTTAATTTAGTGTTTGTGTCAAGTAACACCTTTGGGATGATTTGAAAGATAGTAGACTGGTTTTCTCTGGAAAATAGAAACTTTTGCGTCCAGTGTTAGAATTGTTTCTGATTGCTGGAACGTGAAAAAATTCTAAATTTTCTACACGTTTCTGATCTACAAATTTCCCACGTTGTCCTAATTTCTCAGATTTTTTAGAGATGTAGAAGTTTCACGTCAATTCTCATATTTATAGACTGTTCTATTTTTTTGACAGATTCTATTTTGTTTGTGTTGTTTGCTTATTTCGATGCATCTATGGCTAGTATCGGGGGGTATGAACCATGGAAAAGTTGGAATACAGTAGATATTACATCAATATAAAATAAGAATGAGTTCTAAAAGTACCTACAAGTAAGCACTGAATTTGTTTTACTAACGGATCGCATGAGTTTTCTATAGAGTTTTGTGTTGTGAAGTTTTCAAGTTTTGGGTAAAGTTTTGATGGACTATGGAATAAGGAATTGCAAGATCCTAAGCTTGGGGATGCCCAAGGAACCCCAAGGTAATATTCAAGGACAACCAAGCATCTAAGATTGCGGGGAATCCCCTCTTTCGTCTTCAATCCATCGGTAAATTTAATTGAGGCTATATTTTTATTCACCACATCATATGTGTTTTGCTTGGAGCGTATTTTATGATTTGAGTCTTTGATTTTTAGTTTGCCCCAATCTTCCTTGCTATACACACCCTTTGAGAGGGACACGTATTAATCGTGAATTTATTAGAATACTCTTTGTGTTTCACTTATATCTTGTGAGCTAGGTAGTTGCCCTAGTGCTTCACTTATATCTTTTTGAGCACGGCGGTGATGTTTATTTTGAAGAAATTAATGAACTCTCATGCTTCACTTATATTATTTGGAGAGTCTCTAGACAGCATGGTAATTTGCTTGGGCTATGAATTTAGTCCTAATATGATAGGCATCCAAGGAGGGTATTGATAGGTCTCCATTGTATCTAGAAAAGAAACTGACACTGGGCACTATGTCAATTGGTTAGTCTCCGAAAATGATATAAAGTTGCTCCAAAATGTATGTAAAACATCCAAGATTGATACTATAACATCATGGAACAATAAAAAAATATAGATACATTGGAGACTTATCAGGCACTAAGGCATAACAAAGCCCATAGCTGGCCCCTCTCTTGCCGCCCCGCGCCCCATCTCTCTCCCTCTCTCTCTATGATCTAGTTTGATTCCAAATCGATATGATGCTACGCCAGTCTCCTCTAGTTTTCTCGGCGATTTTTCTGTGTTGTTCTATGGAGTGCCACCGAACCTTTAGATTGGTACGTGTTGATACCTTGGAGGTACTGTCTACTTCAGTAATAGATCGGCGGACAAACATATACTCTACTTCTGCTATGTTCCGTTGGTGAGTTGATCGTTAGTATGCACCTTTCGTAGTGTTCCTTGTGAGATGGTGTATGGTATAAAGTTTGTTGTGTTGCATGTTCCCCTACTATGAGGTACCACACGGTGCGTAGGCATGCCCTATGAGGCCACCCACACTTCTATGGGCACTCATGTTGCCATCCGAGCCAACGCTGTCATCATGCCAGTGTGGAATGCCCTCCAGGCGTCCTGGTATCCCTGCGAGGCCATCGCGGCACGCTCTCACTTGAGACATACTCTGCCAAATCATCCAGCACCTTGCGCCGGTTGTCTTCAGCAGCGTCGGAGGCTCGGATGAAGGCGACACGTTCGGGCTTTGCCAAGCCCACTTGGAGGAGCTGGTTGTCGACCCGGCACTGGCAATGGGTGTTTAGCTCGACATGGTCTTGGAAGGGTTGAATGTCGAAGCCTCTACGAGCACCCAGGCCAGCGCCACTAGGGTGTTCGCGAACACTACCCGGGACTTCGTGATGCGCCACTCCCGCCACTCTGCCTCCGAGAGATGTTTCTTCACCGTCAAAGAGGATGCTCCGCTGGCTCCGGCGCATTGTATGATACCCTGGATTTTCCCCTTTTCCTTTTTATTGGATTTATTGAATATTTGATTTGCATTGGGATTTTCAGTCAATTCTTTTGGACTTGCCACTTGGAAATCTCTTAACTTCATCCCTCCCATAGTAATGCCATGGAATAATTTTATTTAATGGCGTAATGTTCATTTTCCTTCTGAAAATGAATATTTTCTCAATCTGCTATGAAGCAACCCTCATTTTTCTTGCTCCTAAAATCCCCAATAAATTTTCAGATATTTTTTGGATCATGCCTCCCCTTCCCATGCAAAAATATGCCATAGTCATTTGGAGAATTTTAGCTCAAGAAATTATTTTCACTTATGGACAATAAGGGCAATTTGTGAAGCAAGTGCATTTTTACTTGATCCTCTTGATCTACAATTTTTTCCACAAGACTACCTTCCTACCAGAAGGTTAACTCCAAAATTTCACTCTGTAACTCCCAATAAATCTCTCTCTAGTTCCATCACAATTTCTGTCCAAAAATTGTTTTGCTTACTCAAGTCGCACCTAATGGTCGGGGCGTCAAACCAGCAGGACTATGCAGCACCGCGTCGAAGGAACAACACCCTAGACATGGTCTAGAAGCCCCTGGCATATCGCATGCGTCTGTGCACGCGGTGACCGCGAGCGAACGCGGTGTTCGACATGTGGTCGGCACACTCTGAGCGACACGACCCCTCTGCCGCCGCCTGTTTGCCCTTCTCGCACCATCGTAGCTCGTCCATGCCACTCAGCATCCTCTCCCGCTTCCACCTAGCACCTCTCTGCAACTCCACAATGCCGGCAGCCTACACGGCGGACGCGGACATGGCAAGTACAGACGACACAGTGCGCCCGCGTGAATGAAATGTCTCACCCCGCGCCCTATAGCTAGGCCGCGTCCCTCTACTGTGCTTGGCGGCGACCTCTTGATCCTTCACGTCGAGCCCGGCCTCCTCTCGCCCCCTCTCTCCTCTCCAGAAGCCTCTCCGGGCGGACCCGAGCTCGGCCACCTCACCGCCTATAAAAACAGCACGACCCGAGCCCCTCTAGACATCCACATCTCTAGCTCTAGCCACGAATCAAGCTTTTAACTGGTGAGGAAAGTTCGGGAAGGTCTCTAGCCGCCGGACATCTCCAGAGATAGCCGCGGATGCCCCTCGGCCACCATCCTGCTCCAGTGCTCTCCGACCTCGTTCTTATCCCCTGTCGAGTTCGTGTGGTCCTCTTGAGCATGACGGTGCCGTGAGTTCCCCGAATTGATGCCGGAATCGCCAACCGACGAGCTCCGCCGTCCACCGCCTCTGGAGATGATCGTTTCGATGCCGTCTGTCCACCCCTGCCCTTGCTTCGGGTACGTGTGTGTTTGTCTCATCACTAGTAGAAAACAGGGCATTGGTCCAGCCCATTAGCCCCGGTTCAATCTAGAACCGGGACCAATGGGGGTACTGGACCCGGTTCGTTAGCCCAGGGGGCCGGCCGGGCCACGTGGGCCATTGGTCCCGGTTCGTCTGGACCTATTGGTCCCGGTTGGAGCTAAAAACCGGGACCAATGGCTCTTGCTCCTGGCCCACCACTATTGGTCCCGGTTTGTTTTATGAACCGGGACCAAAGGCACCCCTTTGGCCCCGGTTTGTAGCACCAACCGGGACTAGTGAGTTGCCTATATAAACCCCCTCACTCAAGAGCAGAGCTCACTGCTCTGTTTTTTTTCTGGCCAAGGGGGAGAGGGGTTAGTGGTGCTCTAGCTCACCTCCTATGCACACAACGTGCTCGGTGGAATGCCCGAGCCACACTAGTTAAGCTTTTCTCCTCTCGAAGCTCTATTTTCTCCGAGATTTGTCTAGGTTTAGCGGTCCGTCATGTCCCATCCCCGTCTTCGCCGCCGTCGATCGCCCCCGCCGATCTCGTCATCGGCACCACCGTGGTGAGCCTCTTGTTATGTCCATGCTTTTCTTACTTTTATTATTGCTTTAGATAGATATTTGTCTAATTTTCTTACGTTTATTATTGCTTGTTATTATATAGTGCGATGGTTTTGATATCCGCCCACGTGGGCCCTCGTCCGGTCTACGATTCGGATGTGGTATATTATCTTTAATTTATAACTATTTGTTTTAGTGCTTATGATAGTTATGCCGACCAACCTGACATGCATAGATGTTTTATTATGTCTAGGAGGTAGTTGAACCGGAAATTCCAACCGACCCTCTTGTGGAGAGGTTAAATTTAGTTGAAGAGGAAAACATTTCGTTAAAGAAAAAATTGGAAAAAATGGAGGAGGAGAAGATGGAATTGGAGTTGCATGTTGCGGAAGTTATCGATGATCACAAGATCAAGATGGACCCTATTGTCGAGAGGTTAAATTTAGTTGAAGAAGAAAACAAATTCTTGAAGGAAAAAAAAATTGTGGACGAGAAGATGATATTGGAGTTGCATGTTGCGGATGTCGTCGATGATCACAAGATCAAGATGGATGCAATGCGGTTGAAGATTAAAAAGATTAGAAAATATGCCATTAATACCGAGGCTTGGTATCATTATGCCGTTGGATCAATTGTTACCTTGGTTGCGATTATGATAGCATTTGTTTTCGCGTTGAAATGTTTTACATAGTTTCGATGTGTATGGAGAGCTATATGTTGTTAGATGAGAACTATATATGTATGTACTTTGGTTTTAATGTGATGATGAACTTTTATCCATTTGGTCACTTAATTATCTATTTATGATGTTCTGTAATGGTTTTTGACACACTTAATTATATATAAATGCACGCAGATGAACCGCCAATGGATGTACGGTGACAGACACACCTCCGAGTACATTAAGGGCGTGCGTGAGTTTCTAAATGCGGCAGAGGCAAACAAGCAGAATGGTTTTATGTGTTGTCCATGCACTAAATGTGTGAATACGATGTCTTACTCTAACCGAAAAATCCTTCACTCCCACCTGCTTTACAAGGGTTTCATGCCACACTATAATGTTTGGACGAGGCACGGAGAAATAGGGGTTATGATGGAAGACGGCGAAGAAGAAGAGTACGATGACAACTATGTGCCCCCTGAATACGATGATGCTGCAATGGGGGGAGCTGGTGAAGATCAAGAGGAACCAGACGATGTGCCCAATGATGCTGCAACGGGTGAAGCTGCTGAAGATCAAGAGGAACCAAATGATGATCTTCGCCAGGTCATTGTCGATGCAAGGACACAATGCGAAAGTCAAAAGGAGAAGCTGAAGTTCGTTCGCATGTTAGAGGATCACAAAAAAGGGTTGTACCCCAATTGCGAAGATGGCAACACAAAGCTCGGTACCGTACTGGAATTGCTGCAGTGGAAGGCAGAGAATGCTGTGGCTGACAAAGGATTTGAGAAGCTACTGAAAATATTGAAGAAGAAGCTTCCGAAGGATAACGAATTGCCCGACAGTACATACGCAGCAAAGAAGGTCGTATGACCTCTAGGATTGGAGGTGCAGAAGATACATGCATGCCCTAATGACTGCATCCTCTACCGCGGTGCATACAACGATCTGAACGCATGCCCGGTATGCGGTGCATTGCGGTATAAGATCAGACGAGATGACCCTGGTGATGTTGATGGCGAGCCCGCCAGGAAGAGGGTTCCTGCGAAGGTGATGTGGTATGCTCCTATAATACCACGGTTGAAACGTTCGTTTAGAAACAGAGAGCATGCCAAGTTGATGCGATGGCACAGTGAGGACCGTAAGAAAGACGGGAAGTTGAGAGCACCCGCTGACGGGTCGCAATGGAGAAAAATCGAGAGAAAGTACTGGGAGGAGTTTGCAAAGGACGCAAGGAACGTATGGTTTGCTCTAAGCGCGGATGGCATTAATCCTTTCGCGGAGCAGAGCAGCAATCACAGCACCTGGCCCGTGACTCTATGTATGTATAACCTTCCTCCTTGGATGTGCATGAAGCGGAAGTTTATTATGATGCCAGTTCTCATCCAAGGCCCTAAGCAACCCGGCAACGACATTGATGTGTACCTAAGGCCATTAGTTGAAGAACTTTTACAGCTGTGGAATGGAAACGGTGTACGTGCATGGGATGAGCACAAACAGGAGGAATTTGACCTAAAGGCGTTGCTGTTCGTGACCATCAACGATTGCCCGCTCTCAGTAACCTTTCAGGACAGACAAACAAAGGATACCACGCATGCACGCACTGTTTAGATGACACTGAAAGTATATACCTGGACAAGTGCAGGAAGAATGTGTACCTGGGCCATCGTCGATTTCTTCCGACCAACCATCAATGTCGAAAGAAAGGCAAGCATTTCAAAGGCGAGGCAGATCACCGGAAGAAGCCCGCCATGCGTACCGGTGATCACGTACTTGCTATGGTCAATGATTTACATGTAATCTTCGGAAAGGGCCCCGGCGCACTAGCTGTTCCGAATGACGATGAGGGACACGCACCCATGTGGAAGAAGAAATCTATATTTTGGGACCTACCCTACTAGAAAGACCTAGAGGTCCACTCTTCAATCGACGTGATGCACGTGACGAAGAACCTTTGCGTGAACCTGCTAGGCTTCTTGGGCGTGTATGGAAAGACAAAAGATACAGCTGAGGCACGGGAGGACCTGCAACGTTTGCACGAAAAAGACGGCATCCCTCCGAAGCAGTATGAAGGTCCTGCCAGCTATGCTCTTACGAAAGAAGAGAAAGAAATCTTCTTTGAATGCCTTCTCAGTATGAAGGTCCCGGCTGGCTTCTCGTCGAATATAAAGGGAATAATAAATATGGCAGAGAAAAAGTTCCAGAACCTAAAGTCTCATGACTGCCATGTGATTATGACGCAACTGCTTCCGGTTGCATTGAGGGGGCTTCTACCGGAAAACGTCCGATTAGCCATTGTGAAACTATGTGCATTCCTCAATGCAATCTCTCAGAAGGTGATCGATCCAGAAATCGTACCAAGGCTAAGGAGTGATGTGACGCAATGTCTTGTCAGTTTCGAGCTTGTGTTCCCACCATCCTTCTTCAATATCATGACACACGTCCTAGTTCATCTAGTCGACGAGATTGTCATTCTGGGGCCCGTATTTCTACACAATATGTTCCCGTTTGAGAGGTTCATGGGAGTCCTAAAGAAATATGTCCGTAACCGCGCCAGACCAGAAGGAAGCATCTCCATGGGCCATCAAATAGAGGATGTCATCGGGTTTTGTGTTGACTTCATTCCTGGCCTTAATAAGATAGGTCTCCCTAAATCGCGGTACGAGGGCAGACTGACTGGAAAAGGCACGCTTGGAAGGGACTCAATAATATGCAGGGACGGTTATTCTTGGTCTCAAGCACACTACACAGTTCTACAGAACTCTACATTGGTGACCCCGTATGTCGATGAACACAAGAACAGTCTGCGCTCCAAACACCCGGAGCAGTGCGACGACTGGATTACACGTGAACACATCAGGACTTTCAGCAGTTGGTTGGAAACACGTCTCAGAGGTGACAACACTGTTTGTGATGAGTTGTACTTGTTGTCCAGGGGACCATCTTCGACTGTATTGATTTACAAAGGATATGAGATAAATGGAAATACATTTTACACGATTGTCCAAGATCAAAAGAGCACCAACCAAAACAGCGGTGTCCGCTTTGATGCAACAACCGAGAGGGGAAAGGACACATATTATGGTTACATAGTGGACATATGGGAACTTGACTACGGACATGATTTTAAGGTCCCTTTGTTTAAGTGTAAATGGGTCAATCTGTCAGGAGGCGGGGTACAGGTAGACCCACAGTACGGAATGACAACAGTGGATCTGAAAAATCTTGGATACACTGACGAACCGTTCGTCCTAGCCAATGATGTGGCACAGGTTATCTATGTGAAGGACATGTCTACCAGACCGAGAAAAAGAAAAGATAAGGAAGCGAATACATCATACGATGAGCCAAAGCGCCACATAGTTCTTTCAGGAAAAAGGGACATCTTGGGAGTGGAGGGCAAGACAGACATGTCTGAAGATTATGAAAAGTTTCATTAAATTCCTCCCTTCAAAGTCAAGGCTGACCCAAGCATCCTGATAAACGATGAAGATTATCCATGGTTACGGCGCAATAAGCAAATGACACAAGCGAAGAAAAAGTGAAGAGTTATTTCCGCAACTATTATGATGATACCATGTCAACTTTGTAACAAACGAGTATGATACCATTGTCCGTTTGTACTATTCAAATTTCAATACTACTTGCACTAACAAAACAAAACAAAACAAAACAAACTTGAAAAATAAATAGCAACAATAAGTATTTTGTTGTAAGTATAAACAAAATAAAATAAATAAAGCAACAAAGAAAATAAATAAAGAAAGTAAAATAAATAAAGCAACTCTAAATACAACAAAAAACAACTTAGAAATAAACAAAGAAAATAAAATAAATAAAGCAACTCTAAATACAGCAAAAAACAACTTAGAAATAAATAGCAACAATAAGTATTTTGTTGTAAGTATAAACAAAATAAAATAAATAAAGCAACAAAGAAAATAAATAAAGGAAGTAAAATAAATAAAGCAACTCTAAATACAGCAAAAAACAACTTAGAAATAAACAAAGAAAATAAAATAAATAAAGCAACTCTAAATACAGCAAAAAACAACTTAGAAATAAATAAAGCAAAAAAGGAAAAAAAAATTGGGCGCTGCCCAGTAAGCCTGCAAGGCCTATAGCACAGGATCCACCTGTAATATAAGGCCCAGCAAGCTCACAGGGCAGCGCGCAGAGTTAGGCCCAGAAGCCTGCATTTGAGAGGAGCTCGAGAGGGTGGGAGCAGCAGCCCTTATAAACCACTCTCGAGCTCCCTCAGCTAGCGAGGTGGGACTAAACATCCCACCGCACCCGCGCCAGCACAGGGCCTTTGGTCCCGGTTGGTGGCACCAACCGGGACTAAAGGGGGGTATTAGTCCCGGTTGGTGGCTGAAACCGGGACTAATGACCCCCTTTAGTCCCGGTTGCTGCCACCAACCGGGACTAAAGGTCCCTCCTTCCCGCCCTTTGGGCTGCTGAAAAGGGACCTTTAGTCCCGGTTGGTGGCAGCAACCGGGACTAAAGGGTGGCATTAGTCCCGGTTTCAGCCACCAACCGGGACTAATGCCCCTCCTATATAACCAACACTTGCGAAAATTTGGGCAGTTTTCTTCTTCCCCGCCCCGACGCCTCCCTCGATCTGCTCCTTCCCCGTCGCCGTCGCCGTCGCCCCCGTCGCCCCGTCGCCGTCGTCGTCGCCCCCGACGCCGCCTCGTCGCCGCGCCCCGCGCCGTCGCCGCGCCCCGCGCCGTCGCCGCGCCCCGCGCCGTCGCCGCGCCCCGCGCCGTCGCCCCGCCCCGCGCCGTTGCCGCGCCCCGGCCGGCCCATCGCCCCGCGCCGCCGCGCGCCCCGCCCCGCCGCCGTCGCGCCGCCGCGCCCCGACGCCGCCTCGTCGCCGCCCCGCCCCGCCGCCGTCGCGCCGCCCAGCCCTGCCGATGTGAGGGGCTCCCTTTTTTTTTATGTTTAATATTGCTGTATATATATATAGTTGCTGTGTATATATGTATATATGTGTATATTTTTTTTATGTTTATATAAATTGCAGTATATATAGTTGCTGTATATATAGTTGCTGTATTTATATGTATGTGTATATCTTTTTTTTTCTTAGGAATTTGCTAAATATATATATATATGTTAAATATATATTTATGTGTATATAAATATATTTTTTCTTAGGAAGTTGCTGTATATATGTGATGTGTGTATATGTGATGTATATATATATGTGTATGTGGCTATATAGTTTTTTGTTTATATATGCTAAATATATATAGAAAGTTTTATATATGCAAAAGTTACAAATTTAGAAAAAGAAG
>LR738715.1:894110786-894127943 GCA_902687465.1 Secale cereale
CTCTCTCTCTCTCTCTCTCTCTCTCTCTCTCCCCAGAAGGGGTATAAGTGGAAGCGTATTATGAAAATATGCCTTTGAGGTGGCCTCTTCTGGAATTTTTGGTTTTCAGTTAAATTCATATATTGGACGCTAACTTTGACCAGCAATATCTCCTATTTTGTAAGTCCAAGTGAGTTGGTTCTTTTTGCACTAGTTTTGTTATGAGCTAAAGTTCTTGTATGCCAAGTTTGATAATTTTTCTTACTGTAGATATTTTCTGGTGCAATAAAAGGCTTTATGTAACATTTTCTTTTTGCATTTTCAAATATTTTTAGAAGGTTCTGATTGCCTTGGAGAAGACCAGGAATATTGTGACACTTCTCCGAATTAAGGCAAGCCACAACAATCATTTACAAGGATGACATTGCAATAGAAATGATTTTACTTGAATTAAAATACATTTTAATTGCATTTAGCTGATATAATTTACTATGTGAACCTTGTGCATATTAATTTCATCCATGTTATATCTTGGCAGTAGCATACATGTCATCTTGATAATATGTGCAGTAGAGATGTTGCTATATGTTTATGCTTATGATGAAGCATATACTTTTCATATTCATGATCCGTGCATTTCATTTCAAACCATGACTCGATTCATTTTAAATTCAAGTTAAACATGATGTTAATACAACTTGAACAAGTTGTTGATCGAGTCATGGTGCCACCGAATCGAGCTCACTAGTGCAACCACACTTGCCTGGATGGGGAGGCCCTAATTCGGTGTATTTTCATGCCTCTCGCCGGTGTCTCCAACTAGGCAAGGTTGTGTGTTCGTGCTGCCCTGGCCCGATAGGCAGCCATAACCTTGTGTGCTCAAAGTTTTATGGTACCGTTGTCCCCGTTTGGGACCTTTTTGTTTTGCCACGACGGTGGCCGGCGACAAAGGTGGCAGATGTCAAGAGTGGGCATTGATCCAGGGCCACCCATGACTTAGTCCAAAGGGGAGTTGGTCGGAGTGGCTGGAAGAGTATCATGCAATAAGTTGGTTTTGTCGGAATGCCGTTGGTCCGCCCGAATGGGAGCACGAAGCCATGAATTCTGTAGTGTGGGTACAATGTACTAACCTCCGCAGAGTGTATAATCTATCGATAGCCGTGCCCTTCGCTATTAACACAGTTTGTACAAGGTCACACCGTGGGTCAACAATAATAACTAATCTGCACACTATGTTTTTTTTTTTGATATGGCACATGCTAAAGGGGGTGGTCTTGTGATGGCCACTATGTTGGTATCAGATGTGGTCCAGTAAAGATCACGATGGTAAGATTGACGGTTATGAGATAACCTGAGATGGTAAGTTGGTCCGAGGGACCGTGAGTGTTGCACCACTAGCACTTCATGTATCTCATCTTGTTCATACATTTACAACTTGATAAATGTCTTGTTATTGTTTGCCATATTTGGTTTGCTTGTTGTGAGCTTGCGAGTACATTTAAAGTACTCACCTGACGTGTCATGTCAGTTTCAGGAGAAGCCGTACCCGGAGTTGAAGTCGTAACTTTCATCGTGATCTAGGCTGTGTCCCAGCAGTGTCCCTATGAGATGGAGTTTCGCTACGTCGTCGTTCCGCTGCCGTGTAGATGTTTCCTCGAGGCCCTTGTTATGTCCACTAAATAATGTACGTAAGTTCAGCTGCATCGTGTGTGCCGCTTGGCCTCATTTCATCATGTACCCATCGAGATTATATATCCACTAGAGATCAATTAAATGGTTGTTTCCTGTACCGAGTTGTTGTGTATTGTCAGAAGACTTGATCTCCGGACTGGCAATGCAAGGTAAACCAGAATGCCACACCTTGGAGGAAGTAATCCAGGTTCAGATGTCGCTTGGGCGGCTAACAATCGGGCGACATCGTGATGGCGGCCGGACGCCAAAATTTGCCCCGCTGGCGACACGGCGAGGAGGGCGGCGCCTCCTTGACACATCATCTGACACGGACGCAACGGCTGCAAGGCGCGCGGGATGTCCAAACTCTGTTTCCGATTTGTGGGAATTTGAACGTCTGGATGACAATTGTGGGTGATTTGGTGCTCGGTGTTGGAGTTGCGGACATACAACGGGTGTAGGGCTAAATAACCAAATATCCCATCATTACCTAGCATTGTATGGTCACATGGGTTTGGACCTGTAGCTCTCCGCCGGTCCCTACAGTAATAACTGCACACACAGAGAGAGATTTGCGTCACAATAATGCCTTCATCATTCTCCCCCACACACCCACCAACGGAAGCAGACAAGCTCGCTAGATAGCCTTACCTCTCCTGACCCCACATGCCAGTACACATAACTAGCTAGCTACATCAAATGACATTGCCATCCGGCCATCAAGAGAGAGCAGCCTGGAATGTACGAAAGAAATATTCATAAAAAAAGCATTAAAATTGCAATCTAGGTAGTATTACGCCTGCCCATATATTAGTACTCAAGTGGGCCTGAAGGAGTACCCTATGTAGCTAGCTAGATGCCGGCCTACAAGTCTCTAGCTGGTATCTCCCTCACCTCTCTAGCTAGCTGCTAGCTGCTAGCTGCTAGCTCCTCCTCCCTCGCCTCTTCTTCCCCTTTCCTCCTCCTCTTCTACCTCTTCCCTGGACATGGATGCTTAACTCTACTTGACATGGACCAAGAAAGGGGTAGTACAAGTAGAAGTAAGATTTAGATCTCGCAGTGCCGGCCAGTACTAGAACATGGAGCTTTTAGCTCTCCATCCACTGATCCACTCAAGCATATAAGTTTACTGGTTGGTGTAGTTTTCCGCTCAAGCTTCGAACTACTTGGGAGATGACCCAAGCATCCATCGTCATCATTGAGTATCCCACCAAGAACTGCCACTATCAAACCCTAATACCCACCACATGCATCCAGCCGCGTCGTCTTTTGGCGAGTGCTTCCAGTTCTTCCCTGCCGAGATGTACCACCAGCAGCAGCTGCAGGAGGGGACTCTGGAAGCGGTGCTCTGGCAGCCGGTGACCGCTCCGGCTCCGGCGGAGCCGGGGGAGCCGCGGAATAATGGGGCGCCGGGGCGTGCCGTCGTCGCGGCGGCGCGGAAGAGGCCGCTCCGGACGGACCGGCACAGCAAGATCCGCACGGCGCAGGGGGTGCGGGACCGGCGGATGCGGCTGTCCGTCGGCGTGGCCCGCGACTTCTTCGCGCTGCAGGACCTCCTCGGCTTCGACAAGGCCAGCATGACGGTGGAGTGGCTCCTCACGCAGTCCAAGCCGGCCATCGACCGGCTTGCCGACGGGACCCGGGGTGGTGCAGCTGCCGCTGCCGGAACGTCGAGGGAGAGAGGGGCGGCCTCCTCCAGCACCGGCTGCTTCGAGGATGCGAGGGAGGATGAGCACGACGTCAGAGATCTGATGAAAAGCGCAGGCGGCGAAGGTGAGCTTGACTGGTTCATGTCCGAGGCGGCGGCGATAGGGCGGCCGATGGAAGGATTGGAGTAAGTAAAGAGCGCAGAGCTGCAACAACAGAGGGGTACTAATTAACGCTAATTAAATAAGGTGATTTCTTGTGTATATGCAGCTGCATGCCAGATTGATGTGCACACTTTGTGTCCAAACGGTGAGATTAATTGAGTTCTTGCAAATCCTATGTTCATGCTGGGTGTGTTCTAGTACTAATTTTGCAAACTATATTTTGCTGATGTGCTAATTCTGAGGTTCTCTTGGAGTTGTTCTGTGTTTTCCAGTGCTACATGGGAATACATACTGTTTTGATCGGAAGGTTTGGGCAATCAATTTCAGGTGAAATCCTTGAACCGTTCTAGTAGCAGCTAGCAAGTGCAACCTAAATGTTGTCAATTTGTTCACATCATATATGTTTACAACAATTAATTTATGAAAAATGCATATACTTAGTTTCTACCTTAATCTAGCACAACTGATAGGTTTCCCTGAGTTAGGCTTTATACTTCATGCACTATACAAGGATGTATAAGCAGGTTTCAGGTCTTTTGGTGAAAGGAATGATCTATCTTTTTCATCAAATTCGGATGGCATATTACAGTCAGTTATATTCAATGAAAAAAATAGCGCGCTACAGAAAATATCGTGGCCCCTGAAAATATGCTATTACCGTGCTATAGCGCGCTATAGCGTGCTATTAGCGAGGTATTGTACATTGATTTGTTTAGCGAGACAATTCTCTATATGCTATAGCGTGCTATTAGCGGCGTTATAGCGCGCTATTTTTTTCAGTGGTTATATTGGTTCAGTGTCACCTGGAGTTTGAGTTAATTAGTAGAATTATCTGTTATCCTTACTGAAAGGTAGTCACATAAAAATCACACAGGTCTAGAGGAAGGCCAATTCTAGAGACATACCTGTATCACAGGTATCTGGAGAATGCTTAGGAAAGAAAAGGGTGTCTCTCACTTTTCAAAAGATAAAGCATGTGTATCATGATAGTGATTATTTTGCTAGTCTAGAAACATGCATTATATCCAAAATTCCGAACAAGATACTGATCCCTTTGAAACATTGCCTATAAGTATGTATGGCATGCCAACTAGTTTGGTACAAAGTATTCTCTGGATGTTTGGATAAATTATCAAACTTAACAGAAAGTTAAACTACTAGCAGTATATGCATGTAGACTGGTGTGTTGAAACTTGAAAATAGTACACCTAGAAAGTCGACAACAGAATAATCATGGGCTAGTGACACTTGATCAAGCGGTTTCATTAAATGTTGCATATGCCTTTATCTGTCTGCATTTGGTTAACTGTACGATTATATTGCTGTACTTAGACATATATTGCAGCACTCCAATTGGCTTCAGTAGCTAGTGAGATATTCTAGATTATAAAGATCTTCCTCTCGCGCTATCAATATGTTTATAGGAGTGTGTACCTACCGCAGATATATAACAGTAGTGTTCTTTGAAATGCTTTCCTCCTTATACCCATTATTCCATGTCTAGTTTTCTATATGTGTACACATCTGAAAGTCTAGGAAGCTTATTACCCTGTTCTTCAAAAAGAATGTACCCTGTTCTTAGAAAAATGTTAATTATTAGTACTTCCTTATAATAACTGCTTGCCTCCTAAACTTCTTGGCCGTGTTCTTCAAAAATACTAATGCTTACTTCCTGCTAATAATAAATGCGACCTCAAAGTTTTCTTCCTTTGAAGATGGAATACTCTTGGACCCTGATCTTCAAGAATCAGTAATCCATATCCTGTAGTAAAAGGCATATCAAGTAAGGAACATACACAACAAGCAACCTTCTTTGTGACCTCTTATACATAAATTTCCATCCTTGCAAGTAAGGTAGGACTCCTTCCTTTGTTGGCAAGAATAAACACGTTCACTAGGAGTATTAGAAAAGAAGAAGTTGTGCGCTCAATTGTTAAACACCTTGTAATCATGTACATGAAGTCGAAAGAATAAGGTAGTGTCATCTATGATGTATTTCAAACATCTCAAAGGAAACATTGTTGATTTTAGTACTTCAGTATTGTTGGTTAGCTAGCCTCAATTCATTTTGCCTAAATTAACGAAAAACTTTGACAGTATGTATGTGGAACTTCTCAACAAACTGCATGCCGCGAAAGTTTATTATCACTAGTGCTAATTTTTAGTTTCTTAGATGGCCTTCTGTTAAAAGTCAAATTGACAACTTCCTATCCTATCTAGTTTTTCAAACCATGGAAATGAAAACTACAGTAAACAATGAACACACATTATACATGTGGTCTTTGTGACCAAAGCTGTCAGCTCTTGCATATATTGAGAATAGGATGGGAACAAGAGAAGTTAGAAATATTTTTCATAAATTATTCCATATATTTCCTAAGCACACATACCAATTTAGTTTTATGAATTGGCAGCTGATGACCCGGGCCTAAGCTTATATTTACCTACATTGTTTTGGTAATATTTTGCATGTACAGTACATTTTGAATGGTCACTACTACATGAAATTATTTTTATTTTGTTATGATGCTAATTTCAGTTTACCTAACAGTTAGCCATGAAATTAATCATGCATCTACTTTTCCGCATTATGTGTATAGTCTAGCAAGATTTAGAAAAGAAAGCTAGGTTCTCATGTCGAATATCACAAAGTAAAGATGGAAATAGATAAGTCTTTGACTCACTAAGATTGCATGATGTGTACATGTGCAATCATACATGTACTAACATATCCATAAGTTTTACAGAAAATAGGTTCTTGCTTATTAGGTCGTTTTTTCTTCCCTAAATGTACAAATAATGGCGTCTGTACCATTTCTGCCTTTCTAACTATATTTATGCTGAACAATTTCTTCTATCTGATGAGCTGATGGTTTTTAACTAATTTTGGTGAGTATAGTGATAGAGATTGTAGAGAGAACATGTTTTAGTGTTTGGGACACCAGGATAGTTGCAAGCTGGTGTCTATAACTCAATACACAAATGATCAACTTTTATAATTGTCAGTTTTAATGTAAAATTCGGTGGTTATAGACAACAGTAATTTTCATATTCATGTTTAGTACTCCCTCCATTCCACAATGTAGTGCCTATAGATTTTTGTGAAAGTCAAATTTTGCCAACTTTGACCAAGTGTATAGAGAAAACTGTCTACATCTACAATACCAAACATGTACATTCTGAAAATATAACTCACGATGTATCTAATGATGTGCATTTGGTATTCTAGATGTACATACTTTTCTCTATAAACATGGTCAAAGTTTATAATGTTTGACTTTTGTAAAAATCTATAGGCACTACATTATGGAACGGAGGGAGTATCATGTAAGGTCGTTTCTTATTTTCTATATTGGACATCCATAATTACTGATGTGATGGGTTGGATTCGAGATCTGGGTATGGGAATAATAAAAAGGGTTGGTACCTACATGTGCTAAGATAATATTATTTTTTAAGCGTTATAGTTGGCATTATTAGTCTATTAATTAAACATAATACAAGCATACAAATTTGGGTACTTCTCCATCTGAATTCCTATTTCAGGTTTCCTTGGAACTAAGAATTTGCATATAGCTAGTAGATAGTACGCACTAGCTGGGAATCAGTGAGTCAGTTACCATCATTATTTTTCAGAGTAAATACATTCTGATACATACTTTCCGGAGCTAAGTTGGTGAACTTTTCAAAGACCATGCAAATTTTAGTTAGAATATATTGTGCTCTTTGGTTTGAGGAATGGGATGCAAGGTGAATAGACCATCTCTGATCCTAACTCTCTTATTTTTTTTGGGTTTGAGGGATGTGAGGTTTGGTCTACCACCTCGTCCTGCATGAGCATGATGGACAAGGTAAAACAAGGGATTGAATCGTCCCACCAAATTTTAGGTATGATCCCATGATACACAACCCATGATGAGTATATGTGATCCCTCAAATTAACCAGCCATTTCATTAGTATATGTACGTTCATACATTCTATTTTGCATGGAAAGAACTGACATGGATTCTAGGTGATCCAGTTTATTAAAAATGGCATTGAGAGTTGCTACTTGTCATAACATTGGCCTAACCAAGATATGCCAGGATATATAGATTCGATTTCTGGTACTTTCTCCAAATATGCCATGCAACACACATAGGAATGTTTTATCCACGCCTAACAAAGAGTCATATATATATCTAGCATTGAATCAGAAAAAATAATATAGCACCAAGATTGACATGATCCTTCAAAACTTATGGTAAGCAAAAATATTATTGGCATATTTCATTAAATATTTTGGTGTACTTTACTAGATTGTACCTAGCTAGCAAGAGTGGCGTTTTGGCACATGGGAGGGCGCGCTCCTGATTTTTAAAATGTGTTTTTAACATATTTTGAAATGTCAAAAATTCCAAACAAAAATTTGGCGTTCTCACAAAGTTGTTTCTCAAAAAACCGAAAAGGTATGTGTCGCGTGTAAAAAGATAAAATCCGGTGTTAAAGAGTGCTTTTCACAAGACATCATTTTGTCTTTTTTACACAAGCCACAAAAAAAAAATCGGTTTTCTCCGAAACTTGACGTGCACGCCTATAATGTCGAGATGTATGCGCCGAATATTTTTTTGAAATTTTCACACTTTGAAATATATTTTCCGGTGGCAGGAGCAAGCGCTCCCAGGAGCAACAATAGATTTCTGCTAGCTAGTTAGTGTAAGTAGATAGAATCAGTTGGACAATTAAGCAGATTTTTTAGACAATGCATGCGCGCATCACGAGTGCTCTTAAGTACTCCCTCCGTCCCATAATGTAAGACGTTTTTTGACACTAGTGTAGTGACAAAAAACGTCTTACATTATGGGACGGAGGGAGTACATATGACACGGCATCCTTTTCTAGTGCATGATACTGGAAACATAACAATGAGCACATAAAATTACTCGCATAAAAGTTTGGCATGATGTACTGTGGCTATTTAGCATCAGACTAACCCGAAACATGCAAGTATCTTGGCAATAACTTTTTAGTTTTAGTTTACTTGGTTTCCCCCATGCAGTGTGTAAAACATCTAATACGAGCTCCATGAAGTATGTACACAGATTAGAGTGTTGAAAATCCATTTTATGCTCTCAAATGTTGGCAGTCAGCCTCCTCGTCAACTCCATCTCTATATCATGTGGTTTCGAATGACGTGGTGCGTATACATGGATGATATTCCAGAAAAGAAAATTCCCTGCCAAAAAATGAACGAAAGAAAATAACATTTTAAGACCCATGACAACAATGGCATTAAAAGTAATTGAATGTGCAAGAGATTATAGTTCAAATCCGCATGTCATACTAGCTTTCGGATAGACATTAAACCTACGAGGGGTTCACAGGTCAGAGAGAGGACCCACGTTACAGTACCTCTCTCTTTCCCTGTACATCATATACTACAGTGTTTGTTGATCTTGTAACCCGAAACTTTAGTTACTTGGTTTCCTCGATGCAGTATGTAAAATGGCTAATACAAGCTCCATGAAGTATGGACACAGATTAGAGTGTTGAAAATCCATTTTACGCTCTCAAATGTTGGCAGTCAGCCTCCTCGTCAACTCCGACTCTATATTATGCCGTTTCGAATGGCGTGGTGAGGATCCAGAAAAGAAAATTCCCTGCCAAAAAATGAACGAAAGAAAGTAATATTTTCAAACCCATGACAATGGCATTAAAAAAGTAGTTGAATGTGCAAGAGATTATAGTTTGAATCCGCATGTCATACTAGGTTTCTGGTAAACATTAACCCTAGGTGGGGTTCACAGGTCAGGGAGAGGACCCACGTTACAGTACCTGTCTCTTTGCCTGCACATCATATGCTACAGTGTTTGTTGATCTTTTAAATGTGCAAGGCAGAGTTCGTTGGCGATCACATGGCACGGCAGGCATGTTACTCAAAAGAACTCAGGAATGGTAAGTGCTCAATACTTTTACACACTTTGGACAGTGATATAGTGCCACAGCAATGGTAGGTTTGGGAAACTGAAAAAGAAATGGGTTTTAGAATCTAGAGCACTGTAGTAACCAAATGCAGATGTACGCAATCTGCGCAAGTATATATGTTTATTCATATTCAAGCCTCGATCTCCAGCAGGTACGCGATCCTCGGATCCTGATACGCGATCCTCGCAGCACGACGCTACTCGCCGCTGATCCGCACCGTACCTAGATGCCTACATATATACTACTCCCTCTGTTCCTAAATATTTGTCTTTTTTAGACATTTCAAATGATTACAACATACGGATGTATGTAGACATATTTTAGAATGTAGATTCACTCATTTTGCTTCATATACAACACTTGTTGAAATCTCTAGAAAAACAAATACTCCCTCCGTCCGAAAATACTTGTCATCAAAATGGACAAAAGGGGATGTATCTAGAACTAAAATACATCTAGATATATCTTCTTTTATCCATTTTGATGACAAGTATTTCCGGACGGAGGGAGTATTTAGGAACGGAGGGGTACCTCTCTATCCTCTTCCATGTCCTTGTTTGGACAGCCAAGCGAGCAATTTGTTTAATCGGAGGAGCTGCAGTGTCTCACTGTTTCGGAGGTACCAAAGGCACAACCGGCCCCCAGCATGGTGTATCACATGCATGCAGTTACAGTGATGGTTTGTTTCGTGGTCCTTCTGCACGCTCTCGTTGTGGTCTCGTAATGCGTGCCAAAACCACTTGTTTAAACCCGCTGATAGTGCGCTACAGCGGTCGTGCTAAACGAAATCGGTGTACAATTGTTCACTATGGCGTGATGTAGCTTCGTTATAGTGGATTTTAAGGGCAACGGAACTTTATCATAGCACACTAATTTTTTCCTAAGCCGTAACATAGAAGTGGCTATGCATCGAGTAAATTTTAGCCGATGAGAACTATGGACATATTGCAAAACAGGTTTGCTATTTCACATCTAGATGTGAGATATTATCTCACATCTAACACACTCATTCTTAATTTTTTATTTTAAAGTCTCCCATGAATTTTAAGGGTGAGTGAGTTAGATATGAGATAATATCTCACATCTAGATGTGACATAGACAGACCCATTGCAAAAATACCACGGTGGACATGGTGCCAGGCGCATCCACGTGAATAGTGAATTTGAACCAACATTAGGATAAATTTAAAAATACTGTTTCTTAGAATTTTCACACCTGAATCTTTTGATATGTATTGGAGCAAATCCCCTGATTGCAGCACTGGGTTTTCGTTTACAGGCACCTCATAATAAGCAAAAAAAAATGCACAAAGAGCAGCGAGAGGCTAAGGGGGGTGATAGACAAGGGCCCGCAGCCAAGCTTAAATTTAAAATGCTGAAATTTTAGGGTATCAAAACTTGATCTACAACTTTATTCACGTGTCAAGTTTCATAACGTATTCACACCCGTGGTATTCTTAGCGAAGAAAATACAATTTATAAAATACTAGTCATAAAACAATGTCTCTTTAAAATAGCTTCGATTTTGTCATTTTTCACACAAAATACCACATATGTTATTTCTTCATGAAACTTCATACGCGAATATAGTTGTCGCCTATGTGTGTTATTAAGAAAATAATTAAGATTTTTGTTGATTTTTTCCACAAATTTACTACTCCATCTGTCTCACTATGTAAGATGTTTTTTTGACTCTAATGTAGTGTCAAAAAACGTCTTACATTATGGGATGGAGGGAGTATTTATTAGTGTCTGGATAAGTTGACGGTAATGTTCTCTTGACAAATTGGGAAGACACTACTGCAAAGTTGAAAATTTTCATTTGGGAATTATTTTTTGAGCAACCACCACACGTACCGCAATGGGGGTGCTGAATTAAATTACTCAAAGAAATTGTACAGTCACACGAGGCATGAAGAGAGGTCATCTTGTTGTGAAGAATCGACTACCGTTGAGCAGCTACAACCAGAATTGGATAATTTTGATCCTGAAATGTCCGCGGACGTGATCGGACATCCCCATATCCTTCTCATATTCGGTGTGGATATAGGGATTTACGGACTGCCCGGTCATATGAGGACAAAAATGATGGGACGTTTGGGAGGTTCGGCTGTAGATGCTCTTTTACTGAGTTCTTTGAACCGATGACACAAAAGAGTATACTCTCAAATAGTATTCCCAATAGTTACTAAGAACATCTCCAACCGCGCCCTCAACAGGCCCCCAGGTCATTTTTTCTGCGTCGGCGCCGAAAAAAATGCCCCAGTCGCGCCCCCAAGACGCCGAAATCCGCCAGCTTGGCCCTTTTTTTTGGCCCGGCGGTCGCAGGCCGAACCCGGCGCACTGGGGGTCGCTTGGGGGCTCCGACGCAAGTGGAAAGCATGCCTGGCCCACGCTGTAAGGAGAAAACGCGAACCAATCGTCCATCTCCCCCTTCCCCCGCGCGTTCGGTCGCCGGACTGCCGATCCCGACGCTGCCCGCCACCCACCACCGCTAGATAGGCCGTTCCTCGCTGAGAAAGAGAAGAGGTTTCGGCGGCGGCAGGCACTCCGCCACCGCGCCGTGCGATTTTTCCGACGTTCTGGCCGCGCAGGGCAGTGTGCCGGCGGGTCTACGTCCAGCACGCCCACAAGGTGTTCGGCGGTTTGCCTACCCCGGCAATGGACTCGAACGACGAGGAGGTGCTCGCCGCGCTGCTGGAGGAGGAAGCCGATGCCGACGTTCAAGAAGAGGAACATCTCATGGTCCTCACCGCCCTTGCCGTCCTGCTCGCGTGCAATGAAAAGCCGCGGCGAGGTGGCTCGGCGCCGGGGCGGATGAAAGCAAAGAACCGGCATCGTCTGGAAGGCTACTGCATGCTCTACTCCGACTACTTCGCCGATGCTCCACTGCACGGCGACAAAGTATTTCGCCGCCGTTATCGGATGAGCCGAAAGCTTTTCCTCAGGATTCTGAATTCCATCCGGGAGTTTGACAGCTACTTCAAATGCAAGAAGGATTCCACCGGCAAACTTGGATTCACCTCAATCCAGAAATGCACGACAGCGATGAGGATGCTTGCATACGGAGCTCCCGGTGATTCACTCGACGACTATAGGCGCATGGCCGAGTCCACCATCATTGAGTGTTTCTACAAGTTCTGCAGGGCAGTGGTGGCAGTGTTTGGAAAGCAATACTTGCGAACACCCAATGTGGAAGTGCTCGGATCCTAGCACAGAATGCAGCGAGAGGATTCCCTGGGATGCTTGGAAGCATTGACTGAATGCATTGGAAATGGAAGAACTGTCCATTTGCTTGGCAGGGGATTTACAAAGGCGCCAAAGGCGGTTGCAGTATGGTACTAGAGGCAGTGGCCACACAGGACCTCTGGATTTGGCACGCCTTCTTTGGTATGCCAGGAACTCACAATGGCATTAACGTGCTACAATGCTCCCCTGTCTTTGCCAAGCTTGTCGAAGGTCATTATCCTCCGGTGAATTTCGAGGTCAATGGACGGTAGTACAACAAGGGGTACTACCTAGCTGATGGCATCTATCCAAGATGGTTGACATTTGTGAAGACTATCTCAAACGATGTGCCGGGAGGCAAGAAGTCCCATTTTGCCAAGGTTCACGAGTCATGCAGGAAGGATGTAGAGCGGGCATTTGGTGTGCTGCAGTCTCGATTTGCTGTTGTCCAGTACCCTGCTCAGACATGGTCGAAAGATCAAATGTGGGAAATCATGACTTGTTGTGTCATCTTGCACAACATGGTCATTGAGAGCGGGCAGGAAGAGCCAGTGTTTGACACTGAACCATACTACAGGCAGGGTCATCTTGCCCAAGTCGATCACCAGCTACCGGCAAACTGGAGTGCCTACCTCAATATGCGTCAGGAGTTCCGAGACCCACAGGTGCATCAACAACTGCAGGAGGATCTGGTGGAGCACCTGTGGAGGATCAAAGGCGACGCCTAGCTCGACGTGTGAAGAAATATGAGTTTTATTTGTTGAACAATATAATTTTTATGATATTCTGTGACGAATAATGCGATAGAAAAATTATTTGTGTTGAGAATTCACGGCGAACCATGCCCAACCACGTCAAAAATGGGCCGATTCACGCCGCTATCGGGTCATTTTTCACCCAAATTGCGCTGAAAAATGGGCCGGCGTCGGCGCCTGGGGGCAATCTGGGGGCGACGGCTGGGTGCCAAACCGCCCCAGGGCCGACTATACCGCCGGCTCGCCCCCAGGCGGCGGTTTTTATGCCTCCTGGGGGCGCCAACGGCTGGAGATGCTCTAAGTAGTGTCTTTGTGGTTTCTGCAAACTTTGACATTCCTTGAGTCCCAGATCTTTTAGATGATTGTAAGAAGCACCTCCGGCCAAATACCTTCATCCGAGTAGTCGAGTCTGACCGAGCTCCAGTGGCAATTGACATGGGATCCGGGAGAGATCTATCGATGTTGTCAGCTTCAGACAGTCGAGAAAGATGGCCACTGTCCTTGGAGGAAAGGCTACACCCAGTACTTCCATTGTTGGGGGAGATGTGCTTCTAGAACATATTGGCCTTTGTATTCAACTGTTCTGGAAAGAGAATCCATCCGTAGATTTTCACCTTATTGGGAACTACTACTCAGCCCCATTGAAACTACTACTCCCTCCGATAACTTATGTGAGATGTTTTTCACAAAAAATCCCCAAATATATGATTGAGTGAATTCCAATGGAAATCTATGTTTATAAGAAATTATCGGATAGTCCTTATTTCATATATAACCAAAATCCTAATGGCTATAAATTACCTAAGTTGTATTTCTCATTTTCTTTCAGTTTTCCATCTGTATCCCTCCACCATCCAGGATGCTACTTCCATAAAAAGTAGTACATGTGATTGCCAATTGGAAGGTAGTAAAAAAATATCTGTTTTCATGCACCCACACCCCCCCCCTCTCTCTCTCTCTCTCTCTCTCTCTCTCTCTCTCTCTCTCGCGGATTGATTTACTCGAAATTATTTGGTGCCCTGGTCAAATTCTTTTGTCTAATTTTGATGTTTTTATCTAAATTATTTTTAATTTGGTGCCCTGGTCAATGCGCCAAAAAAATTATACCTTACATAAAGGAACATGGGAGTACAAAACCTTGATAAATAGACTAGCAAGCAATAGGAGGGAGCAACTAGCTGAGGAGCGCTCGTCCGCAGCCTCCCCAAGGGTCACTTGGGGTGGGCACTCTCAGCGGCCGCCACATGTCGCGCTCTGGGTTCTCCCTCTAGATTATTTATTTTAATTTTTTGCACTTGTTTTCGTCTTTTTAGATGGGTTTTCCAGTTTTTTTTTTGGCTTTTCGGTTTTTAACTGGCCTTTCATAGCTTTTCGGCCAATTTTCTTAAAAACCATATTTTTTGCGTGAAAATGTATTTTTCTTCACAAGAGGCACGGTCGTGGCTCTCGGAAACGCAAAAAAAAAAACACACACACGTTATTTTGCTTACGCGTGAGGCGGTTTGCTTTTGCGAGAGGCACGGCCGTGCCTCTCGGAAACAATAACAAAAACACAGTTTTTTTGCTTCCGTGAGAGGTGTGGTTTTGCTTTCGCGAGAGTCACGGTATTGCTTCAACGAGAGGCACGATGGTGCTTCTCAGAAACGGAAAACAAATGTGTGTTTTTTCTTTCATGAGAGGCACAGTTTTGCTTTCGCGAGAGGCACGATTTTGCTTCCGTGAGAGGCACTCGAAAAGGAAAAAAAATGTGTTTTCTATTCCTTCCGCGAGAGGTACGGTTTTTTCGCTCGATTCTTTTCATCATTATTTCGAGAAAAGAAAGTGCATCAAGACCTACCAATCGTATGATCTAGTTTTGAAAATCTCGACGCGGAGAATCCAATGGTGAAAATAGTTTGAGATTTGGACGCATGACTTAAGAGATAAAACGTTTTGAATAAACGAATCTATGAAAAATAAAAAAACTCCCAAGTTATGACAAGTGACACATGTGGTGCGCCACTTGTCACAACCTGGGAGGACGTAGTTATTTTGAAAGAACAATTGATTTTGGCAATAAGAGCAATTGGCAAACACGACAATATTCTATTTAAATAGTCACAGCCCATTAGCCCATGATTGAGGCCTGTTTTCCTTTTTGTTGCTACCCTGGACTCTATGCGTGAGGAAAAGTGGCGCGTAGTGTAAGCCTAAGTTGGTGGTGGTTTTTGCCTGAACAAGCAAGTGGTGTTTGGTGGCCGCCCTAAGAGCAACTCTAGCAGACCCCGCATAAATTTGACCCGCAAAACGCGTTTGCGGTTTCGCGAAGATCGCGTTTGCGGGTCAAAAACTATCATGGCCGAACGGAACCCGTATCTAAAACTGCATAATTTGAAAAAACACTTTCGCGGAAGAAATTGCACAAACATAGTTCATCACATACTATATAGTTCATCACATGATCAACAAACTACAAGCAAAGCTATACTACATACTACATTAAACTAGTACTAGAGGGGTCGGATCTGACGGCGGCGAGGAGAACGACGCGCGCCGTCGTACTCCGCTGTCTCTCTCCGCTGGAAGCTCGCCGGCGGCGACATCCCGCGGTTAGTCCACCTCCGGGCACCGCGCTTTCGCGCGCCGTCGGACCGGACGCGCCGCTCGCGCTCCGGGTCCCTCTCGCCGCCGGATCTGCTACCGGAGCCATGTCCGGAGCTCCACATTCGGCCCCACATGGCGGCTGGAGGCGGGGCGGGTCGCCGGTGGCGAGAAATGTGGAGAGGGGGAAGGGAAATCGCGCGGCTCGGCAACGACGAGGTATAGAGTTTGGACCCGCAAACGCGCCGCGGAACCGCAATTATAGCGGTCGGGGCATGCGGTTTGCGGGCCGCGGCAAAAAAAATTTGCGGGCCGGGTGAGTATGCGGGCTCTGTTCTGGCCGGAAAATGGGCCGAGCCCGCATACTCGCCAGAATTTTGCGGGTTTGCGAGTTATGTGGGGTCTGCTAGAGTTGCTCAAACCGGGTAAGTGCTGAACAGCCGGATACTTTAACCGGGTATTAGACATATATTAACCGGGTGTGTTTTTGGATTGGATCCTTCCGATTTGCGTTATTCTTCATCTACGGCGGTTACTGTTCGGGTGCGTTGGTCATATGGGACCTTAACACGACGGTTTCCCGACTGTCTACTATAAGTTGTGCCCAACTCTGACGATGGAGGGGCGATGACGGCGGCGCGCCTTCGACTCGCTTCAGTGCTTGTAGTCGTCGCTAGGTGGTCTAAGGATCTGGATGTAACTTTTAATATTTATATTATTCGTTGTTCTGCCATGATTGAAGATCAATAGATCAAAATATTTCCTGCAAAAAAAAAATATATTAGCACACATGCTATAAGGGTTGTGGCTTTAGATAAGACGGCGGTATACATTCGAGATATAGTTGTTGTACACTTGCGACTGCTTGCGGTGCAGGCGTCATCTCATGCTGCCTCTATTGAAGTTGGTGCTGCTGCTTCCTCCACCACAGCGATCCATTCAGCCTACTCACCTGTGGTGGAACAATCACTCACTGTATATTCATTCACAGAGTAGTACATATATATGAGTACAGAGGCACAACGTGCACACGCTAAACTATCCAACTAAGTCCCTAGATCCTAGCTGCATGCGATCAGAGTGGAGGTGGAAGCGCAGGCAGTTGAGGGAGAGGGACGTGGTCACGTCGGTGCTGCATGTGCGGATGCATGCGTCCAACACCCCCCCC
>LR738715.1:894128079-894152304 GCA_902687465.1 Secale cereale
TATGAGCGTCGGTGGCGCTGTCAACAACGCACAGACTGGATCTGAATTCCGCAAAGGTTGCAGCAGGGAGGCCTTTCGTCATGATGTCAGCGAATTGTTGGCTGGTTGGAACGTGATGAACACGGACATGGCCAAGGGTAACCTTTTCGCGGACTAAATGAACGTCAAGCTCGATGTGTTTAGTGCGTCGATGATGTACTGGATTCTGTGAGAGATACACAGCGGAGACGTTGTCGCAGAAGACGACTGTAGCTTTGCCCAGGTCGGAGTGAAGCTCGTGGAGGAGCTGGCGCACCCAACAGCACTCGGCAACTGCGTTGGCAACGGCACGGTATTCTGCTTCGGCACTAGACCGAGAGACCGTGGGCTGCCGCTTGCTGGACCAGGAGATGAGCGTGCCACCGAGGAAGACACAGTAGCCGGACGTCGAGCGCCGAGTGTCGGGGCAGCCGGCCCAATCGGCGTCGGTGTAGACGACGAGGTCGGTCGGTGGTGTGGCGGCGAGGAAGAGCCCATGCGCAGTGGTGCCGCGCACATACCGTAGTATGCGTTTGACCATCGCCCAATGTGGTTGCCGCGGTGCGTGCATATGTAGACAGACCTGTTGAACTGCATATGTCAAGTCAGGGCACGTGAGTGTGAGATATTGCAGAGCGCCGGTGATGCTGTGATAGAAGGCTGCATCCTCGGCAGGGTCACCAGCGGTGGCCGAAAGTTTGGCCTTGGTGTCGACGGGCGTCGGGGCGGGGTGACACGAGGTCATGCCGGCGCGTTCCAGGAGTTCCTCTGCGTACTGTGCTTGGTGTAGGAGAAAGCCACGGCTGGAGCGCTGCACTTGTATGCCAAGGAAGAACTTGAGAGGCCCAAGGTCTTTGAGAGACACGGCAGCATGAAGCTGGCTGATGATCCGCCGAAGGAGAGCGTCGGAGGAGGCAGTGAGCACAATGTCATCGACATATAGTAGCAGGTAGGCGACGTCGTGGCCGTGCTTGAGGACGAAGAGAGACGCGTCGGAGCGTGTCGCGGCGAAGCCTAGCCTAGATAGGCACCCGGCGAACTTGGCGAACCACGCCCGGGGAGCTTGCTTGAGCCCGTACAGGGACTTGGACAGCAAGCAGACGTCGGAGGGGCGCGATGCGTCGACAAACCCAGCTGGCTGCTGGCAGTAGACATGTTCAGTGAGCTCGCCATGAAGAAATGCGTTCTTCACGTCGAGTTGGTGCACTGGCCATGAGCGAGTGGCCGCGAGCTGGAGGACGAGCCGGATCGAGGCGGGCTTGACGACCGGGGAGAAAGTGTCGGTGTAGTCAATCCCAGGCCGCTGAGAAAAGCCCCGCACGACCCAGCGGGCCTTGTATCTGTCGAGGGAGCCATCGGGGCGCAGCTTGTGTCGGAAGATCCACTTCCCGGAGATGAGATGGGCACCAGGCGGACGAGGAACGAGAGTCCAGGTCCGGTTCGCACAGAGGGCGTCGTACTCCTCCTGCATGGCGAGGCGCCAAGCCGGATCACGAAGGGCGGCGGCGACGGACGTCGGAATGGGCGAAGGCGCAGCAGGCCCGGCTGTGAGAACATAATCTGCATCGTACTTGGTGTTGCGGCGCTGAACGCCAGCCATGGCACGCGTGACCATGCGGTGGCCGCGTGCCGGTGGGGTTGGAGATGATGCTCGAGGTGCAGGCGAGGCGGTGGAGGGCGAGGTTGGAGCCGCGTCGGAGGGGCCAGACGTTCCGGTAGATGAGGACGAAGACGAGGCCGGGGTCGCGGTGGACGCGGCAGAGAGTGACGGGGATCGCGGTGAAGCCGCGACTGCGGCGGAGGGGCCAGGCGAGCCACCAGACGAAGGCGGTGATGAGGCCGAGCCCGCGCTTGATGCGGCGGAGAGCGTCGGGGAACGCGGCGAACCCGCGTCCGGGGCGAGGGAGCCGACCAAGGCATCAGGTGATGATGGTGTCGAGGCCGCTGTCGCAGTAGCCGAGCCACCGGGCCATGGCGCGGTGGCAGCCGAGCCTGGCGTAGACGTGCTAGGGGCCACGTCAGCGGATCCAGGTGGTGAAGCCGGGGGCGTGGGCGCGCCGACGCGGGCATGCCGCTGGGCGCGAGGAGGAGGATCGGCGGCGGGGCCGTCGTCGATGAGGAACGGCCGAGGCGGGCCCGGGGGCGAGGCTGGCACGGTGGAGACCTGCGAGAAAGGAAAGACGTGCTCGTCGAAGAACACGCTGCGTGAGATATAAACGCGGCCGGTCAGAGGGTCGAAGACTTGTAGCCGTCATGATCGGGAGGGTAGCCGAGGAAAACGCACGCGTGCGAGCGTGGGGCGAGCTTGTGAGGGAAAGTGGCGGTGGTGTTGGGGTAACACAAGCAGCCGAAGACACGGAGGTGATGATAGGAGGGTGGAGAGCCATGGAGAAGCTCGAAGGGAGTAGTGAGTTGGCGAGGACGGCACGGCCGGCGGTTGAGCAAGTAGGTGATCGTGGCGAGGGCGTCGGGCCAGAATTTTTGGGGAGGGAGGAATGGAAGAGGAGGCTGCGGAGGCCTTCGGTGAGGGTGCGTATGATGCGTTCCGCGCGGCCGTTTTGTGGCGAGGAGTATGGGCAGGAGAGTTGGAAGGCAATGCCATGCTTGGCGAGGAAGGCACGAAAGCCGCGATTGTCAAATTCGCGACCGTTGTCTGTGCGGAAAGCTAGGATCGGTCGCTGAAACTGGGTGCGCACAAACGCATGAAATGAAACAAGTATCTCAAACACGTCAGATTTGCGGCGTAGTGGGAAAGTCCATGCAAAGTGAGTATGATCATCGAGAACGACAAGAAAATAAGCAAAGCCAGAGTTGCTAACGATGGGAGATGTCCATACATCACAGTGTAACAAATGAAATGGAGCAGTAGCAATGGAAGAAGAGGCAGAGTATGGCTGCCGAACAGTTTTGCCAATTTGACAGGCATGGCAGGTATGAACCTGCGTTTTATTACACTGAAAATCAAAAGAAGATGTGATGGCGGAGAGCGCGGCGCGGCCGGGATGCCCAAGTCTTTGGTGCCACAGGTCGGTGGAGACGACGGCGAGCAAGGCGGAGGGGGGCTGGTGGTCGTCGGCAGTGGGGCGAAGAGGATACAGGTCGCCGGAGCTGTTACATCGGAGGAGCACTGTCCCGGAAGTGAGATCCTTAATAGAGAAACCAAATGGGTCAAATGAGACAGCAACAAAATTATCACGGGTGAAAGCACGAACTGAAATCAGATTCTTAATAAGGTGAGGCGAAATGAGCACATTGCGGAGAGTGAGAGAGGAGGAGGGGGTGGGTATGATGGCGTCGCCGGAGTGGGAGACGGGCATGGTGGTGCCATTGCCGATGATGATGACGGGATGTGTGTTGGTGGAGAAGGGACAGGAGAGCATACCAGGGTCGGCGGCCATGTGAGAGGTGGCGCCGGTGTCGAAGAACCAGTCACCACCGCCGAAGTAGGGTTGCGGCATGGAGAGGAGGGCGTGCTGGAGCGAGGACATGTCCCAAGAGGCGGCGGGAGGAGTGGGCGCGGGTCCAGCGCCCGTAGCCGCGAGGAGCCCGTGGGCGGAGGGGCGAGGGCCGAGCACGCCGGCGCCAGAGGGTCGTGGCATCACGGGCCAGGCCTGGAAGGTGCCGGTCCAGGGGTTGAACCCTGGGAACAAGGGAGCAGGGTGGCGCAAGGGCGCGCCAGCTGGGAGGGCGGGGGCGTGGCCGCTAGCCCCGCCGTGGCCGGCAGGAGGGCCGGTGCCGCCATTGCCGCCCTTGCGGCGCTTGCGGCCGCGCTGGCCATTGTTGTTGTTGAGGGAGCCCGGGTTTGTCGGAGTAGCGGGCGCCGGGGTGGGCGCGGGCGCGGCGGCGGCGTGAGCCGCGGCGTGGAGCGCGGTGGCGGGCTCATGGGCCGCCGCGCGATCGATGCGCCGCTCCTCCTGGAGCAGATAGGAGCGCGCCTGAAGAAACGTCGGAAGCTTGGTCTCGTCGTACGTCATGGTGCTGATGGCGTGACTGAAGTTGTTGGAGAGGCCGCGCAGCATGTTGGAGACGAGGGCGCGGTCCTTGACTTCCATGTCGCAGTCGCGGAGGGTGTCAGCGAGGGTCTGCAGGCGGGTGAAGTAGTCCATGACGGAGAGGTGCTCCTGACGAAGAGAGTGGAACTCCTCCAGGGCGATCAGGCCGCGCTGAGTGCGGTTGTCCAGGAACAAGCTGCAGATGGCTGTCCACAGGGTGAGGGCAGAGGGTTGGTCCTGCGGAACCATACCTTGGAGCTCCTCGGAAATCATGGTGTACAACCAACGGACGATGCACCAGTCCACCTGAGTCCAGGCGATGTCGTGGCGGCGGTGCTTGGCGTCGACGGTGCCGTCGACGTGGTCGTGGATGCCGTATGACATGAAGAGAGAGTGGAAGAAGGAGCACCATAGTTTGAAGTTGGGAGGGGTGAGGGTGAGGGTGACGGGGATTTGGCCATGGATGTTGAGAGTGAGGATGGTGGAGAGGGGAACGGAGAGGAGGCTGGCCGGAGCGGCGAACGGATTGCTGGCCGAAGTGGCGAACGGGTTGGAGGAGCCACCAGAGGTCAGATCAGAGAGATCCATGGGAGGAAGGCGGAAGCGAGAGGTTCGGATCAGGGAGAGAACTAGGTATCTGATACCATGTGGTGGAACAATCACTCACTGTATATTCATTTACAGAGTAGTACATATATATGAGTACAGAGGCACAACGTGCACACGCTAAACTATCCAACTAAGTCCCTAGATCCTAGCTGCATGCGATCAGAGTGGAGGTGGAAGCGCAGGCAGTTGAGGGAGAGGGACGTGGTCACGTCGGTGCTGCATGTGCGGATGCATGCGTCCAACATCTCCGAATCCAACACAGCAGCTAAATGCAGGGGCGATACACGTCGACAAGCAGAGAGCAACCAATGGAGTACTCAGCACGGCAGCAGGGGAGGAGGAGGAGGAGGAGGCGGCCGAGGAGGCATCCGACGGTGATGTGTGGCATGTAATGGCGCTAAGGGATTGGCAGTACTAGAGATTAGGAAATGACATATATATTTGAATCGGTTTTCTCACAGTCGCTCGATGAACTGGTGAAGAAACTCCACTTAATGGGCCACGCACACATATCCTATATAGGCTTACTTGAGACCATTTATCTTACCTTTTCTTCCTCTTTTTTGCGGGAATTATACAATCTATTCATCTTTAATCATATCAGTACAACGAATACCAGAAATAATAAAAATAATATCTAAATTCATGGGCCACCTAGCGACGACTATAAACACTGAAGTGAGTCGAAGGTGTGCCGCCGTCATCATTCATCCCTCACCGGAGCCGGGCAGAACTTGTTGTAGTAGACAATCAGAAAGTCGACGTGCTAAGGCCCCATAGAACCAGTGCACTAGAACAGCAACTGTCGTGGATGAAGTGTAGCACAGATCGGAAGAATCCAACCGAAAGACACACAAATGGAGAAGAAAAACGAACAGATTCAAACAAATCCGCCAAAGACACCTCCGCATGCCCACCGACGATGCAAGATGCACCACCAGAATGGGGCTAGGCAGGGAAAACCATATTTCATCTTCTAGAAGTTGTTTCCGTCTCGTCTTCCTGAGCATGACACAAACCCTAACAAAATTCGAAAACACATCTAGAAATGAAGCCCTCGCACCCTTCTTAGAGTTACCCTTCTTGCCCTTGCCATTCTTCTTGAAACTGGTGGTTTTATTGACCATCAACACTTGATACTCCTTCTGGATGTCTGCCTCAGCGACTTTCAGCATCGAAAACAGCTCGGCGATGGTTTTGTTCATCCCTTGCATGTTATACTGCTGCACGAAGCTCTTGTAGCTAGGAGGGAGTGACTGGAGAATTCTGTCAATGATAGCCTCATCCGGGAACACAAGTCCCAGATCAGCTATGCGGGCATAGTACCCAGACATCTTCAGTAAGTGCTCACTGACAGACGAATTCTCCTCCATCTTGCAAGCAAAGAATTTATCGGTGGTCTCATACCTCTCGATCTTAGCATTCTTTTCAAAGATGAACTTTAACTCCTGGTACATCTCATATGCACCATGACGTTCAAAACGCCTTTGAAGTCCTCCTTCCAAGCCGTACAACATGGCACACTGCACTATTGAGTAGTCATCCGAACGCGACTGCCAGGCGTTCAAAACGTCTGCAGAGGCTGTAGGAGCGGGGGGGTCACCTAGCGGTGCATTTAGGACATAAACCTTTTGGGCAGCTGTGAGGATGATCCTCAGATTGCGGAGCCAGTCCACAAAGTTGCTCCCATCATCTTTCAGTTTAGCTTTCTCTAGGAACGCATTAAAATTCAGGGGAGCTACTGCGCGAGCCATCTACAACAAAAGATTTGCAAAGACATTTTAGACTATTGTTCATGATAAGTGAGTTACTACCTAATCAAATTATTTATAACTCCCACTCAAAATGACATCCCTCTGGTCATTCGAGCGTGACATGATCCAGATCCACCAACCCAAGTCCGATCATCACGTGAGATGAGGTGGTGTCAATGGTGAACATCTACATGTTGATCATATCTACTATATGACTCATGCTCGACCTTTCGGTCTTCCGTGTTCCGAGGCCATGTCTGTACATGCCAGGCTCGTCAAGTCTAACCCGAGTGTTCTGCATGTGCAAAAACTGGCTTGCACCCGTTGTATGCGAACGTAGAGTCTATCACACCCGATCATCACGTGGTGCTTCGAAACGACGAACCTTCGCAACGGCGCACACTCGGGGGAACACAATTTTATCTTGAAATTTTAGTGAAGGATCATCTTATAATGCCACTGGAAGCAAGGGTGGCAAGGCAGTTGCTCATCCAGTGAAGAAATCCAGCACGGCTCCATGACCCTAAGGCCACTGGAAGCAAGATGGACCGAACGCGACACCGGTGGAAGGCAGAGGAATCCTAAATTTTTAGGGAAGAGGCGTCCTTTCTTCCTCTTTCATAATTGTTTGACCAGAATGGAGACGACAACATGTGCGAGAACCTGAGATGGAGTGCCACGGCGATCCAACGTTAAGGATGCACAGGGGCTCCCTTCTCCGCTTCAGGCGACCCATAGCGTCTGCCCTTGCTCTCCGGCACTTAAGGTGGACCCACCATCGTTGAGCACCATATCTATATATGTGAGCAAACACCCAAATCTAAAGGTACATTGCTAAATATACACTTATACATGTCTAGTGGATTAACTATGAGATTATCAACTTATATGATGTCTTAGTACTAAATATAATCTGATAGTCACGTAGCTTAACGTCAATGTATATTATTCGATCAATTTTGCTAAGCCTCAGTCGACTTAGGCTTCGCTATGTCTCAGTCGATGTAATATTCCATTGATCTTGTATTAAGATTCGTATAAATTTATTTTTTTCAGTTTTTCTTTTTTCTTCCTATGAACTATATTACTCCCTCCGTTCGAAAATACTTGTCATCAAAATGGACAAAAAGCGATGTATCTAGAACTAAAATATATCTAGATACATCCCCTTTTATTCATTTTGATGACAAGTAATTCCGGACGGAGGGAGTACTTGACTGAGACTTAACGAGGTCTCAGTCGACTAAGATCTAGACACACCCTCGATCAGTTTATTCGATATATTGTGATGTATTATTATTTTTTGAGCCTGTCTACACTTAGGTCAACTAGAATTCCTTATGTTTAAGTGCATGGTACTAGTCATCTAATCAAAGTTTGGTTACCCTTACTCGTGCGTCAATGTCAACACGAAGACATCGAAAGGATCAGAACGCCGACGTAGACATAAAAATAAATCACACGCGACTTGGACTCAGCAAATCATATTCTGTGCGATTATTCTCTTCCTCGCAGCCCTCATGCTTAAATCCTGGCTCTGCCTCCTGTTGGTTTGGTCACACACCGCTCGATCGGTAGATTATGGTCTACAGTTGTAGACCTCAAGAACCTCGGGTTCGCGCCCTACGGCGACTACTGGCGCGAGATGCGGAAGCTGTTCATGGTGGAGCTCCTGACTTGTAGGGTTGGTGATATGATTGTCTTTCAATGTGGATATCATCAGTTTTTTTAAGCCGAATTGTTTGGCATTATTTCGTAAAGATATCAATATCGCATGTTATCTTTTGGGTGGTCCGGCACGCCAATTAGCCGTACCTGCAAATCTCGCAGATATCATCAGTGTCAGCGGAGTATGTGGCCGGGGAAGCTACCACACGTCGCGCGGTACAACCAGCACTGCCGGCACACGCACTGCCGGCCGCTTGCAGATTTCATTCAAGGCGACGTGCGTCGGCAGAAAGTAGTCCACGGAGTGTGTTGTACGGCTTTGTCCCCGATCCAGGCATGCATGCAAGGTACTCCCTCTGTTCCTAAATATAAGTTTTTGGAGAAATTCCACCATGGACCATATACGGAGCAAAATGAGTGAATCTACACTCTAAAATGCATCTATATACATTCGTATGTGGTTTATAGTGGAATCTCTAGAAAGACTTATATTTAGGAACGGAGGAAGTATGTGCTGGCCGGCGGCGGACTGCGCTTCGGTGCCTTAAGGCACCTGCCTTTGTGCCTATGACATGTGGGCCCAATAGATGGCTGGCCCACATGTCAGGGACCCAAAGGCAGGTGCCTTTACGGCACTGAAGCTCTGTCCGCCGGCGGCGGCCAGCTTGTTAAGATCGACATGGCGACGTGTGTTGGCAGCGAGGCGGCATGTTGCTCCGGTGCGGTGACGTGCGCCCACCAACTTTTTTCAAGGGGTAAAGGCAGATTTTCCTTGTCATTCTTAGACAAGTTTACAATAGAATCCAACCCCCAGAACAACCAAACTGCCGAGTTGGAGGGATGTTACAGCCATACGCGGCGAGCGCGTGAGTAACTTTTTTAGTTTATTTTGGGAGCGACTAATATGAGTAAAAGAAAATATTCCTCCGGTCATCTACTGTCATCCTTCGGATCTCCTCAACGAGGATGCGGTGCTGTTACCGGTTCTGTGAGCATGCCGTAATCATGGACACCCCCTTTTGCACTGTCTCACTCTGTCAGGATCGGCAAGTTTGTCCTCTGCAGGCTAACGCCAGGCCCTTCCTACAGACTGCAAACTCCGCACGAAGGCCATTGCGCCATGGCGTGCCACAATTCCCTGGCGAGTGCGCGCATGGAGGGGACAAACATTATTAAGCTTTGAGGTGGTGGGAAAATTTGTAGGCCCAAGTGGCGAGGGATCGGACACAATTCTACATGCAAACACACCCACAACTTTCTTATATGAGTTAAAAGAGACAAATTATGGTGGGGGCTGGTGGTGTCAAGCTGCCCTTAGGTCTTGCAGTAAGATAGTGTTATTCTAATCCCAAACGTAAATGCATCGGCTTAAACAGTGAATTGAAAAAATTAAAAAAAAATGATTTTCTATACACATCAAGTGTTCTAAGAGCATCTCCAGCCGTTGCGCCCCCAAGACACGCCGAAAACCGCCGCTTGGGGGTGAGCCGGCGCTATTTTAGGCTTGGGTGCTAGTGCGTTCTCAGCCGTCGCCCCCCAGGTCGCCCCCAGGCGCCGATATCGGCCCAGTATCGGCGCTTTCAGCCCATTTGACGCTGGATTGGCCCAATTTCCAGCGCAAAACGGCCCATGCTTGACGTGTTTTGGCGCTCATTCAAATAAAATCATCACAAAAATCATCACAGAAAGAATTAGAATCATCACAGAAAATCAAATAGTTCACCACATAGTTCTACAAATTATATAGTTCAAACAAATAATAAAAACAGTCATATTTCATTACACGTCGAGCTAGGCGTTGCCCTTGAGCCTCCATAGGTGCTCCACTAGATCATGCTGCAGCTGATGATGCACCTGTGGGTCTCGGATCTCCCGGCGCATGTTGAGGAAGGCCGTCCATGTTGCAGGGAGCTGGTGATCCACTTGGGCAAGAGGACCCTGCCTGTAATATGGTTCAGTGTGAAACACTGGCTCTTCCTGCTCGCTCTCAATGATCATGTTGTGCAAAATGACACAACAAGTCATGATCTCCCACATTTGATCTTTCGACTAAGTCTTAGCGGGACACCGGACAACAGCAAATCGAGATTGGACCACGCCAAATGCTCGCTCGACATCCTTCCTGCAAGCCTCCTGAACCTTCGAAAAGTGGGAGTTAGTGCCTTGCACAAGGCTTGAGATAGTCTTCACAAATGTTGACCATCTCGGATAGATGCCATCTGCTAGGTAGTACCCCTAGTTGTATTGGTGCCCATTGATCTCGAAGTTCACCGGAGGAGAATGGCCCTCAACGAGCTTGGCAAAAACAGGAGAGCACTGCAGCACGTTGATGTCATTGTGAGTTCCTGGCATACCAAAGAAAGCGTGCCAAATCCAGAGGTCCTGTGTGGCCACTGCCTCAAGTATCACACTGCAAGCTCCTTTGGCACCTTTGTACATCCCCTGCCAAGCAAACGGGCAGTTCTTCCATGCCCAATGCATGCAGTCGATGCTTCTAAGCATACCAGGAAATCCTCTTGCTTCATTCTGTGCCAGGATCCGAGCAGTGTCTTCAGCATTGGATGATCGCAAGTACCTCGGTCCAAACACTGCCACCACAGCCCTACAGAACTTGTAGGTGCACTCAATGATCGTGGACTCGGCCATGCGCCCATAGTCATCGAGTGAATCACCTGGAGCCCCGTATGCAAGCATTCTCATAGCTGTCGTGCACTTCTGGATTGAGGTGAATCCAAGTGTGCCGGTGCAATCCTTCTTGCACCTGAAGTAGTTGTCGTACTCCCTGAGTTCATTGACTATCCTGAGGAAAAGCTTTCGGCCCATCCGATAACGGCGCCGGAAAACTTTGTCGTCGTGCAGTGGAGCATCGGCGAAGTAGTTGGAGTAGAGCATGCAATAGCCTTCGAGCCGATGCCAGTTCTTTGCTTTCCGTCGCCCCGGCGCTGAGCCGCCGAGCCTTGGCTTTGCATCGCCGGCAAGCAAGCCCGCCAGGGCGGCGAGGACCATGAGGTGTTTTTCGTCCTGGGTGGCGGCGTCGGCTTCCTCCTCGAGCAACGCCGCGAGCACCTCCTCGTCGTCGGAGTCCATCGCGGCCGGGGCTGTCAAAGCACCGAAAACGTAGCGGGCGTCGTGGGCAGACTAGTCGACGGGCGCCGGAGCGGCGGGGGAAACTCGGGGAAAGTGGGGGGCGAGGGCGTCGGGGGGATCTTTCTTTGTTTCACGGTGAGGATTGACGAGATAGCTGTGGCGGCGGCGGAGAGGTGGCTGGCGACGCCGAGATCGGCAAGGTGTCGGGGAATGAGAGGGGAAAACGGGGCGAATCAGTGTGACTTTTCGCCTGACAATGGGGACCCGGGCGATTTTCCCTTCCGCCGGTGCCCCCAAGCGCCCCCCCAGTGCGCCGGGTTCGGCCTGGGCGCGCCGGCTCAGAAAACGGGCCGATCCGACGGATTTCGGCGTCTTGGGGCGCGACTGGACCGTTTTTTCGACGCAGGCGCTAAAAAAATCGGCCTGGAGGGCGTCTTGGGGGCGCGGCTGGAGATGCTCTAGCATCCTGCAAAATTTACCCACGAAAAGATATCCGCAGAGGTGTGTGCAAGAAAAATTGAGTGCTCCAAAATACATCTTTTTGAGTCCCTTTTTTTGTACAGGCCTCTACGGATGTATTTTCAAGTTGAAGTTTTCAGGATGTTAGAAATTTTCTTGATATCCACACACACAAAAAAACCAGATATTTTTTATATTTCACTACTTTCTCAGAATTAACTATGCATGTGGGTGTATTTAAGCTCAGGGGCGGATAGTCCATGTAGATAGTACTCAAAAAACTATATCATTAAAAATAATTCAACGTGACATTTAAAAACAATGTTCACACATTTAAAAACATCTTCGTAACATTTAAGAAAAAAGTCATACAATGTACAAAAATGTTGGCGTAGTTTAGAAAAAATATTCCATGTAGTTTCAAAAAAATGTTGCATACCATTGAAGAAAATGTATGTGGCATTTAAAAAATATTCATGCAACTTCAAAAAAATGTTTATCATATATTTATTAAGTTTTAGAATATAAAAAATGTCTGTGTTTTTATCAATATGTTTTGTACCATTAGAAAATGTTCAACATGTACCAAAAAAATGTCTGTGCATTCTTTTTGAAACATTTATTTGTCAAACGCTCAACATGTATAAAAAATATTCCACAATTATATAAAGAATGCACAGTGTGTAACAAGAATATACATGTATTGATGATCAAAAAAAGAAAAGAAAAATCAAAATGAAATAAGGAATAAACCCTGTGAAGAAACGAAGAAAAACTTAGATGAACCGATGGAAAGAACAGAAAACTTGAACTAAACACCAAAAAGAAAATCCGAAAGTAAAACAGAAAGAAACACGAATGAAAACTGGAGGAAATCCGCACAAATAAAAAACGTGCCACTGGGTCAACCCATGAAGGAGGTCCTGTTAAGCGAAGCTATGTGACAGGTAGCAGTAGGCGACCATGAGAGCTATCTCTTACTTCTAAAGAGACAGTGCCTTCACTGGCCAAAAGGGTTCTCTCGCGCGTTGTATTGGTTGGACCATTTTTTTCTCCTCTGTCGCTCATTTGCTGTCGGGGTTTTGGGGCGACATATGCCAACGGATGGCTTATCATGCATGGGGACAATAGAACGTCGCCGGGCGCTGGAAGCGGGATAAGGCGGAACTTATGGCGCCTACGGATTTTACCCAGGTTCGGGGCTCTCCGAGGAGATAACACCCCTAATCCTGCTCTGCGGGGACTCCGCGTTATGACTAATGTCACTATGGTAGCTACAAGGTTGCTCCTCGAGCTGTGTGGTCTAGAGGAGGAAGATGAACAAGGCTAGCTCACTACCTTCGCTCTAGGAATCGGGGGTGGTCGCAAGGGTTTCTTTTCTCTCTCTATCTTCTTCTTCTTCTAAGGGTTCAATCTTCCAACCCCTCCTCATGGAGGGCCCTGGGGGGTTTATATAGGCCTACCCCCAGGGGTACAATTGTAATCTCAACGGAGTGGCCCCCGGCTGTCAGCGTCTTTTGGAGCCGGCCTTGCCGCCTGTCTGCTGGGACCCGCCACCTGCGGGCCCATGTGATTGCCTTTTACTGTAGACATGCTTCTGCTGACAACAGCCTCGTCAGGGGGGAAGTGGCTACAGTGCCGCCGTCTCCTGCCGTACACTGCCGCCATGCCCTGTCTTGTCGTCTTGATGAGGTTCAGACTTCTAGGGCAGGATTCGCCGTCTGTTACCAGGCGGCCGCCTCCCCTGGCCGCCTGCCAGGGGCGGCTGGTCTATGACTTACCCACTGGCCGGTAGGGCCAGCCGCCTGCTGGCCCCGCAGTCTGCGGGTAGTGGGATCGTGGCTTCCTTTGACCGAAGCTTGGTCATGAGCAGCGTGGCTACAGTGATTCGCCGCTTAGGAGATGTCCATAAGGTACACGTTCACTGTAGCCATGCCCTTATAGATTCTCTAAGGACGTATTCATCTGTAGCGATGCCTCAGCTGCGTGGTGGCCCGCCAGCACGCATCCCGAGGGAGGAGCGTGGGACCGTCTACTAGCTGCGATGCTGCCGCCTGTTTGGGCCCCTGCCGCCTGCTGGAAACCGACTCCTAGGACAAGCTGTCTTAGGAGGAGGCTCGATGAGCAGACGACCCGGGGGGGGGGGGGGTAACAGGCGGCCCAAAAATTGTCTTGAAATACCGTGGGTGGTTAATGAGGACAACCGTGGTCAATATCTCCGACAGTAGTCCCCGAAGCTGGTGGAACTCCGTGGTCTGTGTTGGAGGGCTGCGGGGTTCCAGCAGCTTCCCTCCCTAGGCAGGATCAGCGTCCTTCGTCCGTCTTCCGTAAAGTTCCGTCGGCTGGCAGCCGGGTCTACGTTGAGGGGGCCGGCTTCTGGCAGCCGAACCTCTGTCTTCAAATCTTCGGGGGGAAGGCACCGCCTGGTCAGCAGGCAGTCGCGCAGGCCTGCCGACCGTTGGCGGCTCCCCACGCGTCATTGCCCTGTCGCGTCGGCCTGCCAGCCCACACGCGTGACGGGACGTAACAGTGGGTCGGGGCCCGCCACTACAGGGCCTCGGTCTGCGCGCGGATCCAGTGTGGCAGGGATAATCGATTGCCCTCCCCACGCGCATTTAATGTGTGCGGATTAGGCGTGCGAAAGGTGGGGGTCGTGCGGGGCGTGCAGTAGTTGATCCCACGCCCGCCCCCTCGGCTTCGCCGCCCCGAGCCTATAAGTAGGCTGGGGGAGAGGGGTTAGCACCGTTCTCGCGCTCGCCCCTCCCCGCTTTCCTTCTTCTTCTTCCTCGCTCCCGTCTGCTCCTCTCACCAACTGCACAGCGAGCTGCCGCCTGAGCCATGGCCGCCGTGCGGCCGGTCCGCCATCACGGCGAGTGGGACGGCAGCGACGTCCTGGAGGAGCACAACGACAACCCCCGCCGGTCGCGGAAGCTGCCCCCTGCCGACAAGGTCACCGTGCGCCTAGCGCCGGCGGCGGAGATTAGGCCGGCCCGCGGTTGGGCGAGCGGATTGTCTTCCGCTTGCACTTCCCGTGCGGCTTCGGCCTCCCTGCGAGCGGCTTCTTCCGGTCGTTCTTGGAATTCTTCAACATCCAACCTCACCACCTCACGCCGAACACGGTCGTGACGCTGTCTGCCTTCATCGTCTTGTGCGAGGCGTACTTCGGCATCCTCCCCATCATGCAGTTATGGACCGAGCTTTTCTACATGAAGCTCGGTACCGCAATCCAAAGCGTGGCCGCCTAGTGCGGAGGGTGCTTTGCGGTGAAGCGCAGTGGATCAAGAAACTTCTTCCCGGTGCCGCAGCTCGTGGCGTCGGTGAAACTGTGGCAGAAAACATACTTCTACGTCTCCAACGTCGACCCCGACCAAGACTTCATTTGCTTGCCGGACTGGGCGCCAGGCCCGCCTGCTGAGCCTCGCGACTCCTGGAGGACCCGGCCTACCTCCCTCACGACAGGCGCTTCCATCGCGATGCGGCGTCTCCGGGAGCTGAGGGACGGCGAGGGTCTCGTCTTCGCAGATCTGCTGCTCACGTTTGCGGAGCGCCGAGTGCTGCCGCTGCAGCGCCGCCCTCATCTGATTTGTGACATGAGCGGGCGCCGGGATCCCAGCCGGACATGCACCAAGCCAATGCCATACAAGGAGGTGGCTAACTTGGTGAACTACATTTCTAACTGCAAGGTCTCTGACTCCAGCTGGGCCTTTGGCAAGCCGCCATACAGCCGCAACAACCAGCCGCCTGCAGTAAGTTCTTATGCCCTCTCTTGTTTTTCTTTCTTTTCTGTCCGGTTGTTGTAGCCGTCTGATCTTGATGCCGTCTTCAGATCTTTCCCGGCCAGCCGGCGCCGGGTTCTGACCAGCCAGGCCGCCCCCTGGAACCAGATCGCTCCCAGAGCGACACAAGCGACCCTGATCATGGGGCCGCCGCCATGGAGGAGGAAGAGGTGACCGGCAGCGGGGGCCAACCATCGGGCGGCCTGCCAGAAGGCGGCGTCGAGAACTGGCTAGACGACGAGGAGGAGGAGGAGGAGGAAGCGCCCGTCCGTGTCCGGGGGGCGGATCCGCCTGGTCACGGCAGCCAGCGGGCGGGGCCGTCTGGCACAGCTGGTGGCGTGAAGCGGTGGTCCTCTTCAGGGCCGTCTGGTGCCCAGCCCAAGAAACTCTGGCTGTCGACCGCCGCCACCAGGCGCCGGGAGGCGGCCGCCAGGGCGATCCTGCCCAGGGTACCCAAGGCCCGGCCGATCGTATCCGGGAAGCGGCTTGTGTTTTTCTTTGGTTTGATGCTTGTCCTCCTCAGCCGTTCCCACCTTGGCTGATTCCCCATCTTCTTCGGGATATCATGCAGCGCGCCGCTTTCCCTCTCGCGGGCGCCGGTGGGCTCCATTGTGTGTGGGGGGGGGGGCACGGATGTCCCCCCTGCGCCCCGCCGCGTGGATCCAGCCGCCGCACTCTGAGAGGCGACACAGAGGAACGCTCGCGAGACGCGCGAGGAGCGGGAGGCCGCGGACCACGAGCGAGCGGTGGCTGATGCCGCAGGCAGGGTGGAGGCGGAAGCGACTAAGAAGGTCCAGGCAGACGACGCCCGAGCCCAGGAGCAGGAAGCGGGCTCCCAGCAGCCAGTGGGCCACACCGTCTTCCCAGAGGCAGGCTCTCTGGAGCCGTCCGCCCAAGTACCAGCTGCCGACGAGCAGCCGGCTCCAGACAACGAGGGGGACTACTGCGTCGTCATGGAGACGCAGGCGCCGCCCCCCATGCCGCCTGCAAGGGCGCAGGACAGTCGGCCTGCAGGGGCGGAGGTGCCGCCAGCTGAGGGCATGCTGGTGACAGGCCCGCAGCCGTCGCCCCAAGCCCCAGCCCGCCCGCGCCCTGCGAGGGCGGTCTCCGTGCCACAACAGGTGGAGGCCGGCGGCGCCAGCTCGTCCGTGCCAGAGAATGAGGCCACTAGCGCGGCGCCGTCAGGTTGGAGGCCCGGAGGCGGCGGCGCGCTGATTGTCGCGTCGCGGGACGTCCTCGACCGCTTCACCTCCCTGGGCAACGTCCTGCAGACGGTGGTGCAGGAGTTCGTGGCTGCACGGTCTTCTGTTCGGGTATGTAGGCTTCATGTTCTTTCGCTTTTATTCCTTCAATTTCTTCTGTGGGGGCGCGTCAGCGCACCCACTGGGTGTAGTCCCCGAGTTCCAAGTCGGCTGCTGAGCAGGCGTTTTGGAACTCCAAAATGTGCGTCGTGGGCTGATCTTGTGTCTCGTTGCAGGACTACCACAACCTCCGTGTGGCCTCCTACAATGCCCAACGCCAGGAGCTGGCGCAACTGCAGGCTGTCCTGGCAGACAGCCAAGGTGAGTGCTTCCCTTCTCCTCCTTGCGGGGGCGCGTGAGCGCACCCGCTGGGTGTAGTCCCCGAGTTCCGAGTCGGCTGCTGAGCAGGCGGCTTGGAACTCCAAGGTTATATTTTTGCTGTTGCTGACATTATTATTATTCTTCTTCTCTTGCCAGCGGTCGCAGCCAACCTCCGCAACCAGCTGGGCGAGGCCTAGTCAGAGCTAGCTGCCAAGGAGCAAGAGTGCAATCTTGCCGCTCAGGACCGTGACCGCCTGGCCAAGGAGCTGGAAGACTAGGCGGCGGCCCACAAGGTTCAGCTTGGGAAGATGTCGGACGCCGAGACGCTTCTTCGGGCAGAATTCGAGGCCGAGCACTCGAACTGGGTTGAGAAGGAGGCGGCTCTGCAAGACAGCTATGGAGCCATTGCGGACATGGTCGACGGTGAGATGTCTGCCCTTTCTTCTTGTACTTGCCATATGTTACAGCCGCCTTTCTTTTCTTCTGATTATTCTTCTAGTTTTGGCAGGGTTTTTTCCGGGCTACTCTGTGGCCGCCACCCAGGCCATCGAGGCCGAGCGTGACGAGAGGCACAAGGCGGGTCGGGTCATCGCACCTAACACGCCCAGAACCCCAGCCGAGCAACTTCTTGCTGTCAGGGTGCGCCTCCAGCCAGTCCATCGCCTGCTTCGCTGCCTGCAACGCCCTGGTGCCCAGGTGTTGGCCGCCCTCTGGCCAGGTGCTCCGGTACTCCGCACTCCCAGACGGAATGCCGACTGGCTGGAGGTGGCCGGCCACCGCTTCAAGGCCTGGAAGGGTGCCGCAGCGAGGGCTGGTGCGCGGACCGCCCTGGAGTTTGCCAAGGGCTGGTACCCAGATTTGAACCTCGATCAGCTGAAGAACTTCCGTGTGGAGGCCGAGCCTGAGCTGGTCGCGGTGCAAGGGGACCTTGCCAGACGTGCCGCCGTCCTTGCCGAGTACGTTGACACCTCCATCTTTGAAAGTGCAACTAATCCCCGGGTGGTTTTGGTAATTAATAACAACATATATATCATTGAACTAATATTCTCTTGAGAATCATTTCAGAAAAGTTCGATGATGTGGGTATGGAAATGTCTGAAGAAGTGGACCCCTCAAAATGCTAAGACAAGCATTGGCAAAAGCTCAAGACTATATTTGTGGTTTAGTGATCAAAGATCACATTGAGTCCATAGGAAAAGCCAATACTATTAAAAGGGGATGAGGTTGTGTTAATGTTCTTGTTGCTCAAGTGCTTGGTGATCTAACTCCCTCAACTATCAGCACTATTCACTACTTAACACACACCCATAAGTAATCTCGGTCAATCCAACTCAGTCCCACCGAGATGAAGTTATTTCTACAAACCCTAACATCTCGGTCACACCGATTTCTCCAACTCAGTCCCACCGAGATGAACCACTTCAGTTGTTTCTCCAAACCCTAGCTTCTCGGTCAAACCGATTCTGAGTTTTGGTCCCACCGAAAAAGGGCTGCCAACCTTCTGTGGTCAGTTGACATAAATTCGGAATATCCGAGTTTATATTTTCGGTCTCACCGAGATGGCAAACCCTAACCTTTGACTCACTTCGGTCTCACCGAGATGGTATTTTCGGTCCCACCGAAAATCCCAACGTTCACTATATTTGAACTTTCGGTCTAACCGAGTTTTCACTTCGGTCTGACCGAGATTGGTCAAATGTGTGTGTAACGGTTGGATTTTGTGTGGAGGCTATATATACCCCTCCACCCCCTCCTCATTCGTGAGGAGAGCCATCAGAAAGTACCACCATTCCTACCATACACTTTCTGAGAAGTGAACCACCTACCCTTGTGTTGAGATCAAGCCATTCCATTCCTACCATATGAAACTTGATCTCTAGCCTTCCCAAGTTGCTTTCCACTCAAATCTTTCTTCCACCACAGCCATATCAGTGAGGAGAGTTGAGTGTTGGGGAGCTTATCATCTGAAGCACAAGAGCAAGGAGTTCATCACCATCAACACCGTCTATTACCTTTTGGGGGGTGGTGCCTCCTAGATTGGTTAGGTGTCGCTTGGGAGCCTCCGTCTTGATGATGTGGAGTTGAACCAAGAAGTTTGTAAGGGCAAGGAGATCGCCTACTTCGTGAAGATCTACCCCGAGTAAGGCTAGTCCTCCGTGGGCGTAGGCCGTGATGGAATAGACAAGGTTGCTTCTTCGTGGACCCTTCGTGGGTGGAGCCCTCCGTGGACTCGCGCAGCCGTTACCCTCCGTGGGTTGAAGTCTCCATCAACGTGGATGTACGATAGCACCACCTATCGGAACCACGACAAAAATCTCCGTGTCACCAAACTGCGTTTGATCTTCTCCACCTCTCTTTTACATGTGCAATTTACTTTCCGCTGCATATACTCTAGAATTGCATGTGTAGGGTGTTACTTGAATTGATCTTAATTGTGAAACTGCCAAAAACATTGCATGATCTAAAGGCAGATTTTTTTTTTTGTCAAGTAGTCTAATCACCCCCCCTCTAGACTTACTTTCGATCCTACAAGTGGTATCAGAGCTTTGGTCTCCATTGCCTTGGTTTCCATTGCATTGGACTCCATAAGCTTGGTTTCACAACCTAGGAGAGTATGGCGTCTAGTGAGGGTAATTATCGTAGAGGTCCTTACTTTGATGGTACAAATTTTGCTAGTTGGAAGCATAAAATGAAAATGCATATTCTTGGTCATAACCCAGCCGCATGGGGCATTATTTGTGTTGGTATGCAAGGTGACTTCTTTGAAGATGGAAAAGTTCCGGATCGCGAAGCTACACCCGAAGAATTGAAGATGTTGCAAAACAATGCTCAAGCTTGTGACATTCTCTTCAATGCCTTGTGTCCCGAAGAGTTCAACAAAATCAGCCGTCTTGAGAATGCTAAAGAGATTTGGGATACTTTGGTTGAAATGCACGAGGGTACTGAATCTGTTAAAGAATCAAAGCTAGATATTCTTCAAGGTCAACTTGACAAGTTCAAGATGAAGGATGGTGAAGGAGTCGCTGAAATGTACTCTAGGCTTGCTCTCATCACAAATGAGATTGCAGGCTTAGGAAGCGAAGAAATGACCGACCGATTCATCATTAAGAAGATTCTCAGAGCTTTGGATGGAAAGTATGACACCGTGTGCACTTTGATCCAAATGATGCCAAACTACAAGACTCTCAAGCCAACTGAAGTCATTGGAAGGATTGTTGCTCATGAGATGACACTTAAGGATAAGGAAGAGCTTCACAACAAGTCAAGTGGTGCTTACAAAGCTACAAGTGATGCTCCTACTACCTCAAGTGACAAGCAAATTTCCAATGAAGACATAAGCCTAATGGTCAAGAACTTCAACAAGTTCTACAAGAATAGAGGCAAAGAAAGAAGCTCAAAGTCTAGATCATATGATGGAAAGAGATCTTCTAGTCGTGATCGAAACTGCTACAATTGTGGACGACCCGGACACTTCTCAAATGAGTGTACGGCTCCCCACAAGAGAAGAGAAGAATCTCCAAGAAGAAGAGCAAGAGATGAGTCACCTCGGAGAGAGAGAAGGAGTAGTGATGATCGTTATGAACGAAGACCTTCTCGGAGAAGCAAGGATTCGGAGAGGAAAGACAAGTCATCAAGGAGCTACACAAGAAGAAGACATCAAGCTCATGTTGGTGAATGGGTCTCCGGCTCCGACTCTGACAGTCAATCCGATGGAAGCTATCACTCCGACTCCGACTATTGTCAAGATGAAGGTGTTGCCGGACTTGCACTCGTATCCTCCAACTCCAACTCCTACGACTTATTTGATTCACCAAATGAGGGAATTGGAAGATGCTTCATGGCTAAAGGCCCCAAGGTAACACACCCTGAATTCATTGACTTTGATAGTGATGAGGATGACTTACTTGGTGAAGATGAGCTCTTGCATGATAAATCTAGTGAGCTTAGTAATGATGAAAATGCTAGTAGTCTTTATAGTCGAGAAGAGTCGAATGACAATGCTATGAAGGAGATTGAGCGTCTAACTAAAGAACTAAACACTCTTAAGTTAGCTCATGAAACAACTCAAGAAGATCATAGAGAGCTCCTAAGATCTCATGAGAAGCTACGCTTCGAGAAGCTCACTCTAGAGCAAGAACATGAGTTTCTAAAAGCGATCAATGACGATCTTCGAAAGAAGAGTTCTTCATATCTTGCCAAACGACTTCTCTTGTCTAATTTCTTGCCACCTATTAAGACTAAGCATGACAAGCATAAGAAAAATTCTTCCTCTAGTAGTAACAATAACAATGTTAAATCCAATATTGTTGCTTCTAGTAGTTCTCTTGATTCCACTAACAATGTTTCAAGCCAAGTTACACTTGAGCAAGAAAATAGCCTATTGAAGGAAATCATAGAGAAAGGTGTCTACAAGAGTCTTGCCAGAAGCAAGAACTTTGAGGAGATTGTTCGCAAACAAGGAAGACACCGGAAGAATCAAGGGATTGGTTTTGAGCGAAAGTTCAACGCCAAAGGTGTTGAGTGGGAAGAAGGTCAATACCCTACTCCACAGTTTGTTTCACAAAAGGAGAAGTATGATCCTACTTCTTCCAATGTGGAACAAGCTCAAGATGACCTTCCACCACAAGACCACAAGCTAAAGGCCAAGGACAAGCTTCAAGAGGAGATTGATGCATTCATTGAAGCACCTCAAGCCATGGTCAAGTGGGTTCCCAAGGACACATCAAGTTCTACTTCGTCAAGCTCAACTACAACACCAAGGATTCCCATCAAGATGATGTGGATCCCAAAGAAGAAGAACTAGTAGGTTCTTGAGGGTGACTCCGCCAACAAACTTCACTCATATTCATTTTGGCAAGAACTTGTGCAATCAACTTCCACATCATGCACTTGTTCATGGAGTCACAAACCCTCTTGTTGGTAAGTCAAGGGACAAGGTATTGAAAGTGCCCTAATTCAAAGGATTGCTCCTAACTCATGATGATCTACATCAACATTGAGCATCCACGTCTTCAACATCTACATGAAGTCTTCTACGACAACCCAAGGTTAGTTTGACCCTTTAAAAGGGGTTCTCACATCTAGGGGGAGCTTTGCTCTAAAAAAATGAGCTAAAGCATCTTCTAATGATGTGAACACATAAATGCTTTATGTAAAAGTGGTAACCCCACTTGTGCTTAAACGATGAGTATGACCTATGATCAAATGTTCTCATTTGACTCCTAAGTCAACATACTCATATATAGATGACCTAGTCATCGACAAATTGTGTGCTAGTAGCTAGAGTGATTGGTTGTGCATGTTTGACACATATTTCATTTGCTATCTTATTGTGTGAGCATGTTGAATGCATGATTTTATCCATTCAAGGACATCCATTTGTGGTTTTGATTGTTTTGGTTTCTTCTTCTAGCCAAATGGATGGACAAGAATGCCTAAGCACCTTCCCTAGCTATCTATGCTTTCTTGTCTCAAAATTTCTTTTCATGCTCATATCACAACTTTGAACAAGTCTTTTTCGGACAGTCCAAGTGAGGAGCACTCGGAACCACCGATTCGTCTAAGGCTGACTTCCAAAACCTTCTAAGTCCATTTCGGTCTGACCGGTTTCTCAATCTCGGTCCAACCGAAACACTTAGATTGATCTAGGTTTCATCTCGGTGAAACCGAGTTCAAAATCTCGGTCTGACCGATATGCGTAACTGCACTGCAATTATGCATCTCGGTGACACCGAGTTTTTCAACTCGGTCCCACCGACAGCACGGGGTTATATATACTGAGGGCTGCGCGTGATCTATTCCTTTCAAACCGTTCGCCCTCCAAGACCCCTGCTGCCGTCGCCCTGATCTAAGGATCGTCGCCTTCGTCGCCTGTGCGCCCTCGCCGCAGGTCTCCGCCGCCGTCAACGGTAATCTTCTCCGCCGTTGCCGCCGTAGAGGGACACCACCAAGTTAGGGTGTGTCCCGATCCCTTTCATGCTCCACTTCTGATTCTTGCATGATAGGACTGCCCTGATTCAATCCACGTTTGATATGATCCCAATACATTGTTCAGATCGTTTAGTTTCGAGGAAAATTCTTAGGTTTAGGTTTCCACGGAATGCATCTCGGTGAAGCCGATTCCTGAAACTCGGACTGACCGATTTGGTCTCTGACCATTGCACTACATAGTTCGGTCTGACCGAGTTGTGAAAATCGGAATGTCCGAATTAAAGTTTCTGTGAAACCCTAAGTTTTCGGTAGGACCGAAACCCATTTCGGTCTGACCGAAAGTGGTGTGTAGGTTCTGTTGAACACTTCGGTTACACCGAAACTTGAAATCGGTTTGACCGAAATACATTCTGTGAAAACTCAAAACTAAGTTTTTGAACTCATTTTTTTTGCAAAAACTTCTGCAGTTGTGATAACTCTTCTACTCTGCCTACACCTTATCTATTCACAGGTTTTTCAGCCATGTCAGATGTCAGTGACAGCCAGAACAGGTCCGAATCACCGTTTGCTGAGATTCCAGAGGCAGGTACAAGTCCTGAGGCTAGCAGCTCTAGTGATGATGGTGAGAGGAGTACCCCTAGTGGTCTGCCTCCTGCTGCTACGAGAACCAGGAAGAAGAGAACGTCTGATGATGAGGATTCCGACTTTGTTGCTGAGGAAGTTACCTCCAAGCCAAAGAGGCAAGTGGTTGCCAAAGAGCTCCAAGGGCAGCAGCCAAAGAAAGGCACACGCAAAGTGAAGCAGTCTGCAGTTGCTAAGAAGCTCAACTTGGAAGAGCCAGCTCCAAGCAAGGTAAAGAAGACTTCCAAAAGGAAGAGAGTTGTATATGCTGAACCTCAAGAGGTTGCTGAAGAAGAAGAAGAAGAAGATGCACCCCAGCCTCCTCCTCAGAAAGCTAAGTTCATGGGTGATGCTATTCGGGCTCAAGCCTCCTCCAAGCCCAAGAAGCCTGCTCAAGCTAAGACAGCTCCAGCCAAGCCCAAGAGAACAACCAGAAGCATTCCAGCTTCTGAGAAGAACAAAGGTGAGATGCCACCTTCTGAGTCAGATGAAGAGCATGTGTTGCTCAAGCTCCGTCCCAAGTTGCCACTCCACAATGATGCTCATCCTCAAGCTGAGGATATGAAGGCAAGAAAGGACAAAGGTCTCAGGCTATGGAGACAATCTGATCCATATGCCGTAAGAAGAAGGACTGCTGTGGACCCCAGATTCCACACCAGAGAGCAGCAGGATTTCTATGAGACCGTGCTAATGGATAAGAAGCCCATTGTTGCTGACACCAGGTATGTCGACTGGAAGTATATTGACA
>LR738715.1:894152314-894170970 GCA_902687465.1 Secale cereale
ATTGCTTTCATGGACATCATCTTTTGTGTACTTCACTCTATGTCTATGGATATTCTTGTTTGTTCCTTGTGGGACTAACCCATGTAGGTATTGAAAGTGCCCTAATTCAAAGGATTGCTCCTAACTCATGATGATCTACATCAACATTGAGCATCCACGTCTTCAACATCTACATGAAGTCTTCTACGACAACCCAAGGTTAGTTTGACCCTTTAAAAGGGGTTCTCACATCTAGGGGGAGCTTTGCTCTAAAAATGAGCTAAAGCATCTTCTAATGATGTGAACACATAAATGCTTTATGTAAAAGTGGTAACCCCACTTGTGCTTAAACGATGAGTATGACCTATGATCAAATGTTCTCATTTGACTCCTAAGTCAACATACTCATATATAGATGACCTAGTCATCGACAAATTGTGTGCTAGTAGCTAGAGTGATTGGTTGTGCATGTTTGACACATATTTCATTTGCTATCTTATTGTGTGAGCATGTTGAATGCATGATTTTATCCATTCAAGGACATCCGTTTGTGGTTTTGATTGTTTTGGTTTCTTCTTCTGGCCAAATGGATGGACAAGAATGCCTAAGCACCTTCCCTAGCTATCTATGCTTTCTTGTCTCAAAAATTCTTTTCATGCTCATATCACAACTTTGAACAAGTCTTTTTCGGACAGTCCGAGTGAGGAGCACTCGGAACCACCGATTCGTCTAAGGCTGACTTCCAAAACCTTCTAAGTCCATTTCGGTCTGACCGGTTTCTCAATCTCGGTCCAACCGAAACACTTAGATTGATCTAGCTTTCATCTCGGTGAAACCGAGTTCAAAATCTCGGTCTGACCGATATGCGTAACTGCACTGCAATTATGCATCTCGGTGACACCGAGTTTTTCAACTCGGTCCCACCGACAGCACGGGGTTATATATACTGAGGGCTGCGCGCGATCTATTCCTTTCAAACCGTTCGCCCTCCAAGACCCCTGCTGCCGTCGCCCTGATCTAAGGATCGTCGCCTTCGTCGCCTGTGCGCCCTCGCCGCAGGTCTCCGCCGCCGTCAACGGTAATCTTCTCCGCCGTTGCCGCCGTAGAGGGACACCACCAAGTTAGGGTGTGTCCCGATCCCTTTCATGCTCCACTTCTGATTCTTGCATGATAGGACTGCCCTGATTCAATCCACGTTTGATATGATCCCAATACATTGTTCAGATCGTTTAGTTTCGAGGAAAATTCTTAGGTTTAGGTTTCCACGGAATGCATCTCGGTGAAGCCGATTCCTGAAACTCGGACTGACCGATTTGGTCTCTGACCATTGCACTACACAGTTCGGTCTGACCGAGTTGTGAAAATCGGAATGTCCGAAGTGAAGTTTCTATGAAACCCTAGTTTTTCGGTAGCACCGAAACCCATTTCGGTCTGACCGAAAGTGGTGTGTAGGTTCTGTTGAACACTTCGGTTACACCGAAACTTGAAATCGGTTTGACCGAAATACATTCTGTGAAAACTCAAAACTAAGTTTTTAACTCATTTTTTTTGCAAAAACTTCTGCAGTTGTGATAACTCTTCTACTCTGCCTATACCTTATCTATTCACAGGTCTTTCAGCCATGTCAGATGTCAGTGACAGCCAGAACAGGTCCGAATCACCGTTTGCTGAGATTCCAGAGGCAGGTACAAGTCCTGAGGCTAGCAGCTCTAGTGATGATGGTGAGAGGAGCACCCCTAGTGGTCTGCCTCCTGCTGCTACGAGAACCAGGAAGAAGAGAACGTCTGATTCTGAGGATTCCGATTTTGTTGCTGAGGAAGTTACCTCCAAGCCAAAGAGGCAAGTGGTTGCCAAAGAGCTCCAAGGGCAGCAGCCAAAGAAAGGCACGAGCAAAGTGAAGCAGTCTGCAGTTGCCAAGAAGCTCAACTTGGAAGAGCCAGCTCCAAGCAAGGTGAAGAAGACTTCCAAAAGGAAGAGAGTTGTTTATGCTGAACCTCAAGTTGATGATGCTGAAGAAGAAGAAGATGCACCCCAGCCTCCTCCTCAGAAAGCTAAGTTCATGGGTGATGCTATTCGGGCTCAAACCTCCTCCAAGCCCAAGAAGCCTGCTCAAGCTAAGGCAGCTCCAGCCAAGCCCAAGAGGACAACCAGAAGCATTCCAGCTTCTGAGAAGAACAAAGGTGAGATGCCACCTTCTGAGTCAGATGAAGAGCATGTGTTGCTCAAGCTCCGTCCCAAGTTGCCACTCCACAATGATGCTCATCCTCAAGCTGAGGATATGAAGGCAAGAAAGGACAAAGGTCTCAGGCTATGGAGACAGTCTGATCCATATGCCGTAAGAAGAAGGAATGCTGTGGACCCCAGATTCCACACCAAAGAGCAGCAGGATTTCTATGAGACCGTGCTAATGGATAAGAAGCCCATTGTTGCTGACACCAGGTATGTTGACTGGAAGTACATTGACAGCAGAGAGCATCGGGACTTCTTTCCCCATGTGCATGAGAGCTTTACTGCATGTGGAGTTGCTGACTTTGTGGGTCAAGAACTGACAGCATGGAATGACGAGATGATCATGCAGTTCTATGCCACAGCCCATTTCTACCCCGATGGCAAGATCACCTGGATGACTGAAGGTCAACGGTTTTCTTCAACTGTTGCAGAATGGGCAGAACTTCTGAACGCTCCAGTGCAGAGAGAGGACGACATTGATGTCTATGGGATTCCTAAGAAGAGTCATGATTCCATGAAGAATATGTACAAGGAGATCCCAGCTGCTGATTTGGAGGGATGGAAACTCGGCTCAGTGTATTATCTCCAGGCAGGTCTGACCACTACTAACACTATCCTGAGGCATACTTTGATGCCTAAGTCAGGTGACCACCGGATGATACGAGGCTATTCTATCAACATGCTGCACATACTCGATGAGAAGGCACCTTTTAAGGTGATGGACTTGATGGTAGAGACCATCAAGAGGACTGCAGCTGACCAGAAGAGGTCGTGTGGGTTTGCACCGCAGATACAGATGCTTATCAACGCCAAGTTTGGCACGGGCAAATTCATGTTGGATAGGAAGCACTTGCCACTGCAGCCAGAGCATGAGGACAACGTAGTTGTGATGGATGAAGAGGATCCTACCTCAGTTGAAGGGCAAGCCAAGATTGAAGCTGCGAAGAAAGCTAAAGCTGACAAAGAGGCAGCAGCAGCAGCAGCTAAGCCAAAGAGCTTCGGAGATCAGATTCTTGAAGCAACCCGGAGAATTGAACAACGCCTGGCCAGCATTGAGCAATCTCAGGAGAGCCTTGAGAGGATTGTCGAGGACAAGATCCACGCTCTGGACGTGAAGCTGACTGAGATTCAGGTGTCTGTCAACAAGCTTGAGGCAGACATGGAGGAGACTAGGCAGGAGAGAGCAGAGCTTATGCAGGATGATCTAGTCCAGGACTCTCATCGCCAGACTGCTCCGGTTCCCAGAGGATCCAGGTCTGCAGCTATCCCAGTGACAGACTCCAGGGCTACCACTTCAGCACCAGCTACAGCTCCAGCAGTTCCTTCAGCTCCAGCATCCACTCCTCCAGCGCAGACATCAGCAGAAGTCTTCGCCGATGCAGCCATCTCTACACCGACATCGACCCAGACGGGAGCCGCCAGCCGAGCCCGCAGTGACGTTTAGCTCTATACCTTTTCGAACTTTTTGGTAACTTGTTGCCAAAGGGGGAGAAATTGTTATAGATCATAGGGCTTCGAGAGAGAGAGTGCTCTTTCGTCTTTTCGTTCTTTTGCCGGTTTTCCTTGAGATACATTGGTTTCTTTTGGTTCCAGATACTTTATGTGTGCTTGCTACTACGTTTGATGTTACCTTAATGAGTGCTTAGTCATACTATGCTTTAATGTGTGCTTATTGCTTATCATGTGCTATTCCTTATTGTATGGCTATTTACTTTTGTCTTGGTGATTAAGTGCATGTTATTCATTCTTATCATTTTGTGCGCTCCACCAAGATGTATGTGACATGGAAGAGTGACCCATAATCCTAATCGATTGTGCATTTGCATTCAAACGCAAATTTTAAATAATGCACAAATTTAGGGGGAGCTCTTGTTTATCACATACTTCTCAAAGCGACGATATTATTCATTGATTATATCTTTTGTCGAAGCTTTGATCTATATGTTGTCATCAATTACCAAAAAGGGGGAGATTGAAAGTGCAACTAATCCCCGGGTGGTTTTGGTAATTAATAACAACATATATATCATTGAACTAATATTTACTTAAGAATCATTTCAGAGAAGTTCGATGATATGGGTATGGAAATGTCTGAAGAAGTGGACCCCTCAAAATGCTAAGACAAGCATTGGCAAAAGCTCAAGACTCTATTTTTGGTTTAGTGATCAAAGATCACATTGAGTCCATAGGAAAAGCCAATACTATTAAAAGGGGATGAGGTTGTGTTGATGATCTGGTTGCTCAAGTGCTTGGTGATCTAGCTCCCTCAACTATCAGCACCTTTCACTACTTAACACACTCATAAGTAATCTCGGACAAACCGATTCTGCAAACTCAGTCCCACCGAGATGAACCACCTCAGTTATTCTTCCAAACCCTAATTTCTCGGTCCATCCGATTTTGAGTTTCGGTCTCACCGAAACTGGACTGCCAACCTTCTGTAACCAATTGACATCACTTCGGAATATCCGAGTTGTTAATTTCGGTCCCACCGAGAATGGCAAGCTCCTACCTTTGACTCACTTCGGACACACCGAGATGGTATTTTTGGTCCCACCGAAAATCCCAACGTTCACTATATTTGAACTTTCGGTCTGACCGAGTTTTCACTTCGGTCTCACCGAGATGGCTCAAATATGTGTGTAACGGTTGGATTTTGTGTGGAGGCTATATATACCCCTCCACCCTGATACGGTGTATCCTAGGGCCATCACCATGGACCCTCCTTCACCCCCTCAAGTGCCTCAAGGACCGATGACACGTGCTCGTGCTAGAGCTTTTGAGACCGAGGTGACGTCACTCCTAGCCCAACTCCCTTATGAATCTTGCGAGACATGGTTGCTACCTCAAGCGAGTGTGCTTTGTGTGCTCAGGTGTGAAGGAGACCACTTCGGAGAAGAGCTTGAAGATGGACAAGTCCCCAAGGCCACGGACGAGCTGATGCATCGAGAAGGGCAGAAGAGAGCTCCAGGACCCGGACATCCGGCCCCCTGGCCCGGACATCCGGCCCCTGGGCAGTCACCTACAGAAGGCCAACAGCAGCCGAGGCTACAGGGCCCGGACATCCGGCCAGGGCCCGGACATCCGGCCAGGCACGGCCCGGACATCCGGCCCCGCGCCCGGAAATCCGGCGCCTCTGTCCAGAGAGCACCCGAGGCGCGCCCTCCCCCAGCCGGACATCCGGGCCCCCGCCCCGGACATCCGGCGACCCATGAAGCCCCGGACATCCGGGCCGTAGCCCGGACATCCGGCCCCTGATCTGCCTGCGTGCAGCCCCTGGGCCGAGGCCCATGTACCCATTCGCCCCGTAGACTATATATACTCCTCTCCTCTTTCCGTTTAGGGTTAGCTGTGGTTTTAGCTCATTTGACACTTGTGTGGATTTCTCCCACGAGACCGGTGCGCCTCTACGGAGAAGATCCACCTCTGGATTCAAGACCCCTAACGGGAAGATCCCACGGGATTCCAAGACCTCCTCCGGGAGAAGACTATCTGTATCACCGTTGTTGACTTTGGATCATGTATCTCGACCTTGTATCGCGAATCTAGCACTTGTGTGATTGCTTCCGTGTTGATTTGAGTGTTCTCTCGTGTGTTTTCCCCTTCTTTCTCCGTGTTTTCCCCGTGTTCATCGTGTGCCAACCTCCAAACGTGAAAGATCCGCTGATTAGGGTTCCACCCTACATCATCATGATCATATTGTCCTCCATCAATTGCATGATAACATACACATATTGAGCATCCATTGCCATGTTCATGCTCTTGATAAACCATCACATTATGACATCATTTTGCATAATGGTTGCATTGATCACATTCACAACACCTTTGTGTGCACCACAAATGCATTTGATCACATGAATGCTTTACATATCATACTATATCATCTTGTTAAGCTTCATATACCTTGTCACACGGACTCATTCTTACATGATGGACACTTTGTGTGCGCTAACCATTGTATTTCCAAGTGTCCTTTGTGTTTGCTCATTTTGCATGTACCACATACCGGAGACACCTTGGAGTACTTGGATTGCAATATGCCCTCAACTTCGTCCAACTACAAGTCCGTTTACGACTACCGTTTCCATGGTGATGAGGTTTTTGATCCGAGGTCGGATCTTTCCCAAGGGAGGGGAGATGATACGGAGTATCCCATGATCATCCCCATGTTCACTCGACGAGACCTCAACTACACACAATTGGACACAAGGTTCACTCGCTCCTCTCTGAACCTCCACTTTCTACATGTGAGACATGCCTACTACCTCAAATATATGTGCTATGCATGTTCAGGAACACCCAAGGAGACCATGGAGAACCCAAGAACCAAGGCCAAGTGCGCGCGGAAGAGAAGGAAGAAGGGCCAGCACCTACAGGCCCCGGACATCCGCCCCCCAGGCCCGGACATCCGGCGCCCCGGACATCCGGGCCCTGGCCGGAAATCCGGCGCCACTGTCCAGAAGACACCCGTGGCTCAACCCCTCCAGCCCGGACATCCGGCCCCTCGGCCCGGACATCCGCGTCTCGGGAAGGCCCGGACATCCGGCCCCCGCCCGGACATCCGGCCCCTGTCTGCGCACAGTGTATCGGGCCTGAGGCCCATGTATCCCTCTCCCACTTACCCCTTCGTGGACCTAGACTATATATACTCCTCCCCCTCCTCCATTTGAGGGTTAGCTTAGGGATAGCTCATTTGATACTATCTAGTGGTTCATCTCCTTGTGAGTGACTGCGGCCCCTCCACGGAGAAGATCCACTACGGATTCAGGACCTCCTTCATCGGAGAAGATCCCCAGGGATATCAAGACCTCCTCACGGAGAAGAACCGGTTACCCTTTGTATCGTCCCTTGTTGATCATGGATCTTGTATCTCTTTGTGTTTCGAGGATCTAGCATATGTGTGACTTGTTCTTGTTGGTTTGAGTGATTCTCTCGTGTTTCCCCTCGTGTTCCCTCTCGTGTTCTTCGTGTTCATCGTGGGATCCACTCCATTTCGTGAAAGATCTGCTGATTAGGGTTCCACCCTGTATCAAAAGGACAAAGGTCTCAGGCTATGGAGACAATCTGATCCATATGCCGTAAGAAGAAGGACTGCTGTGGACCCCAGATTCCACACCAGAGAGCAGCAGGATTTCTATGAGACCGTGCTAATGGATAAGAAGCCCATTGTTGCTGACACCAGGTATGTCGACTGGAAGTATATTGACAGCAGAGAGCATCGGGACTTCTTTCCCCATGTGCATGAGAGCTTTACTGCATGTGGAGTTGCTGACTTTGTGGGTCAAGAACTGACAGCCTGGAATGACGAGATGATCATGCAGTTCTATGCCACAGCCCATTTCTATCCTGATGGCAAGATCACCTGGATGACTGAAGGTCAAAGGTTTTCTTCAACTGTTGCAGAATGGGCAGAACTTCTGAACGCTCCAGTGCAGAGAGAGGACGACATTGATGTCTATGGGATTCCTAAGAAGAGTCATGATTCCATGAAGAATATGTACAAGGAGATCCCAGCTGCTGATCTGGAGGGATGGAAACTCGGCTCAGTGTATTATCTCCAGGCAGGTCTGACCACCACTAACACTATCCTGAGGCATGCTTTGATGCCTAAGTCAGGTGACCACCGGATGATACGAGGCTATTCTATCAACATGCTGCACATTCTCGATGAGAAGGCACCTTTTAAGGTGATGGACTTGATGGTAGAGACCATCAAGAGGACTGCAGCTGACCAGAAGAGGTCGTGTGGGTTTGCACCGCAGATACAGATGCTTATCAACGCCAAGTTTGGCACGGGCAAATTCATGTTGGATAGGAAGCACTTGCCACTGCAGCCAGAGCATGAGGACAACGTAGTTGTGATGGATGAAGAGGATCCTACCTCAGTTGAAGGGCAAGCCAAGATTGAAGCTGCGAAGAAAGCTAAAGCTGACAAAGAGGCAGCAGCAGCAGCAGCTAAGCCAAAGAGCTTCGGAGATCAGATTCTTGAAGCAACCCGGAGAATTGAACAACGCCTGGCCAGCATTGAGCAATCTCAGGAGAGCCTTGAGAGGATTGTCGAGGACAAGATCCACGCTCTGGACGTGAAGCTGACTGAGATTCAGGTGTCTGTCAACAAGCTTGAGGCAGACATGGAGGAGACTAGGCAGGAGAGAGCAGAGCTTATGCAGGATGATCTAGTCCAGGACTCTCATCGCCAGACTGCTCCGGTTCCCAGAGGATCCAGGTCTGCAGCTATCCCAGTGACAGACTCCAGGGCTACCACTTCAGCACCAGCTACAGCTCCAGCAGTTCCTTCAGCTCCAGCATCCACTCCTCCACCGCAGACTTCAGCAGAAGTCTTCGCAGATGCAGCCATCTCTACACCGACATCGACCCAGACGGGAGCCGCCAGCCGAGCCCGCAGTGACGTTTAGCTCTATACCTTTTCGAACTTTTTGGTAACTTGTTTCCAAAGGGGGAGAAATTGTTATAGATCATAGGGCTTCGAGAGAGAGAGTGCTCTTTCGTCTTTTCGTTCTTTTGCCGGTTTTCCTTGAGATACTTTGGTTTCTTTTGGTTCCAGATACTTTAAGTGTGCTTGCTACTACGTTTGATGCTACCTTAATGAGTGCTCAGTCATACTATGCTTTAATGTGTGCTTATTGCTTATCATGTGCTATTCCTTATTGTATGGCTATTTACTTTTGTCTTGGTGATTAAGTGCATGTTATTCATTCTTATCATTTTGTGCGCTCCACCAAGATGTATGTGACATGGAAGAGTGACCCATAATCCTAATCGATTGTGCATTTGCATTCAAACGCAAATTTTAAATAATGCACAAATTTAGGGGGAGCTCTTGTTTATCACATACTTCTCAAAGCGACGATATTATTCATTGATTATATCTTTTGTCGAAGCTTTGATCTATATGTTGTCATCAATTACCAAAAAGGGGGAGATTGAAAGTGCAACTAATCCCCGGGTGGTTTTGGTAATTAATAACAACATATATATCATTGAACTAATATTCTCTTGAGAATCATTTCAGAAAAGTTCGATGATGTGGGTATGGAAATGTCTGAAGAAGTGGACCCCTCAAAATGCTAAGACAAGCATTGGCAAAAGCTCAAGACTATATTTGTGGTTTAGTGATCAAAGATCACATTGAGTTCATAGGAAAAGCCAATACTATTAAAAGGGGATGAGGTTGTGTTAATGTTCTTGTTGCTCAAGTGCTTGGTGATCTAACTCCCTCAACTATCAGCACTATTCACTACTTAACACACACCCATAAGTAATCTCGGTCAATCCAACTCAGTCCCACCGAGATGAAGTTATTTCTACAAACCCTAACATCTCGGTCACACCGATTTCTCCAACTCAGTCCCACCGAGATGAACCACTTCAGTTGTTTCTCCAAACCCTAGCTTCTCGGTCAAACCGATTCTGAGTTTCGGTCCCACCGAAAAAGGGCTGCCAACCTTCTGTGGTCAGTTGACATAAATTCGGAATATCCGAGTTTATATTTTCGGTCTCACCGAGATGGCAAACCCTAACCTTTGACTCACTTCGGTCTCACCGAGATGGTATTTTCGGTCCCACCGAAAATCCCAACGTTCACTATATTTGAACTTTCGGTCTAACCGAGTTTTCACTTTGGTCTGACCGAGATTGGTCAAATGTGTGTGTAACGGTTGGATTTTGTGTGGAGGCTATATATACCCCTCCACCCCCTCCTCATTCGTGAGGAGAGCCATCAGAAAGTACCACCACTTCTACCATACACTTTCTGAGAAGTGAACCACCTACCCTTGTGTTGAGATCAAGCCATTCCATTCCTACCATATGAAACTTGATCTCTAGCCTTCCCAAGTTGCTTTCCACTCAAATCTTTCTTCCACCACAGCCATATCAGTGAGGAGAGTTGAGTGTTGGGGAGTTTATCACTTGAAGCACAAGAGCAAGGAGTTCATCATCATCAACACCGTCTATTACCTTTTGGGGGTGGTGCCTCCTAGATTGGTTAGGTGTCGCTTGGGAGCCTCCGTCGTGATGTGGAGTTGAACCAAGAAGTTTGTAAGGGCAAGGAGATCGCCTACTTCGTGAAGATCTACCCCGAGTAAGGCTAGTCCTCCGTGGGCGTAGGCCGTGATGGAATAGACAAGGTTGCTTCTTCGTGGACCCTTCGTGGGTGGAGCCCTCCGTGGACTCGCGCAGCCGTTACCCTCCGTGGGTTGAAGTCTCCATCAACGTGGATGTACGATAGCACCACCTATCGGAACCACGACAAAAATCTCCGTGTCACCAAACTGCGTTTGATCTTCTCCACCTCTCTTTTACATGTGCAATTTACTTTCCGCTGCATATACTCTAGAATTGCATGTGTAGGGTGTTACTTGAATTGATCTTAATTGTGAAACTGCCAAAAACATTGCATGATCTAAAGGCAGATTTTTTATTTTGTCAAGTAGTCTAATCACCCCCCCTCTAGACTTACTTTCGATCCTACAATCTTCGTCCCAGAGCTGGATGAGAATGACCATGTGATGCCACCTAGCAACTTTGGGCTGGACCTTGCGGCATCAGAGGAGCCGGACGAGGAGATCGCCTCCTGCGATGAGGGCGAGGAGGAGGAAGACAGCGACGAGGAGGCCAGCTCCCAGGAGGAGGATCCGTCTGCTGGCCACAAGCCTGACCGATCCTCGACAAGCGGACCTGGTGTGGTGGCTCCGCCTGCTGCAGGAAGCTGTCAGGTCGAGACCCGCCAGGCAGCCCCCTCGGAAGCCGGCTCCGTCGTGCCGCCCGCTCCGCGTGCTGCGCCCTAGGCTTTTATTCTTGTATCTTTTGGTTCCTATTTCTTTGTAAGACTTGGTAGGATTAGTCCGAACAATTCCACCCGCTGGGTGTATAAGTAAGCTGCTACTACGAGGCGGCCCTTGGGGCTTGTTTGATGTAAATATTATTTTAATGCTGCATGGTTTTTATGCAATTGTGTCGAGTCCTGGGATTAGCCCCGCCCTTGGTTCCTTAGGGCGATTTTATTTTGCTGTCTACTTTAACTACCGTCCTGCCAGCCAGACAGCCACTCTGTGGTTCTGTGGTTGGGTCAGGTACTTGGCTGTTTTCCCGATGGGCAAGTATCCCTCCCTCTGGAAGGCGGCGTGGCTAAGCCCAAAGCCGGCTGGTCGGCTGTGTAACAGCCGGCTATTTTGTATGAAGGGTCGTCTTGCCCTATGTTTGTTTTCCTTAGACATTTTTCATGTGGGCACCGCTTCTCGCCTTTGGCTCCTGCCAGTCGGACATTCGCGTTCTACGAGTCTGTGACTGAAGGCGGGAGAGGGCTTGGATGCCGTCACATTACATTCTGACTATTTTAAGGAGAAGTTTTAAACATAGGGCTAGGCGGCCAGTCCCCGGGCCGTCTGCTAGGCTCCGGTGCCGGACAAAGGAATGAACAATACTCATTCATAGGCATAATTCCTATCATATAGATAGAGGGTTGGGCAGTCCCCGAGAACTCCTCGGGGGTCCCATTGGTTCTCAAAATAATATAGATAGCGCGACACATACTGTCTTTCAGCTATAAAAGCGACGAAGTAGGTTTGTGTTCCAAGGGCACTCCGACTCCTTGCCTGAGTCGTCTCTCTTGCATGCTCTTGGCTTCTGGGCATCAATGAGGTAGTAGGCATCATTGCCTAGTACCTTGCTGATGATGAACGGTCCTTCCCAAGGAGCCGAGAGCTTGTGATGGCCGGCTGTTTGCTGGATCAGCCGGAGCACAAGGTCCTCCTCGCGGAAGGAGCGTGGCTTGACTCGCCGGCTGTGGTAGCGGCGGAGACCCTGGTGATAGATGGTGGAGCAGCTGAGTGCTACCAGCCGGGCCTCCTCCAACAGGTCTACACCGTCTTCTCGTGCTTCTTTGGCTTCGGCTTCCGTATACATGGTGACGCGGGGTGAGTCGAACTCAACATCTGTTGGGATGATGGCCTCGGCCCCATACATGAGGAAGAAAGGGGTGAAGCCGGTTGACTTGTTCGGAGTTGTTCTGAGGCTCCAGAGGACGGACGGCAATTCTTCAATCCAGCAGCCGGCTGATCGTTCCAAGGGTTCGACCAGCCGGGGCTTGATGTCAGACAAGATAAGGTCGTTGGCGCGCTCAACTTGGCCGTTGGACTATGGGTGGGAAACGGACGCTAGATCCAGTCGGATGCCTTGTGTTGCACAAAAACGGGCCAGTGTGCCTTTGGCAAAAAAATTGCCATTGTCGGTGATGATGCTATGTGGTATGCCATACCGGACTGTGATGTCTGCGATGAATGTCACAACAGTTGGGCCATTGAGTTTCTTGATTGGTTTTGCTTCGATCCACTTGGTGAATTTGTCCACTGCCACGAGTAAATGTGTCAAGCCGCCTCTGGCTGTCTTGAAGGGGCCCATCATATCCAGCCCCCATATGGCAAATGGCCAAGTGATCGGAATTGTCTTGAGTGCAGAAGCCGGCAAGTATTGCTTGGAACTGAAGCGCTGGCAGCCGTTGCACTGTTTTACCAAATCTTTGGCGTCGTCCAAAGCAGTCGGCCAGAAGAAACCGTGGCGGAAGGCTTTGGCGACGAGGGATCTTGAGGCCGCGTGATGGCCACATTCCCCTTGGTGAATGTCTTTCAGGATAGTCAGACCCTTTTTTGCTTCCACGCAGCGCTGGAAGACACCTGTTGCACTTCTTCTGACGAGCTCTTTGTTGACTATGGTGTATGCTGAAGCTCGGCGTTGAACTTGCCGTGCCAAGGTTTCATCTGCTGGCAGCTCTCTTCTGAGCAGGAAGGTGAGGATTGGCTGTGCCCAAGATGGCGCTGAGACTCCTGTTGCTTCTGCCAGAGAGACCAGGGTGGTTGGGATGGGAGACGGAGGGCTGGGCTGAGCCGTCTGCTATGCTTCCAAAGTCCCCGAGCCGGCTGCGGCGGTCCCCGGGCCGTCTGCTAGGGCTGGTGCCTCTTGGTCGTCTGCTGGAGCAGTCCCCGGGTTAGGAACCGGCGCAGCGTCTGTTGGACCGGTTGCTGGAGTTGGAGTATCAAGGATGCCTGTTGGGGCAGTCCCCGGGCCGGCTACTGAAGTTGCCGGGCCGTCTGCTTCAGGATCGGCTGGTATGAAGATTGACTCCGACTCTCGTGAAGGCTTGATAGACGGCTTGCGCAGACATTGAAGAGACACGCCGGCTAATATTGCTTGGCGGGTGGAGCCGACTTGTGCCAAGGTGTCGGCTTGCATGTTGTCGGCTCGTGGTACGTGGAGGAACTCGCAGCCATCAAAGTGTCCACTGATCTGCTGGACAAGGAAACGATAGCTTGCCATGTTTGCATCTTTGGCATCCCAGTCCCCAGATGACTGCTGGACAACCAAGTCCGAGTCACCATAGCACAGCACTCGGCGGATACCAATCTCTTTGGCCATCCGGAGCCCGTGGATAAGTGCCTCATACTCGGCCACGTTGTTAGAGGCGGCGAAGTGGATCTGCAGGGTGTACTTGAGCTTGTCGCCCTTGGGGGAAGTGAGGACGACGCCGGCTCCCAAGCCAGTGCGCATCTTTGACCCGTTAAAGTGCATCCGCCAATGGGTTGAGTCTGGAACAGGCGGTAGGTACTGAGTTTCGGCCCAGTCGACGAGGAAGTCGGCCACTGCTTGTGACTTGATGGTGGTGCGTGGCTGGTAGAAGATGGCGAAGGGGGCCAGCTCTATGACCCACTTGGCCACTCTTCCTGAGGCATCTCTATTGCCCATGATTTCAGCAAGCGGGGCCGTGCAGACGACCATGATTGGATGCTCTTGGAAGTACTGCTTGAGTTTCTTGGCGGTGAAGTACACACCGTAGCACATTTTCTGGTAGTGGGGGTAGTTCTGCTTGGACACTGACTGCACCTTGCTCAAGTAGTAGACCGGCCTCTGGACGGGCAAGGCTCTGCCGTCTTCTGGGCGCTTGACCACAATGACCGTGCTAAGCACCCGGCTGGTGGCGGCTATGTAGAGGAACATGGGTTCCTTGTCTGCTGGCGCCGCCAGGACAGGCGGGGTGGACAGCAGTCTCTTGAGCTGCTGGAAAGCTTCGTTTGCGTGGTCGTTCCACTCGAAGCAAGTGGTCTTTTTCATCAGTTGATACAGGGCGAGTGCCTTTTCTCCCAGCCGGCTGATGAAATGGTTGAGAGATGCCAGGCACCCTGTGAATTTCTGGACGTCCCGCACACGGGTTGGCCGCTCCATTCTCTCAAAGGCCTTGATCTTGGCAGGGTTGCACTCGATGCCGCGTTCGGATACCATGAAGCCAAGGAGCTTGCCGGCTGGTACCCCGAAGACCCATTTCTCTGGGTTTATCTTGATCCGAAAGCGGCGCAAGTTCTCAAATGTCTCTTGGAGATCTTCCAAAAGAGTTCCTTTCTTTTCCGTCTTCACCACGATATCATCCACATAAACGTGGGCGTTCCTGCCTAGTAGCTTGAGGAGACACTTCTGAATGCAACGCTGAAAGGTGGCGCCGGCGTTTCTTAGGCCGAACGTCATGGTCAGGTAGCAGAAGGCCCCAAATGGCGTGAGGAAGGCAGTCTTCAGGCAGTCAGCCGGATCGAGTTTGATCTGGTGATACCCGAAGTAGGCATCAAGGAATGACAGCAGCTCGCATCCGGCTGTGGATTCAATCACTTGATCTATTCGCGGCAGAGCAAATGGATCTTTAGGGCAAGCTTTGTTGAGGCTGGTGTAATCAATGCACATGCGCCATATGTTGTTCTTCTTCAGTACTAGGACTGGGTTTGTGAGCCATTCTGTATATAAAACTTCCATAATGAAGCCGGCTGCTAGCAGGCGGGCAACTTCTTCCCCAACAATTCTTCTCTTTTTTTCTGACAGGCGGCGCAGCGGCTGCCTGACAGGCTTTGCATCTTCTCTCACATGAAGTTTGTGCTCGGCGAAATCCGTCGGGACACCCGGCATGTCTTTGGGGGACCATGCAAAGATGTCCCGATCCTCACGGAGGAAATCGACGAGCTCGCTTTCCTATTTGCTGTCTAGGTTTGACCCTATGACAGCAAATCGCTCTGGGTGAGATGGGTCCAAGGCAATCTTCTTTGTCTCCTTGGCCGGCTGGAACGAGCCTTGCGGCTCCGCCTCCCTGGGATCGGCTGGTATGGCTGGCTGCTCGCCAGCCATTGCCACCAGCCGTTCCAGGCGGCGCTTCTCCTCAGCTACGACAAGGGACTCGGCCAGACGGCTGCTGGCTGTTGCGCATGCGATGGACTTCTCGTAGTCCCCGGCTATGGTGATTATTCCCTTGGGGCCCGGCATCTTCATCTTGAGGTAGGCATAATGAGGTACTGCCATGAACTTTGCAAGAGCAGGCCGGCCCAAGATCACGTGATAGGGACTTTCCAGGTCCACTACTTCAAACCAGACTGGCTCTCTCCGGAAATGCATCTTGTCGCCAAACAGGACATCAATCTTGGCCTTGCCGATTGGTGAGCAAGAGAGGCCTGGTACAATGCCGTGGAACATAGTCCTGGTAGGCTAAAGCTGCTTTTCTTTGATGCCCAACTTCTCCATGGTGTCGCGGTACATGATGTTGATGCTGCTGCCGTCGTCTACCAGCACTCGGGAGAAGCGACAAGCTCGCCTGTCAGTGGAGAGGGTCGCATCCAGGACCAAGGCATAGGCCCCTGGTGACGGCAGGACAGCCGGGTGATCCTCTCGGCTCCAGCTGACGGGCCTCTAAGACCAGTGCATGAATTCCGGGTTTTTGACGGCAATGGTGTTGACTTCTCTGCGCTGCTGGTGCCGGCTGTGCCTATCGTCCGTTTGGCTGGTGAAGACGACATAGGACCCGTTCTCTTCTGGGAATTAGTCCTGGACCTGGCCGCTAGGACGTGCAGCCGGTGGATTGGGAGGCGGGGCCGGCTGCCCAGCAGGCGGTGGTGGCAGAGCTTCCCCTGGCAATCCTTGTGAGCCAATGACACTTTTGCGTGGTGTGGTTGGAAGGCTTCGCGCCGTTGTGGAACTTGCAGGGGGCGCCCAGAGCTTGGTCGAAGGAGAAAGCCGGCTGCCATACTGGCTTGCCGCCCTTCTGGCGCTTGGGTCCTGCTTGAGCTTCTGGCTGCTGGCCGTCGACTGCTGCCACCAGCCGACTGTTGGCAGCCGGCGCGTGGGTCTTGCGTTTGTGGTCGTTCGGCTGCTGGCGTCGGCTGGACTCTCCAGCCGGCGTCTTGGGAGTTGGAGGAGTCATCTTGCCAAAAGCATCCACTTGCAGCTCGGTCTTCATGGAGGAGTCGGTGGTGGCGTACTTGTCTGCTATGCTCAACAGCTCGTCCAGCGTGGCCGGCTCGTCACAGAGGAGTTTGCGTTTGAGTAAGGTGCCTTCTCTGCACCCGGCCGTGAAATACTCGATGGCTTGTACCTCGTGCACTCCTTCACAAGAGTTTCGCAGCTCTGCCCAACGTGTCAGATAATCGCGGGCCGACTCATCTGGGCCTTAGACACATAGGGAGAGCTGGCGCAGCTTGGGAGGACGCTTGTAGGTGCTGGTGAAGTTGCGAGTGAAGGCGTCGGTGAAGCCCAACCAGCCGTTGATGCTGTTGAGTTTGAGGTTGTTCAGCCATGTCCGGGCCGTGCCCTGGAGCATAAGTGGCACGTACTTCACCGTAACATGCCTGTTGCCGGTGGCTATGCTGACAGCTGTGGAGTAGTCCACCAGCCAGTCCTTTGGTTTCACTGATCCGTTCTACTTGGGGGTATCTCTGGGGAGCGAGAAGCCCTTGGGGAAAGGCTCGTTGCGGATGCGGGGGACGAAACAGGCCGGGCCGAGGTCATCTTCTTCTTCGACCGCCTGGGACCGAGCTAGTCGGTCTAGGCGGTGGCGGGCGTCGTTCTCCCCAACCCCCTCGCGGCGGCCCAAGCGGCCTGCCAGAGAGGGGTGGTCAACGGGCGGAGGAGACACGCGCCTCTCCAGCCTAGGACGAGGCGGATGTTCCCCTCGCCGCTCTACAGCCCTTGGGCGGCCTCCTTCGTCACGCTCGATGGTGATACGAGTCTGCCGGCTGCGGCTAGCAGCCGGCACTAAGTCTCGCCGGTTGGGGGCGCCGACTGTTGGAGAGCAAGACGTAGCTCCTTGCTCCCGCCGAAGGGGGCGGTCGTCAGCGCGCGCGCCGGCCTCTGATACCCGGCGACGGGCCTCCTACTGCACGGCAACAGCGTCGAGGAGCTGGCGGGCGCGCTGAGTCACGCAACGAAGCTCGTCTCCCTCCAAGTGGCCCATCTCATCGACTGCCGCCTGGGCAGCCCTTAGGTTTTCCGATGGAGTGAGGTACACGGGCCGTGGGGCCCCCATCATGTCTGCTAGCAGCCCGCCGCGTTCGCGAACTGCGCCGGCCCGGCTAGGCTCGCCAGCAGCCGGCGTGCCGCAAATGGCACGGTCCATCTCGCGCCGGTAGGCTTCGGTGAGGCGTCGGGAAGCGGCCAGCTTGTTGGCGCTGTCAAGGAGCGAGACGCGAAGCGCCTCCAACGCCGTGCCGTCTGCCCCCGCCGCAACAGGAGCGGCGAGGTTTTGTAGAGTGGCCTCGAGCAGGTCTTGGTCCGCCCTGCCGGACGGTTCGTCGTGGTTGGTGACGAACACTTCCGTGACGGTGCCGGTGGTGCCGCTGGCCGTTGGAGCGGGGAGAGGGTCGTCGATGATCACCACGTGCTCGGGGAAGGAATCGACGGGCTCTGCGTCGAGGTCGATGATCATGTCTACTGGTGGGTCAGAAGAGCCCACTGACTCCACGTCAGAGGCGCGCTCGTCGACGATGTGGAGCTTGTCGAGGAGCTCGATGAGGCAGCTCTCCGGAGCTACTAGCTCGGCCGCCGGAGAGGGCTCGTCATGAATGCGGACGCCGCTGAGAAGGTCGGCGAGTCCGCTCGCGGCACATGCGGCCTCAGCGCTGTGAAGCATCCCGGTTTCCATGCCTATAGGCGTGCCGGGCTTGCTACTCTCGCCAGGGAGGAACAAAGTTCCCGTCCAGAACATGTCTCCCGACGACGGTGCACCTAGCCCCATGGTGGGCGCCAAATGTCGGGGTTTTGGGGCGACATATGCCAACGGATGGCTTATCATGCATGGGGAAAATAGAACGTCGCCGGGCCCTGGAAGCGGGATAAGGCGGAACTTAGGACGCCTACGGATCTTACCTAGGTTCGGGGCTCTCCGAGGAGATAACACCCCTAATCCTGCTATGCGGGGACTCCGCGTCATGACTAATGTCACTATGGTAGCCACAAGGTTGCTCCTCGAGCTGTGTAGTCTAGAGGAGGAAGATGAACAAGGCTAGCTCACTACCTTCGCTCTAGGAATCGGGGGTGGTTGCTAGGGTTTCTTTTCTCTCTCTCTATCTTCTTCTTCTTCTAAGGGTTCAATCTTCCAACCCCTCCTCATGGAGGGCCCTTGGGGG
>LR738715.1:894171012-894231238 GCA_902687465.1 Secale cereale
GGTTTATATAGTCCTACCCCCCTAGGAGTACAATTGTAATCTCAACGAAGTGGCCCCCGGCTGTCAGCGTCTTTTGGATCCGGCCTTGCCGCCTGCCTGTGGGCCCATGTGATTGCCTTTTACTGTAGATGTGCTTCTGCTTACGACAGCCTCGTCAGGGGAAGCGGCTACAGTGCCGCCGTCTCCTGACGTACACTGCCGCCACGCCCTGTCTTGTCGTCTTGATGAGGTTCAGACTTCTAGGGCAGGATTCGCCGTCTGTTACCAGGCGGCCGCCTCCCCTGGCCGCCTGCCAGGGGCGGCTGGTCTATGAGTTTCCCACTGGCCGATGGGGTTAGCCGCCTGCTGGCCCCGCCGTCTGCGGGTAGTGGGATCGTGGCTTCCTCTGACCGAAGCTTGGTCACGAGCAGCGTGGCTACAGTGATTCGCCGCTTAGGAGATGTCCATAAGGTACACGTTCATTGTAGCCACGCCCTTATAGATTCTCTAAGGACGTATTCATCTGTAGCCATGCCTCAGCTGCGTGGTGGCCCCCCAGCACGCATCCCGAGGGAGGAGCGTGGGACTGTCTGTTAGCTGCTAGCTGCGATGTTGCCGCCTGTTTGGGCCCCTGCCGCCTACTGGAAACCGACTTCTAGGACAAGCTTTCTTAGGAGGCGGCTCGATGAGCAGACGGCCGGGGGGTAACAGCCGGCCCAAAAATTGTCTTGAAATACCGTGGGTGGTCAATGAGGACACCCGTGGTCAATATCTCCAACACTTGCTCGGGATTGATCGATCTCGCGCTCCTATGCACTTTTTCGGTCCAGTTTCCTTTCGTATTGTCATTCACTTTTGTTTTTCTTTGTTTTCTTTTTGTTTTTTCATCATTTTTATTCAATTTTCAATGGTTCTTACCTGTTTTTTCAAGGTTTTTCTTTGGGTTTTTTTCTCATATGTTATCTTCATTTATTTCTTGGTTTTCACTAAGTTTTTCCTTCTTCAGCTTTTTTGTTTCTTTCTTGATTTTATTGTTTCTTTGTCTGCTTTTCCTTTTTAGCACCGGTTTTTCCTACCTTTCTTCTATTATTTTCTATTGTTATTTGTTCTTCATTTCCTTATGGTTTTCATGTTTTTCTTCAGGTTTCTGTTTTTCTTCATTTCGAGGTGTTTCTTTTGTTTCTTCCTCATGTTTCTTAGAGTTTTGCCACTTTTCTAGTTTGGTCAATCCATGTCTTCATTTTTCATAGAAATTTGTACATTTTAGATATACATTAAGATTTTTTTACACATGTTAAACATTTTCTAAAAATATATGATTTGAAATCATTATGTTTGATGACAACTTTATGGTTACACATTTAAAATTTTCGTTAATCCATGTTTTACATCTTAGAATATATATGGTTAACATTATCAGTACAAGATCAATATTTTCCTAATATTTTGTAAGACAATTTCTACATTTTTTCCATACATCTGGAACAATTTTACAGGTTTAATATTTTTGAAATAGTAGATTAACATGTTTTCAAATATTTGTGTTTGTTGACTATGTGTTTTTTATTGATCTATCATCGGTTTCTTTTTTTGTTCAAGACATGCTCACATTCAAAAAAATGTACACATCAGAAATAGTATATATTTCATTTTAAAATATATAATTATCAATTTTTGAAAACTAGCATGTTTCCACGTTATCTATTTTGCATACAAAATATACATTTGCGCTACATAAACAATAGTTTTTAAATACAAGTTTAATATTTTCTGAATAGATGGTAAATATTTTCTATTCAGATTTAACATTTTCCGAATGATTAATGAATATTTTCAAATACAAATTAGAATTTTCTAAATATATGGACATTTCTATACAGATTTAACGTTTTTGTAATACATGATTAACATTTGGAATACTTGTATAGCATGTTTTAATAAATTTTCAACGTTTTCTCAATTAATTTTTTTAGCATTTTCAAATGGTTGATGAACACTTTTCAAATACCTGTTTAATATTTTTAAAAATACTTGATAAAAAAAAGTTCACACACCATCTATATTTCTATATATTCTCCATGTACATGCTAACATTTTTTCTATCCAAATTTAACATTTTCCAAATGGTTGGTTAGTATTTTTTTTTTAATTTTCTTTGATATATGTACTTAGAATTTTTGAAAGTAGAAAAAATGTTAATCTTGAGTCTACCAGAGTTACTTATATCTAGCGTGAAGCGAGATATAAGGGCGCATGTATTGCTAAATCACTAATTAAGGAGTACTATTTGCAAAGGTCACTCTCACATTCCCCGATTGGGACAAGCGGCACGGATGTGAGTTTTCCCTTTTTTCATAGATTTGTTTATTCTAAAAAAATTATCTCTTAAACCGTGCATCCAAATCTCGAACCATTTTTCACCATTGGATTCCTCTCGTCGAGATTTTCAAAACTAGATCCTAGGTTGATAGTTTTCGGCGAACTTTTTTTTATGAAAAAACTGAACAAAAAAGCTCGAAACGGGGGCACATTTTTTTCCTATCCGAAGAGGCACAATTTTGCCTCCACGAAAGAAAATTTATGCTCTTGCGAAAGAGAAAAAAAAATGCATTTTTTCCCTTTTCTGAGAGACATATTTTGACCTCTAGCGGAAGCAAATCTGTGCCTCCATGAGAAGTAAACCTGATCCCCTCACGGAAGGAAAACATCATTTTTCCTTTTCCAAGAGGCTTAGTAGTTGTGCTTCCCGTAGAAGCAAATCCGTGCCTCCATGAGAAGTGAATCTCTGCCTCTCGACGATGGAAAAAACTGCATTTTTTCCTTCCTTTTTCGAGACGCATGACTGTGGATCTCACGGGAGCAAATATGTGCCTCGACGAGAAGTTAATATGTACCTCTTGAAAATTAAAATAACAAAGGGAAAAAGAAATTTTTCGCGTATTTTTTTTTTGAAAAGTTTCCTTTTCCAAAACCTAAGGAATACTGTGGGAAACCAAAAGGTCAAAAATATCATCTAAAAGCCAAAAAACATACAAAAATTAAAAACTAAAATAAAATCTGGAGCAACCACCCAGCATGCGATGTGTGACGGTGGCTGAAAGAGCGCCAAATGGCGTGATACTAGCCAACCAAAAGTGGGCCTTGCGGGGGCTGCCCAAGGATTATTACTTTTTTTTTAGCATCAGTACAGACGCAAGCGCTTATATACACGCGCATACACTCACCCGTATGAACGCACACACGCACACCCTACCCCCCAAGGATCACTCCTTGATTAGTTGCTTTCCTGTAGATAATGTATACCTCTAGCAGAAGAAAGGCTGCATTCGGTCGCCTAAGGCTAAGGTGTTCCCAAAATGGGCCTGGCCCATAACCACGCAGGCAGAAAACTAAATTCATATTTAAAAATTTCAAATTGTTTAACATGAGTTTGAAAAAAAAATTAACGGGCGTGTAAATCACGATGATAACGTCGCTAGTAGTGGCGCCAGTGCCTGGCCCGCCAAGCGGACTAGGCACATGTTTGCCTTGAGTCTGCATTTATTTATTTTTTTCTTTTTTTTCTACAAATATTCTAAATATATATAGTCAAATATTATCTTACTGATTCTTTTCTAAAATCATTCATTGGGCAGTTGAAAATGTTAACATAGTCTATAACAATTATTCATGGAACTTCTAGAAAATCTTGATAACATTAAAAAATTGTACATGACATTTTAGGAAAATATTCAGGTATATTAAAAATTTATTCCTGACGTTTCTGAAAAAATGGTCATACCATGAAATAAAAATGTCCGCATAGTTTAAAAAGAATGTCTACTTAGTTTTGATAAAAATATTTCGTTCCATTCAAGGAAATGTATGTGACATTTAGAAAAACGTTTATGTGTCTAAATAAATTATTGGTGATATTTTAAAAATTCTTATTCAATATAAGAAAAATGTGGTGATATTTTAAAATATGTTTATTCAATATAATAAAAACGTTTGTGTAGTTTTAAGAAATTTTTAATGACATTATTAAAATTTTCAACAGTATTTGAATGTTTTGGTGATATTATAAAAATGTTCGATGCATGTATTTTAAAAATGTTCAAAGTCTATCAAAAAGTATTCGACAAGTAAATAAATAATGCACAATATGTATTGAAAACTAGAGACGTGTTAAAAATAAAAATAAAAATCCAAAGAAAAGTAAAAAAATCATAAAAACACACGAATTAGAAAATATGAGGAAAACTGGCATAGAAGTTCACAAAAATTATTGGGAATCGCAACAGTCATCGAGTGTAATATTTCTTGTAATTTTTTTAATGAACACAATGAGTGCCAAAGAATATTTATAAACCTTAGTAGTTGAGTTGTCAATTCAACCACACCTGACAAATCGCTTTCTTTGCAGCAATTTATTAGTAGCACAACAATACGATAGTAGTGATAGCAAAGTAGCAGTATTAGTAACCACAGTTGTTGCAAATTTGAAATCAGCAGAACAGTAGTTACTTGAGCAAAGGCAATAGTATTAAAACATAGGCATGGAGTAACAATGGATATTCGGATGAAAATCAATATGTAACTGTCAGAACTTAGAGAGATACATAATAGATCCAATTCATCAATCATATGAAGACATGTATTTCCTATATGGCCATACATGCTTGCGATAAGAACTTGCATAACATTTTTTGTTCTACCCTCTCTGGGCAGCGGGGTCCTAGTGAAAACTAAATGTAATTAAGTCATTCATTTTAATAGAGAGTTGGAACAAAGCATTAACAAATTAACTTTATATATAATGGATACTAGGGATCAAGCACTAACAAATTGACATTATATATAATATCTCATCCAACTGCATATATCTCCAGTATGCCTACAAGAGGATTACTCACACATGATTGTCAACATCATGAAACTGTTAACGAAGAAGGGTTGGTGATGACGACGACGATGAATCCCTCTCTCCGGAGCCACGAACGGACTCCAGAGCAGGCCTGCCAGCGAAGAACAGGAGTTGGTGGTGGCTCATTATCGTAAAACACAATGTATCTTTTTCGCTATTTTTTTCTCGGGATGACGGAATTTATTGCGCTGGAATTAGGTCAAAAAGGGGTATAGGGGGCCCACAAGTCTGCCCGGCGCACCCCTGGACTTGTAGGTCTAAGGAGGGCCCCCTCTAGCACTTGTTTGCTCCATTATTATTTTTATTCCAAAACTGATCTCTACAAAGATTTGTTCTATTGTGAGAACTTCTTATTTCTTCACAAAAACAACACCAAGGTAATTCTACTGAAAACAATGTCATTCCGAGTTAGATTCACTCATATCATACAAATTAGAGGCCAAAACAAGAGCAAAAGTTTTTGCGAAAGGATTAGAACGCCAAAGTAGATATAAAAAGAAATCTCAAGCGACCGGGATTCAACAAATCATACTTTGTAAGATTATTCTCTTCATCGCAGCCATCATGCCTAAATTCTGGCCCTGCATCTGTTGGTTTGTTCATAAACCGCTCGATCGATGGATTATGGCCTAGAGTTATAGCGTTAGTGATATGATTGCCTTCTAACGTGGATAGTCTTACTTTTTTAAGCCAAAATGTTTGGCATCAACATTTGATATTATTTAACAAATATAGTAATATCTCATGTTATCTTTTTGGTGGTCCAGCACGCCAATTAGCCGTACTACACTGAGATACTTTCGTGTAAGATTTTCAATACATATCGAGCCGTACTACACTGAGAGTTGTCTTTCATTTATATGAAATCCTTATAGCATGTCTCTAGAAGAATTTTGTCATATCTGTAAGATTGCATTTTGGGGTTCATTTAACGAGCCTTGGGGAGAGATGTCAAGGTATTCATTAGGAGTCTTTGTAATGGTGAGACTAGAGCAGTCCCTCAGGGTAGAATCGGCAACATTCATTGTCATTCTATTCACTACCTTGCTTATTCCATAGGAAGATGTTTGACTGGTAAACATGATCCTAGTGCTACTTGTGCCTTTGGTTTAAGTATTGTGAATTCTGCTTTGCATAGTGATAGGACTTATTACATGGGCTATTATTGCACGTAGTCTGAGTAGAAATGGTGGTAGTGGTGATATTTATGGAGGGATCTATGCTTCTCGTATTTCTGCTTACCTTCAGACACCTATCAGATTTAATAAGGACTATGAACTCCCCACTAGTTTTCTGTATTTTGTGGCTATGCAACGTCATGGATTTATTGAATATGGTACGAGTGAATACCGGTATAGAGTAGCCTTTGATATGCATTGTTTGTTACTATTACGCTTCATGCTCCCACATTATTTGATCGACGGGTCAAACAGAGATATTATATATGTCAGTTTAGAGGAAGCCCAAGCACATCAGGCAGTGGAGGAAGCTGCCTGTCTTGCGGCGGCTAATACATAGAACACTAGGCAGAGTTTACATCATGAGTATTTCCCATAACATCAATATGCGTAAACTAAGTTAGGCCAAAAGTCTAAACTTGTGGGAGTATGTATTCTCACCAACATTTCATTCATGTTATCACACATTCATTACACTTGTCGGTGGTCATCATTTTCTTTGAATATCCATGTTTTGCTCTTATTTGTTTTCATTTGTGTGTTTTATTAAATTTTGAAAAATCTAAAAATATTTCTCGCCTCTTTTCGGTTTCCTTTCTTTTGTTTCCTGATTTTTTTATTAAAAATAAAACCCAAAAATATTTTCCGTTTCTTCTTTTGCCAATTGTTTGAAGTTCTCCGGTGTCAATATTTCCTTGCCTTTTCTTTCTTTCGTTAGTTGTTTTCTTCGGGAAAACCAAAAACCCGAAAGATATTTCAGTGTGTTTCTCTAAATTTCTTTTCTTGAGTCGTAGTAAGGGGAAGGCATCCAAAAAGAATTTCCAAATGGTTCTTATGTGCCTTATCTTTGAATTAATAAAAGACAAAAAATTTATATGTCTTCTCCTCTGTATATATTGTTTGCAGATTTCAGCTTAGTACACAGAACATTTGGCTTTTACACATATCATAACATTCACGGTGGATTCATTAATACATTCATTTGTTCATGATTATCAAATGTCATGGGACATTGATTTCTTATAAGCATCATGTTATGCGACTTTGAGAGAAAACATGTCCTCCATTTTAAACCTTTTAAAACCTTGTCAGTGTATTCATTCAGCTTAGCATAATCAGTCATCTTGATCTATCTCTATAGATCATTATGTCCAATATTTTTCTTTGCTTTAGACTTTTGATGGAAACATGTTTAAAAAAACTGTACTTAGAAACTTTATATTATTTCCAACTTATAATATGTCATTTACATATAAGATTAGGAATGATTTTTTGTTTTTGCAAAATATAAAATTATTCATGATTTTTTTTAAATGTTTGTGATTTCAAATTATTCATGGCCTGCCTTGTTTTTAGCTAGTAAATGGTACTAGAACTTTAGTGCTCAAAGCTTCATGGATTGGAATGAGATATTTTCACAGGATTTTTTGCTATACATTTATTTTCAATAGATTTGAGTATAGAGATCTTACAAATTGTCTTATGTGATTGCATGTATATTCACTCACATCATTGCAAATTCAAGAGCTTTAAACTCTTGTGCAATTAAAAAGCATGTTAATTCCTTCCGACAGCTTCAAATCAATTGATCTCTCTGTCGGCCTCTTGGGTGGACACATTTTTGCCGCCAACTCAAACTACCTCTAGATCGTCTCCTATGCCAACCATTGCTTTTCATCCTCCATCACTCTAAACTCGCACATCTGCAATGAAAACTTTGTTGTTGCAAACATCTATGCCCCCTCCTCACTCTAAACTCGCGCATTGAAGCTGGATTTTCTTGCGGAACTTAAAACAATCAAACAGCACGATGCCGTTCGTGGATCATCATTGGCAATTTTAATCTACTTCAGTTTTCCAATAAAAAAATAATAGTAACTTCAGGCGGCATGAAGTTGATGCTTTCAATCAAACCATTGACGATCTTGTGCTCCTAGAATTTTGTTTGCTTGATGGGCGCTTCACCAGGTCAAATAACTGCAAGAACCTCACGCTTGAAAAGAATTGATTGTGCGCTCTTCAATCTAGCTTGGAATACGTTGTACCCCTTAACCTATCTCTAGACAGGCTTATGCCGCATCCGGTATGTCTCGGATCTACTGAATGATAATGGTTCCTGGAAGATTCAAACTATGAATTAGTATTTCGTCCAAGCAGATGTGGTGGAAATCTTAAAGATCAAAACCTCCCCGAGGCGAGGGTGAGGACGTTATTGCATGCGGGCCTGAAAAACTGGGTGTTTTCTTCGTGAAGAGTGCCTACCACTTGGCTTTCGACGAGACACATAGGTCTAATGCAGCATCATCTAGCTTGTTGCCATCGGGAGCGAGGAGCTGCTGGAAGTTCATATGGAATAGTGGAGTGCCGCCGACAGTTTTAAACTTTACATGGAGAGTCGCGACTGATGGATTGCCAACGTGGAAGAATAAACATAAGATTGGGCTTGAAACTACTAGCATATGCCCAGTATGTGGTCTAGATACGGATGCCAATTTTCATCCGTTTTTAAGATGCCAATTTGGACGGGATTTATATATGGAGATGGCAAAAGTCTGGAGACTCCCTCATCTACAATCGATAGTCAACTGCGGGAAGGAGTGGTTACTGCAAGTACTAGCACCAAGGAGTGAGATGGAGAGATGTATGCTACTTCCTCCGTCCGAAAATACTTGTCATCAAAATGGACAAAAAGGGATGTATCTAAAACTAAAATACATCTAGATACATTTCCTTTTATTCATTTTGATGACAAGTATTTCCGGACGGAGGGAGTACTACTGATTTTCTGGAGAGGCTGGTACGTACGCAATGAATTGGTGCATCACAAACTGGCCCCGCCAATGGACATGTCTGTGAGATTCCTGCGAAGCTACTTGGAGTCACTAATGGCCATCAAACATGATAATGGCGCTGATCCGGTTGAAGGTAAAGCATATAGCACCATGGACACGGGGTACAGCCGGTTATACTAGTGACCAAGTCGCCTAGCTGGACTAAACCGAGCCAAGGCTGGACTAAACTGAACACTGATGGTGCTTTTGTTTCGTGTGAAGATGCTGGTGCGGGTATGATTTTGAGAGATTCTTCAGGGAAGATTATCTTTCAGCTTGCAGAGCTTTGTACTCATGCAGGGATGCGCTGGAGCCTGGAGGCGGAGCTTTGTGCCTGCATGGAGGGGCTGTCCTCCTCGATTCAACGCACAGTACTGCCGATAGAAATTGAGATGGATTCTTCTGTTGCGGCGTCCACGATCACATGTGGGAGCATTGATCGTTCGGTCTACTCTTCGTTAGTGAATGAGATTAGATTGTTATTGGATCTACATCAAACTTGTATTTCTCATGTCGCTCGCTCACAAAATAAAGCGAGTGACATGTTAGCTGCTTTTGGTCGTACTAATGATAGGACTATGACTTGGTTAGGCTCAGGTCCTCCTGAAGTTTTGGACATAGTTGCTGAGGATTGTAATGATACTTTGATTGAGTAATACAAGTTTTGAGCGCGCAAAAAAAAAACTATCCTCTCTTACAAGATACACGGCTGATCATGTCTCACTAATCATCCAAATCAACACATCGACCCCGCGTTCCCATCAATTCAGATTTGGATGTGCCTGGACCGAAAGCCCAACCCGTTTGCAAACTGTCGAACATGCTGGGCTCCAAACCGACGGGCAACTGGCTCTATTGGGACGACATGCGCTCTGGCCCAACCTCTAAAATGCAGCTGCTTTGTCTTCGAGCATTGGGCCTCCCGCGGATCACCGGCCCAATTAAGAATTAGTTTCGCTAAACCAGTTATAACTTTTGTTGATTTAAAAGAGGCGGTTTGCCCTCTTTCCCGTGCTGAATTTAATCTCTGACTAGTGCCCGTCGGATCGTTACCAGGAGCCACCAGAGAACTTGCCCTGCTATGGAAGCTTTGCGTTAAGATTAAAAATGCTATCGAGGGAGAGAAAACACACATACACACACAAAAATCATGCTTCCGCCTCCCATCTCTTTCGGGATAATACTATCACCCCTCTCCACTTCCGAGGCGCGGACTTTCATGACCACTCGCAGAAAGCCTCTATTCTCAAGGACTACTCCGAATAACATTGACAGCACACCACTTACACACATTCGTAATTTGACATCAGCCGCTTGTACCATACTCCTTTGCCACAACTGCAAGACAATGATGCCCATCATTCCCTTTGCCGCTTCTACCCTACTCATTTATCCAATACATGCCATTGCAAAATTTCTTACGAATAGGCTCAAACCCATCCAAACATGCTTCATCAAAGGTAGGAACATTTCTTAAAACTTCGTCTTTGTAGCAAATACTGTCAGCTCATGCCACTCCAGAAAAGCACCCACAACAGTTACAAAGCTAGACTTGTTACAGAATTACAATTCTTAATTATAAATGCTCTAAATGACATCTTCCAGTATGACCTTGAAGATGTGGTGATCAATTGTGTCATGTGAGCAAAGGGCAGCGTAAAAGCTCGGGAATTTCCAAAAATGTTCCAGCATTTTGAAAATTTTGACATATTAAAAATATATTCATGTTTTGAAGTTTTGTTGACAAATTCGAATAATGTTCAGCAAATTTTCATAAAATGTTCGCGTTTGAAATATGTGTCGCAGTTTTAAAAGTGTTTTGAAATTATTTAATCTTTTCCAAATTTGTTATCATATTCAAAAAATGTTCATGTTTTCATTTTTTGCATATTAAGAAATATTCGTGTTTTTGAAGAAAAATGCAGAATTTCAAAAAAAAAATGTTTGTGTTTTCAGTTTTGTTCGTGCTTTTAGAAAATCTTCGTGTTGTTCAAAGATTGTTCTTGATTTCAGAAATTATTCTCATTTTCAATTTTTTTTCCATTTTTCTAGGAATGTTTGGGAAACCCAAAACAATTTAGTGTATTTACAAAATATTCAAGTATTTAACAAATTTGAAAATGTTCGTGTTTCAAAAAATATTTACATTTTTCAAAAAGAAAGTAATGCTCAAAATTTCTATAAAATATTTAACTCCATTCCGGCTTATAGTTCATATGCATCGGGTGCAATTTTAGTTGCAAATTCCTAGGTGTTGCAGTGGTTATATTTTGGGGAATTTTGTGAACATCTAGATTTTTGCCGCTTTTGTTTGTTTCTTAAAATGCCTTGTAGCATACCTAGCACATGATCTTGTCGGTCGGAGCAGCTGGCACAACGCGCACATCACCTCGAAGTCTCATGTTCGGAACACTAATTTTTGTCATTTTTCCACCTTGCAAAGGTGCCACTGAAAAAATGGGCCCGCCCAGGGGAGCCGCGCCCTATGCGGAACGTCGACTCTCTGACTCAAAGAGCGTTACATAGGAGCTCCCTGATATGTTTCTTGGTGAATAGTAAATTTGAAATAAATAGTAAATAAAATTCAAAAAAGTTAATGTAACCTTGGTGAGGTACCCCACCAAAATGTTGTGCTGCTAATTGTCTACTGCTACGAGCCTCGTTATAAGTACATGAAACACAAGGATGAACTCGTCTTCTCTAAGGAGATGGAGCGAGTGCTTTGCTTTGAATATATGTATGGCGGAAGCTAGCCTCGATAAACACCTTGAAGGTTACCTATACTAGGGTGGATTTAAGTACTCTTTTGAAACCCCTAAAAAGTACTCTTTTGCAGTAGTTTCGTCTTGAAATGACTCAAATAATCAATGGAAGTTCTCCTTAATTGGCAACATCTGTAGTTTGCCCATCAAGATGAATGATTATTTATTTTATATGTATATTTTCCTACCAATTGCAAATGAATCCTGCGGCTTTGAGTGGCCCACATGTTACAAGATTATCAAAGGGGCTTGTGAGGGACTAGATCACCTTCACAGCTTGCACTGGAAAAACCTATTTTCCATCTGGATTTAAAGCCTGGTAATATTTTGCTGGATGAAAGTATGATGCCGAAAATTGGAGATTTTGTTTTGTCAAGACTTGTTGCTTCAACAAAAACGCGACAAATAGAGATGTACGACGAAACACCGTAAGTTGATGGATCATCATACTGTGCAGCCATTGATTTTTACGCCCTCATGATTATAAGATACATGTACTCAAGTATAAATAAAAAATGAATAATTACAACGTGTTGAAGTGGACCGAGGTGGGTGGGTGTGTGTGGGTGGGGGGGGGGCAATTGCCCCCTGTCCATGTTGATTTTATGTTCCGGAAATCATTTACTTATTTAAGTATGTATATATATTGGGTCTTTATTTTATAATCATACGCACTAATTGAAGCCTTGTTTTCCTTGCAGAGAAGCTATGACAACATTTTGTCGGGAATCCAACCCCGAAGCTATGACAAAGGCGCATTATTGACGCCAAATAGGGAGGCCATGGAACTTTCAAGTTCCAACTACATGGCCGTTGTTCTGGCCTTTTTCATCTTCAGCATCCCACTCCTCCACCTACGTCGCATGCGCCTCCGCCGACAGCTGTCACCAAGCTCTACTGCCATCCCCTTCTTGGGCCACCTCCGCCTCATTGAGAAGCCACTCCACGCCACTCTTGCCCACCTCGCCGGGCATTACGGTCCGGTCATCTCCCTTCTCTTGGCTCACACGATGCCATGGTTGTGTGCTCGACAGCATGCACAAAGCAGTGCTTCACAAAACATGACGTGTCCATCGCCAGCCGCCCGCGGTTCTCCTCATTGGTCGTGGTGTCCTTTGGCTACACCGACCTGCCGATGTGCCCTTACGATGCCTACTGGTGACAGCTCCGCTGCGTCGCCACCGTGGAGATCCTCTCCATGCACCGGGTAGGATACATCTCTGGAGATATTGCCAACGAGGTGCAAGCGATGGTGTCGCGACTGGCACACGCCGCCCCTGCCGGCTCCGACGACGGCGCCACACTAGTGAAACAGAAGAGTATTTTCGTGGTCTCGGTTAGCGCCCTGATGGAGAACATTGCACAAACGAAGTCATCCCGCAAGGAGAAGGATGTGGACATGGACATGTCGCCAGAGGCCCAATAGTAGAAGGAGTGGATGGGCGAGATCACTCTGTTGATGGGCGCAACCAACACGCGGGACTTTCTTCCGCCGGTGCTATGGTGCTTGGATGTGTTTGGTGTGAGGAGGAAGCTCCTAGCAACGGTGGGCAGGAAGGGCGCGTTCATCCAGAGACTCATCGACGTCAAGCGGTTGAGGCTGGACCGCAGCGAGAGCGAGAGCACAAACAAGAGCATGATCGTCTGGCTTCTCTCCTTGCAGAAAACAGAGCCGAAGGCATACATCGATGACATGATCTTGGCTCTATGCGCGGTAAACATCTCTTTGATTTATTTTTCCAGTGTCAAACATCAGCCAACTTGTCTTCTATTATTATGTTGCTACGTACGCTATGTATATGCTGCAGAGCATGTTTACTGTAGGCACTTAGACGACCGCCACGATGCTGGTATGGGCCATGTCGCTGCGCGGACACTGCAGAGATGCACGATGAAACACTGTAAGTTGATGGATCATCATACTCTAAGCTGTTAATTTTTATGCTATGCCCCAATAATTATGAGATACATATACTCAACTATAGGTAAATTACGCGGGGGGGGGGGGGCAAATGCCCCCTGTGCTTACTTTACGATCATTCGCACTAATTGAAGCCTTGTTTTCCCTGCACAAAAGCTGTGACACCAACATACTGTAGGCAGATCTAACACTAGAGCTGCAGTTCTTCTTCGAGTTGAAGAAGGACTTATCGTGCTGCGTGCATGATGTGGACATAGTCATTATAAATACGTCTACAAATATTACACGACATATTTTTCAGGTGATTTTTTGTAATAAATATTTAATTATTTGTTTTAATAGCGAGCACAAATATACTACAAATTTATTCATTGTATGCGGAATCGAAGAAGATTTCGACAAGGACATGCATGCTATGGAAACAACTACTATCATCTCAAGATTTTACTACCAGAAACAAATCCAACATATATGCATTCATGCTACGCTCCAAAATGAGCTAGTGCAATGCAACATGCAACGTGGGAGTGCCCATTGCCTGTACGCATGTTTTTTTTAGACAACCTTGGCAAACTTTATTCAGAACCGTGAATGTTTACAGATACAAACGACAACTCCCCCGGTTGGCCCAACCACACATGGCGACCAAAGCCGAGTGTCAAAACATGTTTAGCAAGATTGTGAGCCTCGAAATTCGAGCTCCTAAATTCATGAACTATGTTATAAGATGAAAAATAACGAGAACGATCTATAATTTCATGTATGATAGCTCCATACTCCGTCGCTGACTTCTTCTTGATGTCATCCACCACTAGCTTGCAATCCGAGGCCATATGTATCCGATTAACATACACATCCTCAGCCAAAGCTTGCACTTCTCGTATCGCCATAGCTTCCAACGTAGCAGCCTTGCTGATATACTTGAACTTGATTACCGAAGCCCCCAAGAAGATACCAAATTGGTCCCGGCATATAGCTGCCGATACTCCAAAGGTTCCGTCACCTGAGACTGCAGCGTCTACATTAAGTTTTGCATAGCCATCTGGCGGAGGTTGCCATGTTGCCGGCCGGGTCGCTGCAATCCTACTGCTCAATACCGGTGTTTTTTGAGATCGCGGATAAAGGACATGACAAAAGCATTGGTTGAAAAAGGACTTTCATGGATCTCTTCATGTATCAGCCGTCTTCTCGCTCGCCATATCGCCCATAGCGTCACCACCACACGCGTAAATTCAGCCTGGGGCAGGGTATCATGCAAAGTGAAGAGCCAAGCCCATGCGTTCATCGACAAAATCTGAATCATAGATTCGACAGTTTCTTCCGAGCATAAGGACCAAACGCTTCTTGCCATTATACAGTCTATGAGTTTGCATGCCTCCAGAAGCAGCCACGTAGATGGGCCTGGGCCTTAATTGCTCACGTGACGCTGGTTGCCAGGAGGAGTGTCCAAGGTGGGATGTTCTATTCAGTCTGAAAGTGTACGTACGTACCTAGTTAATTAGTTGCCCTATACTATGATTCCATATATAGCTAGTTGCTAGTCCGATCAGATGTAAATTAGGATTGATAAAGCTTTGGTTTAACCTCTCAAAGAAAAAGAAAAAGAAATGTGTGTAAAAAACACACAAAAGAAGAAACAAGGTCGCTCTCGGAAAAAAAACTAGGCAGCATCGCTACCGGTTGTGAAGGGTGTGACTGGCCACCAGCGTGAAAGAAAAACCCTGAAGCCAGGCCGTGACAACGGTGCACAATTTGGAAAGCGCGAATCGCGACGGAAAGTAGTGAATGATGCCAATCTAAAACTCATCTAATTAAGTTTAAGCAAAAACGAGTGAACTAACAATAGTAGAAATCATCTTCAAACATCGTGCTCAATCATCTTAATTACAATTTACATGCTTAAGAATGCGATGCATAAACTCTCTTAATAATGTGATAAACATGCCTTTAGTCGTCGACGCACCTCTCTCCTTTCGGGTTTCCGTGATGCCGCTCCATGAGCATAGGAAGGACGAGGCCAGCGATGGAGGTGGCAAGGCCGACGAGCACCATGATAAGGAGGAGCGTCAGCACGAGGACCTTGAGGCTGTTATCGTCGGGGTCACCGATAAACACCACTTTCTTGATAAACGCTAATAGAATCTTGATGAAGATGGTGATGGTTGCCGCAAAAAAAAAGAAGAAGAAAAGAAGATGGTGATGGAGAAGAGTGCGGCGACCATGCAACCCATGAGAAAGATCACCGACGATCGATTGCACTTCTCGGGCTCCGCCGCCATCAGCTGCTGCTGCTCGGCTTCGGCCATCTATCAGCCCCATTTACATTTATTTTCTTTTAAGGAAGGATCACCATGTATGGCTAGATGCCTATATATCCAGCTACCTGCTGGCTAGGGTCTGAAAGTGTACGTACGTACCTACTCCCTCTGCTCCCAAATACTCCCTCCATTCCACAATGTAGTGCTTTCTCTATCCTCATGCTTCAACTTTGACCGTAAATTTAACCAACGAGACCGTCTGCGGCAGGAGCAAAAGTTATACCAATGAATTCGTATTCAAAAGAAGTTTTCAATCATGTAATTTTTTTCTCTGGCCGCAGTCGGTCTCGTGGGTTAAATTTATGGTCAAAGTTGGACCTCGGGAAGCGCGGGCGCACTATATTTCGGAACGGAGGGAGTACTACCTCCGTCCCAAAATTCTTGTCATAAAGACAAATCTAAGACAAGAATTTTGACACGGAGGGAATAGTTAGTTACTCCCTCTGTAAATTAATAAAAGCGTTTAGATCACTATTTTAATATTTTAAACAATCTTATATAGTTTACGGAGGAAGTACTCTATGATATGATTCCTTAGCTAGTCCGATACGATGTCTCCTCCATTTCAAATTATTGTGTTTCGTTTCGGCACCAGCGTGGTTAATACTACTTGTAATCATACACGTGCAACCCTAGGAATTACGCCTTGAATATGCGAACAGATGACTTGGTGTGCGCAAATGAATTAACGTGAAAGGTGAAACTATTTCTCGTTCTCGAGAGCAGAGGCAAAGCACGCACTCGAACGCAACGCAACACGACACTCTTCACTTGTTTATATCACTCTCTTTCCCTTACAACATCTACATCCGGACTTGGTAAATCTGGCCCCTCAAACGTCCGCGGACGCGCTCGGATGCGTCCGGGGGCATTGATTGGACACTCCTCAAAAAATGCAATCCACGTCCGGACACCTCAATTACCATATCTCAAATTCATACAAACTCATGCAACTACGTCGACGCGCACGCATCGTCCGGCTACTCCATCACACTACACTAAACATGCCATTGGACTACCAAAATTTGCCATGTATGGCTATGGTGGAGTTCATCCACCGCTGCCCTTGCCCTTCCCGGTGCCCTTGCCGTCCTTCTCGCGGAAGTACCGGTCGAAGATGCAGTACGAATCCAGCCTGATATGTTCGTCGCTGGAGCTTTCCTCACCTTCGATGTCCTCCTTCTCCTCCTTCGATGGCAGTCTAGCCATGGCACGGAGCGCCCGATTATGCTCACGGACGAGGGCGCACGTGTTCGTCCGCTACCGTTTCTTCACAATGCGGGCACAGATGGCTTCCTCCTCTGCGGCCGCCCGCGCCGCCGCATCATCCGCCTCCGCCTCCGCCGCCGCCATTTCTGCTACGATACGGGCCTCGGCGGCCCTTATCCTGTACTTTCCATGTCAGGCTGCCCGTTCCCGGTAGGACTCATACTCTGCCCGACCAATGATGGGGAAGGAGAGGTGTTCCGGCTGGGACCGCGAGGATAGAGCACCGGAGGACCCGAGCGCCCGGTGAGCCGACGCTATGGCGTCGCGGCGGATGGATCCATCCATCAGCCGGGCCCAGTCCTCCCGGGAGCGGCGCAGTGCAATGCGGACTGCCATTGCCTCCTCCAACCCACACGGGACGACGCCCCAGTCGACGGACCTGGACTGGTTGGAGTCCGATCTGCTGCCTGCCATGGCGGAGAAGGTCGCAAACCGCCGGAGGTGAGCTCGAGTGGCGAAGGGAAGTGGAGTGGAGTGGCTAGGGTTTGGTCCGGCGAGAGGATGGGGACGAATATAAGTGGGGTCGGGTTGGCTAGCATGAGCCGAGTCCGACGTGACGGGCGTGCCCGGGTGCCTCCATATCCGTCCCATATTTGGGCTATATATGGGGGGTGCCGGCCAGCCGGGCATTCGAGGGCCGTTTGAGGGGTCCGTCTGCGTCAAAAAAATCATGACCGGGCGGCCCGTCCGGATTTATGAGGCGGGTTTGAGAGGTCCAGTTGTAGATGCTCTTATAGGATGCAGAGTGCGTTTGCATGGCAGGACCGCAGGACATCGGCAGAGCTGCGGCCAGTCGAGGCGGGCACACGCCGGCAGGAGCTGGCGCGTCGGTATGCCGGGCGTAGTGGGGCGAGGCAAAGCGCAATTTTGACATTCGGATGAGTGTTTTTGGAACATCCTAATTAAGTTGTTTGTGATGTGATACATGATCTAACTGGATGATCTGATACGTTAGTTTTTGTGGATGTTTGACATGATTTGTTGGATTCAGTAAACTTGACGGCCAAGCTACGTGCTAGCCATGGGTCAGCTGACCCCACAACTTTTTTTGGGAGCAGCCGCAAAACCCTGTGTGGTTACTATTCATTGTGAAGATAAAAAAAAACAAAAAATATCACTGACCCTACTGCTCGGTTAACTTGCATTTTGACAGTAAGATTAGCTATGATGGAGAGTAATATACACTAGTAACATAAACATATCCCTATACTATGTTACTACCTTCACAATGGGTAGTAACATAAGTGTAGTGTCATGTAAAACATTATTTATTAGGTTATAGACTCATATTGCATTGGTATGTGTGATACTCATTTTATGAGTAACTAGCTAAGTTACTCAAACTATATCTTTCCTCATTAATTCATTTCCACATAAGCAAATTTGCTTAGTTGGATTCGATATTACTGCTGAAGTTACTCCCACTGTGACTAGTCTATTGAAACATATAACTAGTCTCATAGAACCGAGGAAAATACCGTGCGTATCTTGATGCCTTTATTCCACGTCTCATACAATGGAGTAATAAATGGCAGCAAGTTGGTTGTTCAGTAAAGAAAGATAATTTTTGATTCATGGATGCTTCTATTATTCGATAAGTAATGTGATTGTTGGCAACAGAAAACTGTTCTCGTAGTCCGTAAGCAAGTTTATATAAGATCAGAGTCTAAGAGCATGCCTAATAAGAAAGCCCGCTGACGGCTCTATACATGTGCCATCTTTGTAAACAAAAACTCATATAATAGACTGGCTTTAGATTGCATACTAAAGTTGGCTGTAGCACTTAATTCTTGCATATGAAGAAGGCAGAAAAACACACATGATTGGATGGGAAGACTAAGAGCCGGCTCTAGCGCTTGCACATGCATCGTAGCTTGTGCTACCATGGCTACAGATAGCATCGGCTTCACTCTCCCTCCCTTCCACCTAGGATTTAAATGACATGGCCCTTGCTATAGTCTGTTGAGTAGCCTTATTATTAGACTTGCTCTAATGTACGGTTTCTCGCTTCTTCAGCTTAACTATGAGCCCGTTTTTCATCTCCAGTATACAAGATGACTTAGGCTCGATGCATTGCCCTTTCATTACCTCCACATCAAAGTTCCACAACGTTGAGGCGATGACAGTCTTCATCTGCATAACCGCGATGTCCTTCCCGAGGCACATCCTCGGACCCGAGTTGAAGGCCAAGAACTTGTGAGATGGTACGTACCTCAGCTTGTTACCATCCTCCGAGAGCCACCTATTTGGATTGTAGTTGAGGCAGTCTTTACCCCATATACCCTCCATTCTTCCCATGGAGTGGAGAGAAATAAAGATGGTGTCGCCGGCATGCACCTCATGACCACTCGGCATGATATCATTGGTGGCCACCATCTTGCGCTCCAGAGGGGCCGGTGGGTACAACCTGAGAGTCTCGTACAAGACAGCTCTCAGATAAACTAGGGATTTTGTCTCGTCCGGCTCAAAGATCATCATGGCATCTGGGTGGGCCGCTACTTTGCGTGATGCAATTGGTGAGAGTTCATTGCGGATGATTGACACAATATTAGGGTTCTGGGCAAGGTTGTAGAAAATCCACGTCAGGGTCGTCCCAACTGTGTCCCTCGCAGCGATCATGTAGCTAATGGTCATTGCATTGAACATGGCATCTTCGGTATAATAGGGGTCGTTGAGGAAGGAAGACAATATATCAACACCCCCATGTTGCTTGCCATTACCAACAGAAGATGTGTTAATCTTCCTCCTCTCCATCATCTCCATGACAAACCCACGCAACACCTTGTGCGCTGCCTTGAGCTTCCTCTCAGGGCCGATGTTCAGCTGCCTCATCAACTTCCAACAAGAAGATGGCACCCGGACCCGAAAAAATGCCACCTCCATGACTGTGTCTATGGCGAGTGCGACTTCCATGGGAGGCATGTCCAAAGAAAGAAGGCCAGGGTCCACGCCAAAGAGAGGCATAGCAGCAAGGTCAAACATTAACCTCGACATCAGTTCTTGCATGTTGAACGAAGTGCTGGTGCTCGCCATGTGCGTAAAAAACACGAGGAGGTTGTTCTCCACCTTGTCGCGACACCAAGCCTCCATCCTTGCAACCAACCGCGGGTTGCTGAGCACGCCCTTGATTTTCGTGCGCTGCCGACGAGCTGGCTCACCGTCGATGGTGAAGATGCCGCCGCTCATGATTTCGAAGATTTCGGCGAACTCCACGCCCTTGGGAAAGTTGGTGTAGTTCGTCGTGAAGATGTGCCGGATGTTGGCGGGATCGCATGTGACGAAAAACCGCATCCCGGTCCCGGGTGGGCCGTGCGCCCTGAAGTTGTGGCCTGATCTGGCGAGGACTAGGGTGAAATAGTCATTCAAGTTGTGGAGGTTGGCCACGAAGGAAGGGAACATGTGCAATATTGGCCAGTTTGTGGGGAGCACTGATCTACAACTAGCCTTGGAGTACAAGTAGTACAGGGGAAGAACAAGTAGCACGAGTGCTGTGTAGATGGGCAGCGCTTGCGAGAACATGATTGACATTGTTAGCGTCAGTAGTGTGGGATATGCTAGCAGCTACTAAGATGTATTCTTCAATGGACATGGCTATGGCCGGGTTCATATATATATAAAGACATTCGGATCTCAGTCCATTGGTGTTAACTTAACTGCACCTGATTAGCTATGATTGAATGAGCCCAAAGCCTAGTAATGTTTACTTCTAACTCACTGTTGGTTTGCACTAAGCCAATGCAAATAATCTGCCCTGCCAAATACAATGTGTAAGTTGTGCATTAACAATAATTTTGAAAGAACTGAGAAAGAGGGAGAGAAATCTAATCGAGCCTCTACACATATTTTTACTGCTCCACTAGCTAACTAACCGACGCACACACTAACGCCATGCATGCACACCACACCGGCCACTAACGCATGACCAGGCCACCACTTGCACATGCACGGCAATCAGACTTGCATGAAGCTAACAAACTAACTAACTAGCACACCAATTCTCATTGCTTCAACTAATTGCTTAGCCGGTCCGAATTCAACGGCCCACACGCTTGTCGCATCACACGATCTTGCTGCCTCACGCGGCAACGCAGCTTCACGCCATCATTGTCATCTCACCATGTGCGATTCGTAGCATCGCACGGCGGCCTGGTATCTCGCCTTCTCTGCACGCACCCGCTGAACCTTCTCGAGACTATCTAGCTACTCCCTAAACTATGCTACATGCATAACGAAAGCAAACTAAATACGTAGATACAAATATAATGATTAGTTCTAATAACTGTATCATGGCATTCCCTGTTCCCGCCGTCGTTGGTTGTTCTGTCAATTATCATACTTTATCCGCCTAGATAAATCATGGAAACAATATCACTGTTACGGACTCGATCATTTTGCAAACCATATGATTATTAGGAATTCTTGATAGTCTTTCGTAGAATCTCTACTTCAATCCTAGGTGCAGCTCTCTATCTGCTTGTTTACTACGGCCAACCTTCTCTGGCTCATTGAGGGATTGCATGCAATTGCAAAGTCCTGTGAAATAGTGGAATTTAGAAGACCTTAATTATTACGAAAAATGAGTTAAAAGAGAACAAGTAATCCAAATCTTCATCAAGTAAGTTACTTCAGGTGACAGGATAATCATTCCCTCAAAAAGGGTGACACTTAGAACCGATTGTCCAAAGCTGAAAACGGTGCACGGAACGACTGAAGCCGATCATACCTGTGCTCATACTGAGTCAGGAAACCCTCAATTTTTATTTAATTTGATGTATGAGGTTAATGGGTTACTTTTTAACTGTTCGTTTCTCCATTAGTTTTCATTAGTTACCTTCAAAGCTCCCCAACCAATAATCCTCTGTAGTAATTTATGTTTTTTTCACTCAGTTGGGTATACAAACTCCTGTCATATACCGGATCATTTTTTTTATTTCGTGTATTATGTTCGGAGAGTCATGGACCTTATGTGATGACATGTACTGTGTGGTGCCAACCGTATAAAGATCCACACAGCTTGGTTGCTTCATTTCGACATACCTAAACCAGAAGTGCCCGGTACAAAATGTCTTCCATTTTGGAACCTCACTTAATAAATGTTGTTTAGTACTCCCTCCTTCCCAAAATATAAGACATGGTTGACTTTTTACGGTCTTTGATGCACAACTTTGACCAGTAATATATATCAAAGTATAGGGATTAAACATGTATAAATGGCATCGTCATATTTGTCTTGCAAAACAATTTTATTTCATATATATGTATAGTAATTTTATAGACATATAATACGTGAAAATCATACTCAAAGTTGTGCAACGAAGACCAGCAAAGTCAAACCACACCTTATATTTTGGGAAGGAGACAGTAGTAAGTTTCTCGCCTTGAGCGGGATCTATCTTTTTAATTAGGCACGTAGGAGGCAGCACACTCATGTTTTATATCTGTCCCACACAAACTTCATCTAAATTTAGGAGGAACAAGAACTTCTAAACTTAGTTTGCTGACTTAAGTGCGGTACTTAGATTGATGACCGATCTTTAGGATGCAGATGCTCTTTTTTCACTTGTGGGCTAACCATTGGTGCTATAAAAAAAACTTCAGAAATCACACCTTGTTTTCCTTTTAGTTAGTTTTCAACGACCCGTAAGCAACCAATGAACCACGTCAAGGAAAATTTATTGAAGAAAATGCCCATGTCCATTGAAGGAGAGGTCTCATCTATGCCTAACCATAAAAGTGTGTAACACTTGCTTAATCTTTAGCTTGGGGAGGTAGTCGCTTCTCACGCTCTCTTTTAATAACTGCATTTTCTTTTTGTTTCATAATTTGCTCGATTTTAGTATTGCAGAGTTCTAAGCTTGGGGATTTAAGTATTACAATTCTCTTTATTTTTGGTTTTCATGCAATCGTGTGTCCAATTTAATCAACAACGTGAATCGGATATAAGGAACGATCTAGAATGTTTTGGCCTGGTTTTTCTTATTTCTCTTGTTTCCTACATTTTCTAATTTTCCTTTTATTTTTTATAAAAAATTGCAAGCTAAAAAGTGTTTGAAAGTTTTGCAAATATTTAGCATTACAAAATAATGTTCGAAAAAATGCCCATGTTTAAAAAAATTGTTCATGTTTCCTAACACTATTAGGATTTAAAAAATGTTTAGGATTTCAAAAAATGTTCGAGGAATTTACAAAAATGTTGTTTATTTCAAAAAATGTTCGCCATTTAATAAATTTACAATTAAAAAAACTTTACGAATTTTTAAAAAGTTTGCATTTTCAAAAACATGTGCAAAATCTCAATAACTATTCGTTCCAAGAAAATGTCATTTTCAAAAAAAAAATTGGGAATTTTAAAATATGTTCACTTCTCATAAAAATGTTTGCATTTGAAAAAAATATTCCTTTTATCTGAAAATGATCGTAATTTAATAAAATACTATTAAATTTTCGAAAACAATATTTAGTTATTTAAGAGTTTCTAGTTATTTTTAAAATAAATTAAATTAAATTTCTTTTCATTTTACATAAAAAACTGAATAAAATATTTAAAAACCTGAAAAATAGATGCTTCAGTAACCATTGTGAACCTCTACAGGCCATAGTTGTAGTAAATAGGTTGGGCCAAACTTCGACCATAGATTTAACTAGCAAAATATACTTACATCTGAAATAATGCCGTCCTGACATCCTTCTCATCGAACTTTATATCATATATCATTGGCTTTGTGTTCGAAAGAAGTTTCAGACGATATTATTTCAAATATACACAATCTATATTTCATTAGCTAAATTTATGATCAAAGTTAGACACAAACAATGAGTGAGAATAAACTCTGGCGGAGGGAACATGACCTCTCGTGAAAAACTACGCCCCGCTCACTTCCACGCGGCTAGGAGCTTGGCCGTTGTAGTCTTTTCTTTAGTTGTCTTTTTTTTTCAATCTTTTAGAGCGGTAAACGTAGCCTGCACCATTGAATAGCAATAGGTAATAGAGTAGCTATCTTATGTAGGTGAGTGCTAGAAAAGAAAAGTATTTTTTGTGTATATGGCCTTATAATGGAATTTAAAGAAACTGATATCGTCCACCTAGATCAAATGATTTTTAAATTGTATTTAAAAATAAACGTTGGTGTGTCTTAAGAAAGTTGATATGATGATCTGCGCAACAAAAAAGAAAAATGTTATGATGACAAATGACTCTTGTTTTCTACAAAAAATAAAATTATAGATATGTACCATATGGTATAAAAATGTTGACATACGTAAGAAAATGTTTACACAACTCAATAAAAATGTTCATGTAGTACATAAGAAAAAAGGAAAACCTAAAATGAAACCGAAACAGTAACTGGAAAACGAAAAAGGAAAACTGAAAACTGGCGTAGTCCAATGCTCGCTTTCATGTTCAGTACGTAGGACATTTTACACAACATTGAACCGGACGTAGCAAAGGCATCAAGGTGAGCAGAGCACTCCCATCCCATCCCATCCACCATCCATGTTGAGTACGTAGGACATTTTACACAGCTCTGTTTTTCTTTTGGTTTTCCCACGAATGTTCTACTGGTTTTTCTTTTGGTTTTCCCAACACGGGTTTTACTTGATTTCCCATTTTCTTCCCTTTTTCTATTGTTCATATTTTTACCTTGTTTGTCTCCTTTTTATTTTTACAAATGGATGGACTTTTTCAAATTCGTGTTTTTTAAATTTTGCGAACTTTTTCATATTTACGAGCTTCTTTCAAACTTGTGAACTGTTTTTCATTTTCAAGAAATTTTTTCAAATGACGAACATTTCCAACTCGTGAACTTTTATCAAATTCTTTTTTGTGAACTTTTTTCAGATTACAAATTTTTCCAAGTCATGAACTCTTTTCAAATATATGTTTTTTCATAAAGTCAATGGTCAACGTGTGGTGGACAGTGGTCAAACAATCAATGGTCAAGTACTCACATGGGCCATAGCCCATCTAGCGCGACAAAGGACCATCTAGAGCGATAGCTTTTTTCAAATAATGGGCCGTGACCCGACAACAACTACAACCGGAACCTTCTATATGGCGACTGTCGCGCCATTTGGAGTATTGAGACGATGGAGTGCAAGTTGATGGTGTCAGTATTGTCGTGCCGTTGCCTTCACATCTTTTTTTTGGGAAAAGGAGGATAACCCCCGGCCTCTGCATCAGAGTGTTGCCTTTGCTTGACTACCTGTATTTGAGTATTTTTGGTTTTTGTGACGAAGAAAAAGAAGAAAGTGTAGTCATCCCTGACACTGGTAGTGGGGGCAATTAGAGCACTCAAGCATGCACCTGCTCTTCCATTGTAAGAAGACGCCAATGACCTTTGAAGCGGGGGCTATGCCCAAGCTAGAGAAGCTTGGCATGTTGTTCTGTCACCCTTAAACTAATCTGGCTATCCGTGGTCTACAATTCAAAGGAATGTTTAACAATGGAGAATTTTAGACAACATCCGGCAACTATGAGCGCCCTGTTGAAGGGAGCATTTAAGCCCCATCATCCTTGCGCCGACATCCACATTTACTAAGCGAGGATCAACGATCCAAAATGGTTACATTATATTGTCATGCGGTGGCTGTTACAGTTCGTATCTAGTATGTCAGCTTGTAATAATACACATATAGTAGCCTAAGATCATCTATAGCTGGATTTAACAAACCTGCCACACTAAATATCCATGGATGTGACCGGGCGTATCCTTTTTGAACCCCTATTTATCTGTCCATGCAGCCGCACTTCTCATTTTCTCTCTTATATGTCTGGTCCCTTGCAATTGATTGATGGAGATGAAGAGAGAGAAGAAAAAAACTGAATAAAGAAAGAGAAAAGATGATCCGGAATGGACTGCGTTCTACATGACAGCTGACCGGACGCGTCTGCGGACCTTTATATCATCCCTACATTTGTCCTCAATATAAAGGTTCGCGTACAATCCAGACGTATAGGGTAGGGATGATATGTGGGGTCCGAATGTGTGACGTTTTTCCTTCTCTCTCTTGTCCAGTCACTAATCTGGCGCGTTCGCGGGCGTTTGAGAAGAATTTGAGGTGGCCGGTTGTAGAACCTCTAACCATGTATCCACCGGTGGTTGTTAGCTATCCGGTGTCTATTGTGGATACACAGCAACTTAGGTCAGGTTCCTTGTAAAACTCCAATAAGAATATCTGCAATATCATCTTCTGCCTCCAGCCCAGCTTCAACAACGTATTATACATATTATTTTTTGATAATTTCAGGAAGAAAAAGAAAAAGAAGAAGAAGAAAGTAGTGGCCCAACTGGCTTTTGAGAACCTTCACATGAATGTTCCGCTAGTTTTTTCTAGGCGGTTTTTCTTTTGGTTTTCCCAGCATGGGTTTTGCTTGATTTCCAATTTGTTTTGTTTCCCCCGTTTTATTATTATTATTTTCCCTTCTTTTTTCCTTTTTGAAATGGATGACCTTTTTCATATTTACGAGCTCATTCCAAACTTGTGAACTTTTTTCATTTTCATGTACTTTCTTCAAATCATGAACATTTCCAAGATTTTTTTTTAAGATTACAAACTTTTCCAATTCTTGAACTTTTTTCAAATTTTACGAACTCTTTTCAAATATGTGTTTTTTCAAAAATTCAACAGTCAATGTTTGGTGGTCAGCGGTCAAACAATCAATGGTCAAGTGGTAACATGGGCTACAGGCCATCTAGTGTGATTGCTTTTTCAAATAATGGTCAGCGGCCCAGGAGGTCTCCAAACGAGGCTTCATGCATCGCTTACATCCCGCCCCCCTTACATGGCTGGCCCACTGAGCGAGCACACGTATTTTCTTTCAAAAAAAAATTACACCTCATTTCTTATTTTTGTATTTTTATTTTTAATAAAAAATGCATAAATTTAAAAAATGTTTGTGATTTCATCAATGTTCACGAATTTAATTTTCAATTTTTTTAAAATAAAATAAAAATGTTCAGTTTTTTTTTTGCAAAAGATAAAACTATTCATGAATTTTAAAAATATTGCTGAACTTAAAACTATTCATGGCCTGCCTTGTTTTCTTTTCGGTTGCTAGGATTCTCTCCAACAACAAGATTTCGACAATCATTCTAACAAGATTGCTACTATCCTAAAAAAAAATGGATACTTATCCCTAATTCCACTATTCAGCAGATCAGTGCTTCAATCACGAACATCGACGGACTCCGCTCTCCGGATTCGAGTCTCCAAGCACCCGAGGCACACACGCATGCAGACGTCGGTTCAGTCCACATCGCGTCATGGCCGAGCACCGGATTACCAATCAATCGATGTGAATCGAAGGTGTATCATATTACCTTTCTGAAATTCAGCCATTTGTGAGGTATTCATCTTTGTAATCATACTTACAAATTGCATCACTCTGTTAAAACTAATTAATTGGACCAATGATGGAGCTACTTTTACTTTTTAGGTAGTAAATGGCACTAGAACTTTAGTGCTCAAAGTTTCTTGGATTGGAATGGGATAATTTCATAGGATTTTTTTGCTATACATTTATGTTCAATAGATTTTAGTATAGAGCTCTTACAAATTGTCTTATTTGATTGCATGTATATTCACTCACATCATTGCAAATTCAAGAGCTTTAAACTCCTACGCAATTAAAAAGCATGCTCGTTCCTTGCGAGAGCCTCAAATCAATTGATCTCTCTGTTGGCCTCTTGATTAGCCGGTGGACACACTTTTGCCGCCAACTCAAATTAACGACCTCTAGATCGTCTCCTATGCCAACCATTGCTTTTCATCCTCCATCACTCTAAACTTGCTCGTCTGCAATCAAAACTTTGTTGTTGCAAACATCTATGCCCCCTCCTCATGCGCATTGAAGCCGGATTTTCTTGCGGAATTTAAAACAATCAAACAACACGATGCCGCCCGTGGATCATCATTGTCAATTTTAATCTACTTCAGTTTTCCAATAAAAAATAATAATAGTAACTTCAGGCGGCATGGAGTTGGTGCTTTCAATCAAACCATTGATGATCTTGTGCGCTTCACCTGGTCAAATAACTGCAAGAACCTCACGCTTGAAAAGAATTGATCGTGCGTTCTTCAATCTAGCTTGGAACACGTTTTACCCCTTAACCACACTATCCTCTCTTACACGATACACGTCTGATCATGTCCCACTAATCATCCAAATCAACACATCGACCCCGCGTTCCCACCATTTCAGATTTGAATGTGCCTGGACCGAAAGCCTAACCCGTTTGCAAACTGTCCAACATGCTGGGCTCCAAACCGACGGGCGGCTGGCTCTCTTGGGACGACATGCGCTCTGGCCCAACCTCTAAAATGCAGCTGCTTTGTCTTCGAGCATTGGGCCTCCCGCGGATCACCGGCCCAATTAAGAATTAGTTTCGCTAAACCAGCTATAACTTTTGTTGATTTAAAAGAGGCTGTTTGCCCTCTTTCCCACGCTGAATTTAAATTCCGACTAGTGGCCGTCATATCGTTACCAGGAGCCACCAGAGAACTTGCTCTGCTATGGAAGCCTTGCGTTAAGATTAAAACTGCTATCAAGGGAGAGAAAACACACATACACACACAAAAATCATGCTTCGGCCTCTCAATGCTTTCGGGATAATACTATCACCCCTCTCCAGTTCCGAGGCGCGGACTTTCATGACCACTCGCAGAAAGCCTCTATTCTCAAGGACTACTCCGAATAACATTGACAGCACACCACTTACACACATTCGTAATTTGACATCAGCCGCTTGTACCATACTCCTTTACCGCAACTGCAAGACAATGATGCCCATCATCCCCTTTGCCGCTTCTACCCTACTCATTTATCCAATACAGGCCATTGCAAAATTTCTTACGAATAGGCTCAAGCCCATCCAAACATGCTTCATCAAAGGTAGGAACATTTCTTAAAACTTCGTCTTTGTAGCAAATATTGTCAGCTCATGCCACTCCAGAAAAGCACCCACAACAGTTACAAAGCTAGACTTGTTACAGAATTACAATTCTTAATTATAAATGCTCTAAATGACATCTTCCAGTATGACCTTGAAGATGTGGTGATCAATTGTGTCATGTGAGCAAAGGGCAGCGTAAAAGCTCGGGAATTTCCAAAAATGTTCCAGCATTTTGAAAATTTTGACGTATTAAAAATATATTCATGTTTTGAAGTTTTGTTCACAAATTCGAATAATGTTCAGCAAATTTTCATAAAATGTTCGCGTTTGAAATATGTGTCGCAGTTTTAAAAGTGTTTTGAAATTATTTAATCTTTTCCAAATTTGTTATCATATTCAAAAAATGTTCATGTTTTCATATTTTGCATATTAAGAAATATTCGTGTTTTTGAAGAAAAATGCAGAATTTCAAAAAAAAAATGTTGGTGTTTTCAGTTTTGTTCGTGCTTTTAGAAAATCTTCGTGTTGTTCAAAGATTGTTCTTGATTTCAGAAATTATTCTCATTTTCAATTTTTTTTTCCATTTTTCTAGGAATGTTTGGGAAACCCAAAACAATTTAGTGTATTTACAAAATATTCAAGTATTTAACAAATTTGAAAATGTTCGTGTTTCAAAAAATATTTACATTTTTCAAAAAGAAAGTAATGCTCAAAATTTCTATAAAATATTTAACTTCATTCCGGCTTATAGTTCATATGCATCGGGTGCAATTTTAGTTGCAAATTCCTAGGTGTTGCAGTGGTTATATTTTGGAGAATTTTGTGAACATCTAGATTTTTGCCGCTTTTGTTTGTTTCTTAAAATGCCTTGTAGCATACCTAGCACATGATCTTGTCGGTCGGAGCAGCTGGCACAACGCGCACATCACCTCGAAGTCTCAGGTTCGGAACACTAATTTTTGTCATTTTTCCACCTTGCAAAGGTGCCACTGCAAAAATGGGCCCGCCCAGGGGAGCCATGCCCTATGCCAAACGTCGACTCTCTGACTCAAAGAGCGTCACATAGGAGCTCCCTTATATGTTTCGTGGTGAATAGTAAATTCGAAATAAATAGTAAATAAAATTCGAAAATAAATCATGTAACCTTCGTGAGGTACCCCACCAAAATGGTGTGCTGCTAATTGTCTACTGCTACGACCCTCGTTATAAGTACATGAAACACAAGGATGAAACACAAGGATGTACGACGAAACACCGTAAGTTGATGGATCATCATACTGTGCAGCCATTGATTTTTACGCCCTCATGATTATAAGATACATGTACTCAAGTATAAATAAAAAATGAATAATTACAACGTGTTGAAGTGGACCGAGGTGGGTGGGTGTGTGTGGGTGGGGGGGGGGGGGGCAATTGCCCCCTGTCCATGTTGATTTTATGTTCCGGAAATCATTTACTTATTTAAGTATGTATATATATTGGGTCTTTATTTTATAATCATACGCACTAATTGAAGCCTTGTTTTCCTTGCAGAGAAGCTATGACAACATTTTGTCGGGAATCCAACCCCGAAGCTATGGCAAAGGCGCATTATTGACGCCAAATAGGGAGGCCATGGAACTTTCAAGTTCCAACTACATGGCCGTTGTTCTGGCCTTTTTCATCTTCAGCATCCCACTCCTCCACCTACGTCGCACGGGCCTCCGTCGACAGCTGTCACCAAGCTCTACTGCCATCCCCTTCTTGGGCCACCTCCGCCTCATTGAGAAGCCACTCCACGCCACTCTTGCCCACCTCGCCGGGCATTACGGTCCGGTCATCTCCCTTCTCTTGGCTCACACGATGCCATGGTTGTGTGCTCGGCAGCATGCACAAAGCAGTGCTTCACAAAACATGACGTGACCATCGCCAGCCGCCCGCGGTTCTCCTCATTGGTCGTGGTGTCCTTTGGCTGCACCGACCTGCCGATGTGCCCTTACGATGCCTACTGGTGACAGCTCCGTTGCGTCGCCACCGTGGAGATCCTCTCCATGCACCGGGTAGGATACATCTTTGGAGATATTGCCAACGAGGTGCAAGCGATGGTGTCGCGACTGGCACACGCCGCCCCTGCCGGCGCCGACGACGGTGCCACACTAGTGAAACAGAAGAGTATTTTCGTGGTCTCGGTTAGCGCCCTGATGGAGAACATTGCACAAACGAAGTCATCCCGCAAGGAGAAGGATGTGGACATGGACATGTCGCCAGAGGCCCAATAGTAGAAGGAGTGGATGGGCGAGATCACTCTGTTGATGGGCGCAACCAACACGCGGGACTTTCTTCCGCCGGTGCTATGGTGCTTGGATGTGTTTGGTGTGAGGAGGAAGCTCCTAGCAACGGTGGGCAGGAAGGGCGCGTTCATCCAGAGACTCATCGACGTCAAGCGGTTGAGGCTGGACCGCAGCGAGAGCGAGAGCACAAACAAGAGCATGATCGTCTGGCTTCTCTCCTTGCAGAAAACAGAGCCGGAGGCATACATCGATGACATGATCTTGGCTCTATGCGCGGTAAACATCTCTTTGATTTATTTTTCCAGTGTCAGCCAACTTGTCTTCTATTATTATGTTGCTACGTACGCTATATGCTGCAGAGCATGTTTACTGTAGGCACTTAGACGACCGCCACGATGCTGGTATGGGCCATGTCGCTGCGCGGACACTGCAGAGATGCACGATGAAACACTGTAAGTTGATGGATCATCATACTCTAAGCCGTTAATTTTTATGCTATGCCCCAATAATTATGAGATACATATACTCAACTCTAAGCGGGGGGGGGGGGGGCAAATGCCCCCTATGCTTACTTTACGATCATTCGCACTAATTGAAGCCTTGTTTTCCCTGCACAAAAGCTGTGACACCAACATACTGTAGGCAGATCTAACACTAGAGCTGCAGTTCTTCTTCGAGTTGAAGAAGGACTTGTCGTGCTGCGTGCATGATGTGAACATAATCATTATAAATACGTCTACAAATATTACACGACATATTTTTCAGGTGATTTTTTGTAATAAATATTTAATTATTTGTTTTAATAGCGAGCACAAATATACTACAAATTTATTCATTGTATGCGGAATCGAAGAAGATTTTGACAAGGACATGCATGCTATGGAAACAACTACTATCATCTCAAGATTTTACTACCAGAAACAAATCCAACATATATGCATTCATGCTACGCTCCAAAATGAGCTAGTGCAATGCAACATGCAACGTGGGAGTGCCCATTGCCTGTACGCATGTTTTTTTAGACAACCTTGGCAAACTTTATTCAGAACCCTGAATGTTTACAGATACGAACGACAACTCTCCCGGTTGGCCCAACCACACATGGCGACCAAAGCCGAGTGTCAAAACATGTTTAGCAAGATTGTGAGCCTCGAAATTCGAGCTCCTAAATTCATGAACTATGTTATAAGATGAAAAATAACGAGAACGATCTATAATTTCATGTATGATAGCTCCATACTCCGTCGCTGACTTCTTCTTGATGTCATCCACCACTAGCTTGCAATCCGAGGCCATATGTATCCGATTAACATACACATCCTCAGCCAAAGCTTGCCCTTCTCGTATCGCCATAGCTTCCAACGTAGCAGCCTTGCTGATATACTTGAACTTGATTACCGAAGCCCCCAAGAAGATACCAAATTGGTCCCGGCATATAGCTGCCGATACTCCAAAGGTTCCGTCACCTGAGACTGCAGCGTCTACATTAAGTTTTGCATAGCCATCTGGCGGAGGTTGCCATGTTGCCGGCCGGGTCGCTGCAATCCTACTGCTCAATACCGGTGTTTTTTGAGATCGCGGATAAAGGACATGACAAAAGCATTGGTTGAAAAAGGACTTTCATGGATCTCTTCATGTATCAGCCGTCTTCTCGCTCGCCATATCGCCCATAGCGTCACCACCACACGCGTAAATTCAGCCTGGGGCAGGGTATCATGCAAAGTGAAGAGCCAAGCCCATGAGTTCATCGACAAAATCTGAATCATAGATTCGACAGTTTCTTCCGAGCATAAGGACCAAACGCTTCTTGCCATTATACAGTCTATGAGTTTGCATGCCTCCAGAAGCAGCCACGTAGATGGGCCTGGGCCTTAATTGCTCACGTAACGCTGGTTGCCAGGAGGAGTGTCCAAGGTGGGATGTTCTATTCAGTCTGAAAGTGTACGTACGTACCTAGTTAATTAGTTGCCCTATATACTATGATTCCATATATAGCTAGTTGCTAGTCCGATCAGATGTAAATTAGGATTGATAAAGCTTTGGTTTAACCCCTCAAAGAAAAAGAAAAAGAAATGTGTGTAAAAAACACACAAAAGAAGAAACAAGGTCGCTCTCGGAAAAAAAACTAGGCAGCATCGCTACCGGTTGTGAAGGGTGTGACTGGCCACCAGCGTGAAAGAAAAACCCTGAAGCCAGGCCGTGACAACGGTGCACAATTTGGAAAGCGCGAATCGCGACCGAAAGTAGTGAATGATGCCAATCTAAAACTCATCTAATTAAGTTTAAGCAAAAACGAGTGAACTAACAATAGTAGAAATCATCTTCAAACATCGTGTTCAATCATCTTAATTACAATTTACATGCTTAAGAATGTGATGCATAAACTCTCTTAATAATGTGATAAACATGCCTTTAGTCGTCTACGAACCTCTCTCCTTCCGGGTTTCCGTGGTGCCGCTCCATGAGCATAGGAAGGACGAGGCCAGCCAGCGATGGAGGTGGCAAGGCCGACGAGCACCATGATAAGGAGGAGCGTCAGCACGAGGACCTTGAGGCTGTTATCGTCGGGGTCACCGATAAACACCACTTTCTTGATAAACGCTAATAGAATCTTGATGAAGATGGTGATGGAGAAGAGCGCGGCGACCATGCAAACCCATGAGGAAGATCACCGACGTATCGGGCTCCGCCGCGCCGTCGGCCATCAATCACCCCCATTTACATTTTTTTCTTTTCTTTTAAGGAAGGATCACCATGTATAGCTAGATGCCTATATATATATGCAGCTACCTGCTGGCCAGGGGTCTGAAAGTGTACGTACGTACCTTTTTTTTTTGCGACAGACAGAGAGTTTTATTCCATAAGTATAGGGTTACAATCAAGAGGCACCAACTCCTCAATACAAGGTGGGCTCCTCCCCAGCCATACGGCAGTAGTAGACTCCGTACGACTGTACAATGCCAACCGATGTGCTACTCTATTTTGCTCACACTTTAGTTTTGATGGAACAAACTCTCGATCCTGAAGATGACGCTTGATCTCTAATACCAAGTGCCCATAAACTGACCTGGATAAGCTATCTCCGGTCATTGCACCTAGTGCCATAGATGAGTCTGACTGCACCACAATTGGCAGGGACGAGTGTTGCAGGGCCAAGGCCATGCCCTGCATTATCGCATGTAGCTCCGCTTCCAGCGCATCGTTGCAGTTAAAGATGCATCTATACGCCGCGAAGATCACACTTGTGTACGTACGTACCTAGTTTTTTTTTTTTTTTTTGAGGAAAAGCCATCATGGCGGTTTATATTTCATGTGGGAAAAGGGCTACATCATTAGAAAGTACATCAAGCAAAAAATCAGGAGCCTCGTTCTGCCATACAAAAGTTCTCGAGTGCTCCGACTTCGTAGCCAGTAAATCCGCCGCCATATTGGCCTCCCTAGGGCAATGACAGAATGAAACAGAAATAAGATTATGACATAAGAAGGTACATTCCTCATAGATGGCTGCCGCTGGACCCAAGGAATTCCCTCCAAGTTGCATGATCTCGATCACCTCCATACAATCAGCTTGTATCTCCACCTTGTTGCATCCGATATTGTTAGCGAGGATTAACCCGTCTTTGAGGCCTCTAGCCTCCGCCGTAGCAGCGTCCTCAACGAACGGGATGTGTGACGCCGATGCTGCTATGAAAGTGCCGGTGGAGTCCCGTATCACAGCACCTGTTCCACCAGTGCCACTATCCGCATCGAAAGAGGCATCGACATTTAAACAGACGAAACCCTCCGCTGCTTTTCTCCATCCTTGCGCCCGGGTTCGCCCTCCTCGTTGTTTCCTCGCTCTCATAAAGTTCCTTGTCAAGGTTGCAATCGCCTGAGCCGATCGATCAGGCTCCTGAATGGCCTCACCATGTGTGAACCTCCGGCGCTCCCACCAGATGTACCACACAGCCACCGCCATGAGCTCTTTCCTTGATACATCAGGAAGTGATGGAAGCATGGCATTAGGCATCAACAGCAAGTCGCCTAGGACCGACGCTCCTTCCGTCTCAGTCACACAGAGCTCATTGATAATGTCACTCAACCCAAGCTTGGCCTAGATCTTCTTCACCCTGTCACAAAGGAAGAAAGCATGGCGAATACTTTCGCAATCAGACTCACAGAGTGGGCAATCCGATGTCGTAATCATATGCCGATTCGCCAAGACACCCCTGCAAGGAATCGCTCCATACAAAGCTCGCCACACGTGCACTTTAACCTTTGCCGGTAATCGAAGCTTCCAAAGAATGCGCCAAACTGGACTAGTACTTGAAGACAAAGTTGAATTTGTTTGTCTCAACTTTCGTCCGTGTTGGTGATCCCACTCCATATGGTAAGCCGTCTTGACCGAAAAGATTCCAGTTTTATTGTAGTGCCACGAAACAAAATCCTCCATCATCCCTGTTGCAAGGGGTATATTCAAGATACGATTTGCATCAATGGGCCAAAAAATATGTCTGATAAGCTGTTCATCCCAGCATCTATTCTCCATGTCAATTAGTTCAAAAACAGTAGTGAGAATGATGTTACCTCGAGGGGTCATAACCTTTTTGCTTGGGCTCCTAACCACCCAAGTATCATCCCAGATACTTATCTGTGTGCCGTCTCCCACTCTCCATATGTAACCCTTTTTAAAAGTCTGAATACCGCTCCACAGGCTCTGCCAAGTGTAAGAACTCCCTTTCTTGAGAGGGCAATTCAGTAGGTCTCCATCCGAAAAATATTTTGCCCTCAAAACTCTGGCACACAAGGAATCTGGCTCTTCCAGTAACCTCCAGCTTTGTTTTGCTAGGAGGGCCAAGTTAAAACAGTGCACGTCCCTGAACCCCATACCTCCATTGCTCTTTGGCACACACATCTTCCACCATGCGAACCAATGCATATGTTTCTTCTCCTCCTCACCCCCCCACCGGTATTGTGACATAGCTGCTGTAATCGCATTACCGATTTGTTTTGGGAGCTTAAAGACAAGCATGGCATATGAGGGAATGGCTTGTATGATAGCCTTCAGCAAAACTTCTTTCCCTCCAAAAGATAGCATCTTTTCCTTCCATCCTCTGATCCTATTCAGAATTCTGTCCACTATATGTTGAAAGCAATCCGTTCTCTCTATCCCGACAATCGGGGGCAACCCCAAGTACTTATCTGTTAACGCCTCTGCCATGATATTTAGCGTGGTACACACCTCGGCCCTTACTTCGACAGTAGTACACGGGCTGAAGAAGATGCTTGATTTGGCCTCGCTTACCAATTGGCCCGAGGCAGTGCAGTAATCATCAAGGGCTCGCCTCAAGCTCATTGCATTGTTAGCATCTGCACGCATCAGGATGAGGGAGTCATCCGCAAAGAGGAGGTGAGAAACCGCCGGTGCCTCCTTGCATACTTTCACGCCAATCAAGTCGCCATTCTCCTCCTCGTGGGTAAGCAAGCTTGAAAGCCCCTCCGCACAGATCAGAAATAGGTACGGGGATAGTGGATCACCTTGGCGGAGGCCTCGCGAGGGAACAAAAAATTCTGTTAGAGAATTATTGAAGCGCACTTGGTACTTTACTGACCTGACACACTCCATAATAAGAGCAACCCAGTCTGGTGTGAAGCCCAACCGAAGCATGATTTTCTCCGGAAAAACCCATTCGACCCTATCATAGGCCTTATGCATATCAAGTTTTACTGCGCAGGTTCCGAACTTGCCCGTTCTCTTCCTCTTGATAGCATGATAAGATTCAAAGGCCACTAAAAAGTTGTCTGTAATCAACCGCCCGGGGACGAAGGCACTTTGATTAGGAGAAATAATCTCAGGCAGCAAGTATTTGAGCCTGTTCGCTAGCAGTTTAGAGATCACTTTGTAGACAACGTTACAAAGACTTATCAGACGAAATTGCGTAATTACCTCCGGGTTCTCCACTTTTGGTATTAGAACAATTGTAGTGTTGTTCCATCCGTCAGGAACCTTTCTGTTATTTACTGCCAGTAGTACTTCATCAATTAGATCCTCGCCTATTATGTGCCAGAACCTCTTGTAGAAAACTGCATGTAGCCCATCAGGACCCGGTGCCTTGAGATCCCCAATGCTATACAAAGCTCCTTTAACTTCCTCTCTGGAGAAGTGCTTCATCAGTTCCTCATTCATTGCAGCAGTGACTCTGGGTTTTACCTTGTCCAAAACACCATGGTCCGGAATTTGCACTTCCGAAGCAAACAGTCCACTAAAATAGTTAGCCACATGCCACTTTAGTTGGTCCTCATCCTCTATCCAGACTCCTGAATCTCCTTTCAACTTTTTGATGAAATTCTTCTTGCGCCTCCCCGTGGCTGCACGATGCAAGAAATCCGTGTTTTGATCGCCACGGCAGAGCCAATCAGCCCGGCCTCTCTGCATCCAGTAGATCTCCTCCTGTTCGAGGAGGTTCTCGATCTGCAAGTGTAGTTCATGTTGTCGGGCCACAGCCTCGTCCGTCAACGGGCCCGAAAGAACCTCGTTCAAATCTTTCTGCAATTTCCTAAGCCGGGTTCGCGGGCCTTTTAGGGTCACTTTATCCCAAGTGTGCAAGGCTGCATGAATCTCACCAGTCACTTGTGAGTAAGGCTCGGCTCCCCTAGATTTTGCCCTATCCCAGGCCGCTTGAACAATCACCTCAACATCCTCCTCTGCCAGCCACCTGGCTTCAAATTTCCTTGGCCCCGGCGGACCCCTTGGTTGCAGACCCAGCTGAAAGTCAGTGTCTATTAATATCGGTCGGTGATCTGATTTGTTAAACGGTTCATTAGAAACCCCATACGCTGGAAATAGATCAGCCCAAGAGCTGCTTGAAACTGCTCTGTCCAGGCGCTCCCGGATTCTGCCTCGACGCCAGGTGAAAATGTCGCCCGTGTAACCGATGTCATCAAGCCCGCAGTCGCTTAGCGCGCTACTGAAGCCCTGCATGCATCGTTGGGGGCGTGCAGCTCCCCCATCTTTCTCATGAGCTTGTAATATTTCATTAAAATCCCCCGCCACTAACCATGGCAGATCATTCAAAGTGTGCAGACCGCGCAAATATTCCCATGACAGGTGTTTACGGTCACTATTTGGCTCTCCGTAAAACCCTGTGAAGCGCCATCCCGTCGGTGCCGCCTCCTTAATTCTTATGTCTATGTAGTTATCATGAACAACTCGTGAAGAAACTCCCAGACTAGAATGCGAGAGCATGATCAATCCTCCACTTCTGCCATTACTCTCCGAAACCTCCATCTCATCGAACCCCAATCTCCTCCTTAGCTTTCTTGCCTTAGCCTTGTCCAGATGTGTTTCAGACAGGAACAACACATCCGGTTTTATTCGCTCCTGGATCCCCAAGAGCGCTCGAACTGCCGCAGGTTTGCGCATCCCGCGACAGTTCCACACTAGAATTTTCATTGCGACCGGTCGAGCCCCTTCTCAGAGCTCGCCGATAAGTTGTGGCTGGCATCCATCACAGCCTGGTTTTCTTTCCTTGACCTCTTCGAGTCGTGTGATGAGGTATCACCATCCTCATCTCCCTGCTCTATGCTCTGCTTGCCTTGTGAGTGAACCACCAATGCCGTAGATACAGTTTGCGGGCTCTCGTGTGTTTGGTCTGGTAGCGCCAACGCGGTGCCTGCTGAACCCGTGTGTTCCTCCTCATAGGTAAGCCTCTTGCGTCCTGAGACAGAGTCTCTAATCATCACACCACGAGATTTAATGGGGCTAGTAGCTGTGTCTTTTAGATCATCATCCTCTAGTCCAGCGTTCTTCCTCAAACCCCATCATGTGGTACTTTCTGTCTGCCTCCCCCTCGGGTTTTGACCTGCTTGTTTCTTCTCTCCCGGGCGGGGTGCTAGTATAAATTCTCCCCACTCCATGGTCTGCCGATCATGCTTACCATTACCATGCTCAAGGTATGTATGACCCATATAACCACACACATAGCAGAAGACTGGCATTTTCTCATACAACATCGAGTAGTAAACCTTCTTCCCATCCTTTGTAATAGAGACGTACCTCATCAATGGTTCATTTATGTCTAGTTTCACCCTAATCCTTACGATCCTTCCCTCCCCCCATCTAGGGTTTAGCATAACCTTTTCCACACTTCCAACCTTTCTTGCCAGCGATCGAATAATGTTCTCCTTCCTGAAAAGCGGTGGGAGATCTACAATTTGGATCCAAACTGCCAATTTGTCCAGCACGACCTCATCATATCTGGTATATCCATCATACTTCTCAATTAGCACTCCATGGTCCCGAAAAAGCCATGGCCCCTCTTCCGTGACCCTCTTCCAATCCCCCAAACAGTTTACCGTCAGAGAGAATAGGTTTTCCCCTAGGGGTTTAAAAGTTACACCCTGCGCCAGGCTCCAGGCGAGCCTCATCGTATCGTAGAACGATCCCTTACTGAAAGGTTTGTTCGTATGCACTGTCGCCAGCGCCATGAACTCCACTTCCTCGATCTCATCTGGGAACTCCTCGTCAAAGATCAGATCATCCTCCTCCCGCTCCTGCAGTTTCAATTTTCCAATCATCTCCTCCACCCCGATCGGTTTCCCCCCCGGGGTCGCACTTCCTGCCGACGATTGCGATCCTGATCCCGCCATGGTTGAAAAACCCTAGCGAGATGTGTTTTCCGCTCCGCCAACCCTAGCCGCCGTAGACAGGAGAACAAGGCCGGGTAGATAGCAAGGCTATCCCCTTAATCGGCCCGATTACCAGCCAAGGCGGATGGGTTACTGGTAGAGTCCCAAGCCGCCTCACGGTGTCGCCACCGGAGGTATATCAAACCCTAGACGGGAGCCACCAGGGTAGTTGGGGCCACTACGTACGTACCTAGTTAGTTACTCTATGGTATGATTCCTTAGCTAGTCCGATCCGATGTCTCCTCCATTTCAAATTACTGTGTTTCGTTTCGGCACCAGCGTGGTTAATACTTGTAATCATACACGTGCAACCCTAGGAATTACTTCCTTGAATATGCGAACAGATGACTTGGTGCGTGCAAATGAATTAACGTGAAAGGTGAAACTATTTCTCGTTCTCGAGATCAGAGGCAAAGCACGCACTCGAACGCAACACGACACTCTTCCCTTGTTTATATCACTCTCTTTCCCTTAGAGCATCTATAGTCGGATTTGGCGAATCCCGCCTCTCAAACGCCCGCGGACGCGTCTAGATGCGTCCGGAGACACTGACCGGACACTCCTCAAAAAATGTAATCCACATCCGGACACATCAATTACCATATCTCAAATCCATGCAAACTCATGCAACTACGTCGACGCACACGCATCGTCCGGCTATTCCATCACACTACACTAAACATGCCATCAGACTATCAAAATTTGGCATGTTTGGCTATGGTGAGTTCATCCACGGCTGCCCTCGCCCTTCCCGGCACCCTTGCTGTCCTTCTCGCGGAAGTAACAGTTGAAGACGCAATACGGATTCAGCCGGATCTGCTCGTCGCTTGAGCTGTCCTCGTCTTCCTGTCCTCCTCCTCCTTCGATGGCAGTCCGACCATGGCACGGACCGCTCGATTCTGCTTACAGGCGAGGGCGCGCGTGTTCGTCCGCTGCCGTTTCTTCATAACGCGGGCGTGGATGGCTTCCTCTTCCGCGGTCGCCCGCGCTGCAGCATCAGCCGCCTCCGCCGCCGCCATTTCCGCTGCGATACGGGTCTCAGCGGCCCTTATCACGTCCCTCCCATGACGGGCCACCCGTTCCCCGGTGGGACTCATACTCTGCCCGACAAGTGATGGGAAAGGAGAGGTGTTTCGGCCGGGACTGTGAGGATCCAGCACCAAAGGACCCGAGCGCCCGCTGAGTCGACGCTATGGCGTCGCGGCGGACGGATCCGTCCGTCGGCCGAGCGCAGTCCTCCCGAGAGCGGCGGAGTGCAATGCGGATTGCCATTGCCTTCTCTAATCCACACGGGACGACGCCCCAGTCGATGGATCCAGACTGGTCGGAGTCCAATCCGCTGCCTGCCATGGCGGAGAAGATGGCAAACCGCCGAAGGTGAGCTCGCGTGTCGGAGGGGAGTGGAGTGGAGTGCCTAGGGTTTGGTCTGGCGAGAGGATGGGGATGAATATAAGTGGGGTCAGTGGGCAGTATGGGCCGAGCTCGACGTGGAGGGCGCACGCGGGCGCCCCCATATCCACCCCATATTGGGGTTGGATATTGGGGGTGCCGGCCAGCCGGGCATTTGAGGGCCGTTTGAGCGGTCCGTCTGGGTCAAAAAATCATGACCGGGCACTGACCGGGCGGCCCGCCCGGGCGCATGGGGCGGGTTTAAGAGGTCCGGTTGTAGATGCTCTTAGAGCATCTCCAACAGGCGCCCAACTCGCGGCGCGCTAAAATCCCAGTTACATCGCGCGGTTTGGCTGTTTTAGCGTGGCGCGGCGCGCTTGCTCCAGCAGCCGCTGCAAATTTTAGCGCGCGCGAGCCGCTCCAGCAGGCGCGCGAAAATGCAGCGCGCGCGAGCAACCGGCACTTGCCATATGTTTCATTTTTGACACAAAATGAATTTCAAACATCAAAACAAAGACATGGCAAATCACACAAAGAAGTTCATGACACAAAAGTTCATGCCCACAAGTTCAAATTCATACCCACAAGTTCATGACACAAAAGTTCACACCAACGAGTGTAGATGTGTCCATGAAGAACAAGTGCTTCTCCCACTCCAACAACCTAGATCGCTCCACCAATGCCACCTTCCTCTCCTCCAATGCCACCTTCCTCTCCTCGGCCGTCACCCTCCTCTCCACGGCCGCCAACCTTCTCTCCTCAGCCGCGACATCTAGGCTTCTTGCCATCTTCCTCGCCTCGTTCGCTTCCTTTCTTGCCTTCACAATAGCGTCCATGGCATTTTTTAGACCGTCATCTTCTTTCTTCTTCTTCTTTTTTTGGCATCTTTCTTGGTACCATGAAAAGGCCGCGCGCGACAAGGGTGCTTGGAGGAGCTCCGACGGAGGCGGCGGCGGCATTGCCAACGCTCCTCACGCTAGGGTTTGCGGCGGCGGCGGTGGCGGCGCCGGCGGCCGAGGGGTCGCGAGAGTAGGAGGGGGTGAGGGGGTCGACGGCGGCGGCGTCCATCGGGTCGGCGGCGGCGGCGGCGGCGCGGGCGGGCGAAGGTGGCACTGCGGAAGGAGTGCGAGGCGCGAGCGGTCGAGTGCAGCGCGCGGAAGCGGGCGCCCCAAATTAACAGCGCGCGATGCCGACTCGGAGGGCGCGCCCAACTCTATATGCCGCGCGCGCGTTTATTGCGCGCCCGCTGGAGCGTCAAAAGCGATTGCGCGCGCTATAAGGAAGACATTTACGGCGCGGCGCTTATATAGCGCACCTATTGGAGATGCTCTTATAGGATGCAGAGTCCGCTTGCATGGCAGGACCGTAGGACATCGGCATAGCTGCGGCCAGTGGAGGCGAGGCACACGCCGGCAGGAGCGGCAGATAGCGCGAGTGTGGCGGGAGTTGGCGCGTGGGTATGCCGGGCGTAGGTCAGCGGGAGATGGATAGTGGGGCGAGGCAAAGCGCAATTTTGACATTCGGATGAGTGTTTTTGGAACATCCTAATTAAGTTGTTTGTGATGTGACACATGATCTAGCTGGAGGATCTGATGTGTTGTTTTTTGTGGATGTTTGACATGATTTGCATGGATTCAGTAAACTTGGTGGCGAAGACCCCACAACTTTTTTTGAGGAGCAGCCGCAAAACCCTGTGCGGGTACTATTCATCATGAAGATAAAAAAACAAAAAATATCACTGGCCCTACATGTGCCATCTTTGTAAACAAAAACTCATATAACAGACTGGCTTTAGATTGCATACTAAAGTTGGCTGTAGCACTTAATTCTTGCATATGAAGAAGGCAGAAAAACACACATGATTGGATGGGAAGACTAAGAGCCGGCTCTAGCGCTTGCACATGCATCGTAGCTTGTGCTACCATGGCTACAGATAGCATCGGCTTCACTCTCCCTCCCTTCCACCTAGGATTTAAATGACATGGCCCTTGCTATAGTCTGTTGAGTAGCCTTATTATTAGACTTGCTCTAATGTACGGTTTCTCGCTTCTTCAGCTTAACTATGAGCCCGTTTTTCATCTCCAGTATACAAGATGACTTAGGCTCGATGCATTGCCCTTTCATTACCTCCACATCAAAGTTCCACAACGTTGAGGCGATGACAGTCTTCATCTGCATAACCGCGATGTCCTTCCCGAGGCACATCCTCGGACCCGAGTTGAAGGCCAAGAACTTGTGAGATGGTACGTACCTCAGCTTGTTACCATCCTCCGAGAGCCACCTATTTGGATTGTAGTTGAGGCAGTCTTTACCCCATATACCCTCCATTCTTCCCATGGAGTGGAGAGAAATAAAGATGGTGTCGCCGGCATGCACCTCATGACCACTCGGCATGATATCATTGGTGGCCACCATCTTGCGCTCCAGAGGGGCCGGTGGGTACAACCTGAGAGTCTCGTACAAGACAGCTCTCAGATAAACTAGGGATTTTGTCTCGTCCGGCTCAAAGATCATCATGGCATCTGGGTGGGCCGCTACTTTGCGTGATGCAATTGGTGAGAGTTCATTGCGGATGATTGACACAATATTAGGGTTCTGGGCAAGGTTGTAGAAAATCCACGTCAGGGTCGTCCCAACTGTGTCCCTCGCAGCGATCATGTAGCTAATGGTCATTGCATTGAACATGGCATCTTCGGTATAATAGGGGTCGTTGAGGAAGGAAGACAATATATCAACACCCCCATGTTGCTTGCCATTACCAACAGAAGATGTGTTAATCTTCCTCCTCTCCATCATCTCCATGACAAACCCACGCAACACCTTGTGCGCTGCCTTGAGCTTCCTCTCAGGGCCGATGTTCAGCTGCCTCATCAACTTCCAACAAGAAGACGGCACCCGGACCCGAAAAAATGCCACCTCCATGACTGTGTCTATGGCGAGTGCGACTTCCATGGGAGGCATGTCCAAAGAAAGAAGGCCGGGGTCCACGCCAAAGAGAGGCATAGCAGCAAGGTCAAACATTAACCTCGACATCAGTTCTTGCATGTTGAACGAAGTGCTGGTGCTCGCCATGTGCGTAAAAAACACGAGGAGGTTGTTCTCCACCTTGTCGCGACACCAAGCCTCCATCCTTGCAACCAACCGCGGGTTGCTGAGCACGCCCTTGATTTTCGTGCGCTGCCGACGAGCTGGCTCACCGTCGATGGTGAAGATGCCGCCGCTCATGATTTCGAAGATTTCGGCAAACTCCGCGCCCTTGGGAAAGTTGGTGTAGTTCGTCGTGAAGATGTGCCGGATGTTGGCGGGATCGCATGTGACGAAAAACCGCATCCCGGTCCCGGGTGGGCCGTGCGCCCTGAAGTTGTGGCCTCCTTATATATATAAAGACATTCGGATCTCAGCTACTAAGATGTATTCTTCAATGGACATGGCTATGGCCAGGTTCATATATATATATAAAGACATTCGGATCTCAGTCCATTGGTGTTAATTTAACTGCACCTAATTAGCTATGATTGAATGAGCCCAAAGCCTAGTAATGTTTAGTTCTAAGTCACTGTTGGTTTGCATTACTACAGGTTAGCTCTAAGCCAATGCAAATAATCTGCCCAACTAGCTAACTAACCGAGAAATTTTGAAAGAACTGAGAAAGAGGGAGAGAAATCTAATCGAGCCTCTACACATATTTTTACTGCTCCACTAGCTAACTAACCGACGCACACACTAACTCCATGCATGCACACCACACCGGGCCACTAACGCATGACCAGGCCACCACTTGCACATGCACGGCAAACAGACTTGCATGAAGCTAACAAACTAACTAACTAGCACACCAATTCTCATTGCTTCAACTAATTGCTTAGCCGGTCGGAATACAACTGCCCACACGCTTGCCGCGTCACACGATCTTGCCGCCTCACGCAGCAACGCAGCTCCACGCCATCATCGTCATCTCACCGTGTTCGTAGTATCGCACGGCGGCCTGACATCTCGCCTTCTCTGGACGCATCCGCTGAACCTTCGCAAGACTAGCTAGCTACTCCCTGAACTATGCTACATGCATAACGAAAGCAAACTAAATATGTAGATACAAATATAATGATTAGTTCTAATAACTGTATCATGGCATTCCCTTTTCCCGCCGTCGTTGGTTGTTCTGTTAATTATCATACTTTATCCGCCTAGATAAATCATGGAAACAATATCACTGTTACGGACTCGATCATTTTGCAAACCATATGATTATTAGGAATTCCTGATAGTCTTTCGTAGAATCTCTACTTCAATCCTAGGTGCAGCTCTCTATCTGCTTGTTTACTACGGCCAACCTTCTCTGGCTCATTGAGGGATTGCATGCAATTGCAAAGTCCTGTGAAATAGTGGAATTTAGAAGACCTTAATTATTACGAAAAATGAGTTAAAAAGAGAACAAGTAATCCAAATCTTCATCAAGTAAGTTACTTCAGGTGACAGGATAATCATTCCCACAAAAAGGGTGAGACTTAGAACCGATTGTCCAAAGCTGAAAACAGTGCACGGGACGACTGAAGCCGATCATACCTGTGCTCATACTGAGTCAGGAAACCCTCAATTTTTATTTAATTTGATGTATGAGGTTAATGGGTTACTTTTTAACTGTTCGTTTCTCCATTAGTTTTCATTAGTTACCTTCAAAGCTCCCCAACCAATAATCCTCTGTAGTAATTTATGTTTTTTTCACTCAGTTGGGTATACAAACTCCTGTCATATACCGGATCATTTTTTTTATTTCGTGTATTATGTTCGGAGAGTCATGGACCTTATGTGATGACATGTACTGTGTGGTGCCAACCGTATAAAGATCCACACAGCTTGGTTGCTTCATTTCGACATACCTAAACCAGAAGTGCCCGGTACAAAATGTCTTCCATTTTGGAACCTCACTTAATAAATGTTGTTTAGTACTCCCTCCTTCCCAAAATATAAGACATGGTTGACTTTTTACGGTCTTTGATGCACAACTTTGACCAGTAATATATATCAAAGTATAGGGATTAAACATGTATAAATGGCATCGTCATATTTGTCTTGCAAAACAATTTTATTTCATATATATGTATAGTAATTTTATAGACATATAATACGTGAAAATCATACTCAAAGTTGTGCAACGAAGACCAGCAAAGTCAAACCACACCTTATATTTTGGGAAGGAGACAGTAGTAAGTTTCTCGCCTTGAGCGGGATCTATCTTTTTAATTAGGCACGTAGGAGGCAGCACACTCATGTTTTATATCTGTCCCACACAAACTTCATCTAAATTTAGGAGCAACAAGAACTTCTAAACTTAGTTTGCTGACTTAAGTGCGGTACTTAGATTGATGACCGATCTTTAGGATGCAGATGCTCTTTTTTTCACTTGTGGGCTAACCATTGGTGCTATAAAAAAAACTTCAGAAATCACACCTTGTTTTCCTTTTAGTTAGTTTTCAACGACCCGTAAGCAACCAATGAACCACGTCAAGGAAAATTTATTGAAGCAAATGCCCATGTCCATTGAAGGAGAGGTCTCATCTATGCCTAACCATAAAAGTGTGTAACACTTGCTTAATCTTTAGCTTGGGGAGGTAGTCGCTTCTCACGCTCTCTTTTAATAACTGCATTTTCTTTTTGTTTCATAATTTGCTCGATTTTAGTATTGCAGAGTTCTAAGCTTGGGGATTTAAGTATTACAATTCTCTTTATTTTTGGTTTTCATGCAATCGTGTGTCCAATTTAATCAACAACGTGAATCGGATATAAGGAACGATCTAGAATGTTTTGGCCTGGTTTTTCTTATTTCTCTTGTTACCTACATTTTCTAATTTTCCTTTTATTTTTTATAAAAAATTGCAAACTAAAAAGTGTTTGAAAATTTTGCAAATATTTGGCATTACAAAATAATGTTCGAAAAAATGCCCATGTTTAAAAAAATTGTTCATGTTTCCTAAAACTATTAAGATTTAAAAAAATGTTTAGGATTTCAAAAAATGTTCGAGGAATTTACAAAAATGTTGTTTCTTTCAAAAAATGTTCGCCATTTAATAAATTTCCAATTAAAAAAACTTTACGAATTTTTAAAAAGTTTGCATTTTCAAAAACATGTGCAAAATCTCATAACTATTCGTTCCAAGAAAATGTCATTTTCAAAAAAAAATTGGGAATTTTAAAATATGTTCACTTCTCATAAAAATGTTTGCATTTGAAAAAAATATTCCTTTTATCTGAAAATGATCGTAATTTAATAAAATACTATTAAATTTTCTAAAACAATATTTAGTTATTTAAGAGTTTCTAGTTATTTTTAAAATAAATTAAATTAAATTTCTTTTCATTTTACATAAAAAACTGAATAAAATATTTAAAAATCTGAAAAATAGATGCTTCAGTAACCATTGTGAACCTCTACAGGCCATAGTTGTAGTAAATAGGTTGGGCCAAACTTCGACCATAGATTTAACTAGCAAAATATACTTACATCTGAAATAATGCCGTCCTAACATCCTTCTCATCGAACTTTATATCATATATCATTGGCTTTGTGTTCGAAAGAAGTTTCAGATGATATTATTTCAAATATACACAATCTATATTTCACTAGCTAAATTTATGATCAAAGTTAGACACAAACAATGAGTGAGAATAAACTCTGGCGGAGGGAACATGACCTCTCGTGAAAAACTACGCCCCGCTCACTTCCACGCGGCTAGGAGCTTGGCCGTTGTAGTCTTTTCTTTAGTTGTCTTTTTTTTTCAATCTTTTAGAGCGGTAAACGTAGCCTGCACCATTGAATAGCAATAGGTAATAGAGTAGCTATCTTATGTAGGTGAGTGCTAGAAAAGAAAAGTATTTTTTGTGTATATGGCCTTATAATGGAATTTAAAGAAACTGATATCGTCCACCTAGATCAAATGATTTTTAAATTGTATTTAAAAATAAACGTTGGTGTGTCTTAAGAAAGTTGATATGATGATCTGCGCAACAAAAAAGAAAAATGTTATGATGACAAATGACTCTTGTTTTCTACAAAAAATAAAATTATAGATATGTACCATATGGTATAAAAATGTTGACATACGTAAGAAAATGTTTACACAACTCAATAAAAATGTTCACGTAGTACATAAGAAAAAAGGAAAACCTAAAATGAACCCGAAACAGTAACTGGAAAACGAAAAAGGAAAACTGAAAACTGGCGTAGTCCAATGCTCGCTTTCATGTTCAGTACGTAGGACATTTTACACAACATTGAACCGGACGTAGCAAAGGCATCAAGGTGAGCAGAGCACTCCCATCCCATCCCATCCACCATCCATGTTGAGTACGTAGGACATTTTACACAGCTCTGTTTTTCTTTTGGTTTTCCCACGAATGTTCTACTGGTTTTTCTTTTGGTTTTCCCAACACGGGTTTTACTTGATTTCCCATTTTCTTCCCTTTTTCTATTGTTCATATTTTTACCTTGTTTGTCTCCTTTTTATTTTTACAAATGGATGGACTTTTTCAAATTCATGTTTTTTAAATTTTGTGAACTTTTTCATATTTACGAGCTTCTTTCAAACTTGTGAACTGTTTTTCATTTTCAAGAAATTTTTTCAAATGACGAACATTTCCAACTCGTGAACTTTTATCAAATTCTTTTTTGTGAACTTTTTTCAGATTACAAATTTTTTCCAAGTCATGAACTCTTTTCCAATATATGTTTTTCATAAAGTCAATGGTCAACGTTTGGTGGACAGTGGTCAGACAATCAATGGTCAAGTATTCACATGGGCCATAGCCCATCTAGCACGACAAAGGGCCATCTAGAGCGATAGCTTTTTTCAAATAATGGGCCGTGACCCGACAACAACTACAAGCGGAACCTTCTATATGGCGACTGTCGCGCCATTTGGAGTATTGAGACGATGGAGTGCAAGTTGATGGTGTCAGTATTGTCGTGCCGTTGCCTTCGCATCTTTTTTTGGGGAAAAGGAGGATAACCCCCGGCCTCTGCATCCGAGTGTTGCCTTTGCTTGGCTACCTGTATTTGAGTATTTTTTTATTTTTGTGACGAAGAAAAAGAAGAAAGTGTAGTCATCCCTGACACTGGTAGTGGGGGCAATTAGAGCACTCAAGCATGCACCTGCTCTTCCGTTGTAAGAAGACGCCAGTGACCTTTGAAGCGGGGGCTATGCCCAAGCTAGGGAAGCATAACATGTTGTTCCGTCACCCTTAAACTAATCTGGCTATCTGTGGTCTAAAATTCAAAGGAATGTTGAACAATGCAGAATTTTAGACAACATCAGGCAACTACGATCCAAAATGGTTAAATTATATTTTCATGTGTTGGCTGTTACAGTTCCTATCTAGTATGCCAGCTTGTAATAATACATGTATAGTAGCCTAAGAGCATCTATAGCTGGACTTAAAAATCTGCCACACTAAATATCCATGGATGTGACCGGACGTATCTATTTTGAGCCCCTATTTATCTGTCCATGCAGCCGCACTTCTCATTTTCTCTCTTATATGTCTGGTCCTTTGCACTTGATTGACGAAGATGAAGAGAGAGAAGAAAAAAAAGTGAATAAAGAAAGAGAAAAGACGGTCTCGGATGGGCTGCGTCCTACATGACGGGCTGACCGGGCGCGTCCGTGAACCTTCATATCTTGCCTACATTTGTCCTCAATGTAAAGATTCACGGACAGTCCGGACATATAGGGTAGGATGATGGGGTCCAAGTATGTGACGTCTTTCCTTTTCTCTCATATCCAGTCACTGGATCCAGCGTGTTCGCGGACGTTTGAGAAGGATTTGAGATGGCCGGTTGTAGAAGCTCTAACCATGTACCCACCGGTCAGGGCCGACCCTGAGTGGGGGCAGGGGGGCGGCCGCCCCGGGCCCCCACGATCTAGGGGCCCCCTCCCAGGTGTAATGTATGTATAAAGGTAAGTAGCCCATAAGCCATAGCTTCACTAGGAAAAAGGAAGTAGCCCAGGTCCAGAAAGGAAAGGACGGGAGGTAGCGTACGCACCTAAATTAGTGTACGATGGTGAGAAAACAAATCAGCGTAATGCACCTAAATCACGTCGTCCCGATCTCTTTATTCCTTCTACTATCGTGAGACAATCTCCCTCCAAAAGAAAAATGATCGCATGACATGATTTAATCCGTACTTCCCTATGTTCTCTGTTCTCTGTTCTCTGCAGCTGCAAACCCTAGTTCTTAATTCGCAGAGCCTGCTGGCTGATTGGTCTCGAGGAGTTATATGCGGTGACGACGCAGCACAAACATCACCTAGCCCCTGAAAATTGGCACTGCCGGAGTGGGGGGCACACGTACATCGCTGAGTGTGTGCTACCAGAACTACACATCACATCATCGCCGAGCGTCCAATGATTGATGCCGATCTAATCAATCTGAGGTACTGTATGTCATATTACTATTCCCTACTCCCCGCAAAAAAATACTATTCCTTACAATTTCAAGTAAAACATAATGCTTTGAGGAAGAAACAATTTAATAAAAGTAGTTGCCAAAATAAAATTCTTAAAGCTGCGAAGGATTTTCATGTTAAATATTTGTTTGCTTTGGTTGATATGAATCACTTCACTGAAGTAATGGATTTAAGAAAATCACGGTGTTTAATGATTTATTTGGATTTAAGAAGTCACAGTGTTTAAAGATTTATTCGGATTACTGTGTATGTGATTGTTGCATCTTAGGTAAAAAAGAGTTTAAAATTTGAAATTATTGTAGAACCATTTGGGATAAAAAATGCCTGAAAGAGCTTAAATGGTTAGGCAACATTATGCATCGAGAAGTGGATGACATTGACTTCGACATAGACACAATCATAAATCACTTTACATTGAAGAATCTTACAACAAAATTTAAAGATAATATGCGTACGATGTTTATATTAAGGGCCCCCAAATTTTACGTTCGCCCGGGCACCCAAAATCTCAGGACCGGCCCTGCCACCGGTGGTTGTTAGCTATTCGGTGTCTATTGTGCATACGCAACGACTTAGGTCAGGTTCTTGGTACAACTCCAATAAGAATGTCTGCAATGTCATTTTCTGCCTCCAGCCCAGCTTCAACAACACATATATAATTTCTTTTTTTGATAATCCCAGAAAGAAGAAGAAAAAGAAGAAGAAGAAAGTAGTGGCCCAACTGGCTTTTGAGAACCTTCACATGAATGTCCCGCTAGTTTTTTCTGGGCAGTTTTTCATTTGGTTTTCCCAGCATGGGTTTTGCTTGATTTCCAATTTGTTTTGTTTTTCCCCATTTTATTATTATTATTTTCCCTTTTTTTTCCTTTTTCAAATGGATGACCTTTTTCATATTTACGAGCTCATTCCAAACTTGTGAACTTTTTTTCATTTTCATGTACTTTTTTCAAATCATGAACATTTCCAAGTTGCATTTTTTTAAAGATTACAAACTTTTCCAATTTCTTGAACTTTTTTCAAATTTTACGAACACTTTTCAAATATGTGTTTTTAAAAAAATTCAACGGTCAATGATTGGTGGTCAGCGGTCAAACAATCAGTGGTCAAGTGGTAACATGGGCTACAGGCCATCTAGGGTGATTGCTTTTTCAAATAATGGTAGCGGCCCATATAGGAGGTCTCCAAACTAGGCTTCATGCATCGCTTACATCCCGCCCCCCTTACATGGGCTGGCCCACTGAGTGAGCACACGTATTTTCTTTCCAATTTTTTCCACCTCATTTTCTTATTTTTGCATTTTAAATTTTAATAATAATAATACTTTTTTTTGGTGAATTTATCAATGTTCACGAATTTATATTTATAATTTTTTAAAATAAAATAAAAATATTCAGATATTTATTTGTTTGCAAAAGATAAAACTATTCATGAATTTTAAAAATGTTGCTGAACTTAAAACTATTCATGGCCTGCCTTGTTTTCTTTTCGGTTGCTAGGATTCTCTCCAACAACAAGATTTCGACAATCATTATTTTCCTAACAAGATTGCTACTATCCTAAAAAAGGATGGATACTTATCCCTAATTCCACTATTCAGCAGATTAGTGCTCCAATCACGAACATCGACGGACTCCGCTCTCCGGACTTGAGTCTCCAAGCACCCGACGCACACACGCATGCAGACGCTGGTTCAGTCCACATCGCATCATGGCCAAGCACCGGATTACCAATCAATTGATGTGAATCCAAGGTGTATCATATTACCTTTCTGAAATTCAGCCATTTGTGAGGTATTCATCTTTGTAATCATACTTACAAATTGCATCACTCTGTTAAAACTAATTAATTGGATCAATGATGGAGCTACTTTTACTTTTTAGGTAGTAAATGGCACTAGAACTTTAGTGCCCAAAGCTTCTTGGATTGGAATGGGATAATTTCATAGGATTTATTTGCTATACATTTATTTTCAATAGATTTGAGTATAGAGCTCTTACAAATTGTCTTATTTGATTGAATGTATATTCACTCACATCATTGCAAATTCAAGAGCTTTAAACTTCTACGCAATTAAAAAGCATGCTCGTTCCTTGCGAGAGCTTCAAATCAATTGATCTCTCTGTTGGCCTCTTGATTAGCCGGTGGACACACTTTTGCCGCCAACTCAAATTAACGACCTCTAGATCGTCTCCTATGCCAACCATTGCTTTTCATCCTCCATTACTCTAAACTCGCACGTCTGCAATCAAAACTTTGTTGTTGCAAACATCTATGCCCCCTCCTCATGCGCATTTTCTTGCGGAATTTAAAACAATCAAACAACACGATGCTGCCCGTGGACCATCATTGTCAATTTTAATCTACTTCAGTTTTCCAATAAAAAATAATAATAGTAACTTCAGGCGGCATGGAGTTGATGCTTTCAATCAAACCATTGATGATCTTGTGCTCCTAGAATTGCCTTTACTTGATGGGCGCTTCACCTGGTCAAATAACTGCACGAACCCCACGCTTGAAAAGAATTGATCGTGCGTTCTTCAATCTAGCTTGGAACACGTTGTACCCCTTAACCACACTATCCACTCTTACAAGATACACGTCTGATCATGTCCCACTAATCATCCAAATCAACACATCGACCCCGCGTTCCCACCAATTCAGATTTGAATGTGCCTGGACCGAAAGCCCAACCCGTTTGCAAACTGTCCAACATGCTGGGCTCCAAACCGACGGGCAACTGGCTCTATTGGGACGACATGCGCTCTGGCCCAACCTCTAAAATGCAGCTGCTTTGTCTTCGAGCATTGGGCCTCCCGCGGATCACCGGCCCAATTAAGAATTAGTTTATCTAAACCAGTTATAACTTTTGTTGATTTAAAAGAGGCGGTTTGCCCTCTTTCCCGCGCTGAATTTAAACTCCGACTAGTGGCCGTCAGATCGTTACCAGGAGGCACCAGAGAACTTGCTCTGCTATGGAAGCTTTGCGTTAAGATTAAAACTGCTATCAAGGGAGAGAAAACACACATATACACACAAAAATCATGCTTCGGCCTCTCAAGTCTCAACGCTTTCGGGATAATACTATCACCCCTCTCCACTTCCGAGGCGCGAACTTTCATGATCACTCGCAGAAAGCCTCTATAGGACTACTCCGAATAACATTGACACCACACCACTTACACACATTGGTAATTTGACACAGCCGCTTGTACCATACTCCTTTGCCGCAACTGCAAGACAATGATGCCCATCATCCCCTTTGCCGCTTCTACCCTACTCATTTATCCAATACAGGCCATTGCAAAATTTCTTACGAATAGGCTCAAGCCCATCCAAACATGCTTCATCAAAGGTAGGAACATTTCTTAAAACTTCGTCTTTGTAGCAAATATTGTCAGCTCATGCCACTCCAGAAAAGCACCCACAATTGTTACAAAGCTAGACTTGTTACAGAATTACAATTCTTAATTATAAATGCTCTAAATGACATCTTCCAGTATGACCTTCAAGATGTGGTGATCAATTGTGTCATGTGAGCAAAGGGCAGCGTAAAAGCTCGGGAATTTCCAAAAATGTTCCAGCATTTTGAAAATTTTGACATATTAAAAATATATTCATGTTTTGAAGTTTTGTTCACAAATTCGAATAATGTTCAGCAAATTTTCATAAAATGTTCGCGTTTGAAATATGTGTCGCAGTTTTAAAAGTGTTTTGAAATTATTTAATCTTTTCTAAATTTGTTATCATATTCAAAAAATGTTCATGTTTTCATTTTTTGCATATTAAGAAATATTCGTGTTTTTGAAGAAAAATGCAGAATTTCAAAAAAAAATGTTTGTGTTTTCAGTTTTGTTCGTGCTTTTAGAAAACCTTCGTGTTGTTCAAAGATTGTTCTTGATTTCAGAAATTATTCTCATTTTCAATTTTTTTTCCATTTTTCTAGGAATGTATGGGAAACCCAAAACAATTTAGTGTATTTACAAAATATTCAAGTATTTAACAAATTTGAAAATGTTCGTGTTTCAAAAAATATTTTCATTTTTCAAAAAGAAAGTAATGCTCAAAATTTCTATAAAATATTTAACTCCATTCCGGCTTATAGTTCATATGCATCGGGTGCAATTTTAGTTGCAAATTCCTAGGTGTTGCAGTGGTTATATTTTGGGGAATTATGTGAACATCTAGATTTTTGCCGCTTTTGTTTGTTTCTTAAAATGCCTTGTAGCATACCTAGCACATCATCTTGTCGGTCGGAGCAGCTGGCACAACGCGCACATCACCTCGAAGTCTCAGGTTCGGAACACTAATTTTTGTCATTTTTTCCACCTTGCAAAGGTGCCACTGCAAAAATGGGCCCGCCCAGGGGAGCCATGCCCTATGCCAAACGTCGACTCTCTGACTCAAAGAGCGTCACATAGGAGCTCCCTTATATGTTTCGTGGTGAATAGTAAATTCGAAATAAATAGTAAATAAAATTCAAAAATAAATCATGTAACCTTCGTGAGGTACCCCACCAAAATGGTGTGCTGCTAATTGTCTACTGCTACGACCCTCGTTATAAGTACATGAAACACAAGGATGAACTCGTCTTCTCTAAGGAGATGGAGCGAGTGCTTTGCTTTGAATATATGTATGTATGGCGGAAGCTAGCCTCGATAAACACCTTGAAGGTTACCTATACTAGGGTGTGAAAGAACATGCGGTGCCCCCATGTTTGGTTTTGGTAATTGATGACAATCTCTATGGACTAATGGTTTCCTTGAGTTATATTTGAAGGGTTTGTCCATAGGCTTTTCTTGGAGTTCATTTGTTGGTTTCAAGGAGAGTTTGTGATGACCAAGGTGCTATTAAGGAATTATCCAAAGATTGGTCTTGTGAGTGTTGAGCTTATTGCAAGCATGTCTTGAAGAAGAAGAGTGTGTTATCATTCATGTTTACCTTCAAGACATCATCCAAATGAAGAGTTGGAAAGATTCAAGGTTGATCAAGACTAAGTGAAGGAGTGAATCAAGTTGATCAACACACAAAGCGTAGAAGATGTACCGAGAGGGATCAAGCAATCCTATGGTATGGTAAGCATTGTCAATCACGCTTTGTGTACTAACCCATGGTCTTCGTGAGAGTTCTTTGTGGGGTTAGGTTGCGGTGTGCAAGTTCAAGTGGAGCATCACGAAGAGATCAAGTGCTTGAAGCTTGCTGTCCATTGTGGTGACAATGGACTTGTGAAGATATGCCGAAGAGTGGCTCACCCATAGTGGAGTATGGGGGAGCAATCTACTTGTCTTCACCGAGACAACGCAATCAAGAAAGGTGGTCCAACTTGAGGAAGTCAAGATTGTCTACATCTAGCTCAAGTGGACTTTGTGCAAAGCAAAGGTTTGCCCTTGATAGGTTTTCTATTTTACCGGTCTCGTGGTGGTAGTTGGGAGACCGGGTTATAGGATCGTTAGCCGTACTATCAAGGGGGGTCTCAAGTTGGTAGCTTGATCGTATCGTTAGTAGAGAGCTCAAACCATTGCATCCTTGCATCATGTTTCTTGGTTCTTGTTTGGTTCTCTTTGTGAGTCTTAGAACTTATGGTCATCTTGATGACAAGCTTGAGTTCATCGAAAACGGAGTTCACATGTGTCTTCTATGATGTTTTCGGTGTTGGGTGTTTTACCGGTCTTATCCGAGGAAGGGTTCTCACCATTTTCTTGTGGGACTTTTCTAATTTGCTTCTTATTGGTTTTTCTATCAAGATTGTGTTAGCCCTTGTCGCTAGCTTTCCAACAAACTTGGTTTCATCGAATTCGGAGTCCGTATGCAAAAGTTATTGTCGTTTTGGTGTACTGAAAAGGTTGCAGCGGTACTACCGCGGGTAGGAGCGGAAGTAATTTTTTACTACCGCTTTCGGAAGCGGTACTACCGCTTTCGGGAGCGGTACTACCGCTTGGAGCAGTACTACCGCGGCTACTTCCGTGGCTACTTCCGCTCGGGACCAAAAACTCGTCACAAGTCCAGCGGTGGTAGGCACGGATGTAATTTTTTAGTACCGCTCGCAAGCAGTAGTACCGCTACCCTTAGCAGTACTACCGCTACCCCTAGCGGTAGTACCGTGAGGTCAAGCGGTACTACCGCTCCGACGGTTTTTCTGGCCTTTTTGCCTCCTTGCTGTTGTTTTTCTAAGGGGTACTAATGCCCTAGCGGTAGTACTGCTCCTAGAGCGGTAGTACCGCTCTGTGCGGGCTGTGAGCATAACGGTTGGATTTTTCCCCACCTATAAAAGGGGGTCTTCTTCCCCCAATGAACCTTATCCTTTGAGCTCGTGTTCTTCCCCCATTGTTGACCTTCTTCGAGCTTGCTATCTCTCAATCCCTCCATGGATTCTTGCTAGTTTTTGGGGGAAAAGAGAGAGGAGATCTAGATCCACATTTCCACCAATCACTTCCTCCTCTAGGTGAGGGGAACCCCTTGAATCTTGATCTTGGAGTTCTTGGTGTTCTCCTTCTTGTTCTTCCTCTCATTTCCCTCCCTAGCATTAGTTGCTTTGGTGGGATTTGGGAGAGAAGGACTTGGGCACTCCGTGTGCCCTTGCCATTCCATTTGGTGCATCGGTTTGAGTTCTCCACGGTGATACGTGGAAGTGAAGTTGAGAAGCTTATTACTCTTGGGTGCTTGGTACCCTTGAGCTTGTTCCTCTTGGGTGCTTGGGCGCCCTAGACGGTTGTGGTCACCTCGAAGCCATATTCCATTGTGGTGAAGCTTCGTGGTGTCGTTGGGGAGATAGCCCCAACCTTGGTGTTCGGATCTCAATCATTGTGGTGTAAAGCTCCGGGCAAGCATCGGGGTCTCCAATTAGGTTGTGGAGATCGCCCCGAGCAATTTGACGGGTTCCGGTGACCGCCCCCAAGGGTTGCCAAAGTGTACGGGTTCGGTGACCGCCCCCAAGGGTTGCCATTTGTACGGGTTCGGTGACCGCCCTCAAGGGTCCCTTAGTGGAATCACGGCATCTTGCATTGTGCGAGGGCGTGAGGAGATTACGGTGGCCCTAGTGGCTTCTTGGGGAGCATTGTGCCTCCACACCGCTCCAAATGGAGATTAGCATCCGCAAGGGTGTGAACTTCGGGATACATCGTCGTCTCCGCGTGCCTCGGTTATCTCTTACCCGAGCCCTTTACTTATGCACTATACTTTGTGATAGATATATTGTTTCTTGTCATATATCTTGCTATCACCTAGTTGTTTATCTTGCTTAGCATAAGTTGTTGGTGCACATAGGTGAGCCTAGTTGTTGTAGGTTTTGTGCTTGTCAAATTAACCGCTAGGTTTATTCCGCATTTGTTCAAGCCTAAACCGTAATTATTTTAAAGCGCCTATTCACCCCCCCCCCTCTAGGCGACATCCACGATCTTTCAGGGTGGATTTAAGTACTCTTTTGAAACCCCTAAAAAGTACTCTTTTGCAGTAGTTTCGTCTTGAAATGACTCAAATAATCAATGTAAGTTCTCCTTAATTGGCAACATCTGTAGTTTGCCCATCAAGATGAATGATTATTTATTTTATATGTATATTTTCCTACCAATTGCAAATGAATCCTGCGGCTTTGAGTGGCCCACATGTTACAAGATTATCAAAGGGGCTTGTGAGGGACTAGATCACCTTCACAGCTTGCACTGGAAAAACCTATTTTCCATCTGGATTTAAAGCCTGGTAATATTTTGCTGGATGAAAGTATGATGCCGAAAATTGGAGATTTTGTTTTGTCAAGACTTGTTGCTTCAACAAAAACGCGACAAATAGAGATGTACGACGAAACACCGTAAGTTGATGGATCATCATACTGTGCAGCCATTGATTTTTACGCCCTCATGATTATAAGATACATGTACTCAAGTATAAATAAAAAATGAATAATTACAACGTGTTGAAGTGGACCGAGGTGGGTGGGTGTGTGTGGGTGGGAGGGGGGGGGGGCAATTGCCCCCTGTCCATGTTGATTTTATGTTCCGGAAATCATTTACTTATTTAAGTATGTATATATATTGGGTCTTTATTTTATAATCATACGCACTAATTGAAGCCTTGTTTTCCTTGCAGAGAAGCTATGCCAACATTTTGTCGGGAATCCAACCCCGAAGCTATGGCAAAGGCGCATTATTGACGCCAAATAGGGAGGCCATGGAACTTTCAAGTTCCAACTACATGGCCGTTGTTCTGGCCTTTTTCATCTTCAGCATCCCACTCCTCCACCTACGTCGCACGCGCCTCCGCCGACAGCTGTCACCAAGCTCTACTGCCATCCCCTTCTTGGGCCACCTCCGCCTCATTGAGAAGCCACTCCACGCCACTCTTGCCCACCTCGCCGGGCATTACGGTCCGGTCATCTCCCTTCTCTTGGCTGACACGATGCCATGGTTGTGTGCTCGGCAGCATGCACAAAGCAGTGCTTCACAAAACATGACGTGACCATCGCCAGCCGCCCGCGGTTCTCCTCATTGGTCGTGGTGTCCTTTGGCTGCACCGACCTGCCGATGTGCCCTTACGATGCCTACTGGTGACAGCTCCGCTGCGTCGCCACCGTGGAGATCCTCTCCATGCACCGGGTAGGATACATCTCTGGAGATATTGCCAACGAGGTGCAAGCGATGGTGTCGCGACTGGCACACGCCGCCCCTGCCGGCTCCGACGACGGCGCCACACTAGTGAAACAGAAGAGTATTTTCGTGGTCTCGGTTAGCGCCCTGATGGAGAACATTGCACAAACGAAGTCATCCCGCAAGGAGAAGGATGTGGACATGGACATGTCGCCAGAGGCCCAATAGTAGAAGGAGTGGATGGGCGAGATCACTCTGTTGATGGGCGCAACCAACACGCGGGACTTTCTTCCGCCGGTGCTATGGTGCTTGGATGTGTTTGGTGTGAGGAGGAAGCTCCTAGCAACGGTGGGCAGGAAGGGCGCGTTCATCCAGAGACTCATCGACGTCAAGCGGTTGAGGTTGGACCGCAGCGAGAGCGAGAGCACAAACAAGAGCATGATCGTCTGGCTTCTCTCCTTGCAGAAAACAGAGCCGGAGGCATACATCGATGACATGATCTTGGCTCTATGCGCGGTAAACATCTCTTTGATTTATTTTTCCAGTGTCAAACATCAGCCAACTTGTCTTCTATTATTATGTTGCTACGTACGCTATGTATATGCTGCAGAGCATGTTTACTGTAGGCACTTAGACGACCGCCACGATGCTGGTATGGGCCATGTCGCTGCGCGGACACTGCAGAGATGCACGATGAAACACTGTAAGTTGATGGATCATCATACTCTAAGCCGTTAATTTTTATGCTATGCCCCAATAATTATGAGATACATATACTCAACTATAGGTAAATTACGCGGGGGGGG
>LR738715.1:894246845-894266907 GCA_902687465.1 Secale cereale
TCCAAAACACACATGGACGATGTTACCAACTATGTGATTTTAGCTTGGAGGGTTAAATTTGAAATGCGGATCCTTAACAAGAGAGAGCAATAGGAGGGTTTTGACGACATATTACTAGTTTACACTTCATACACTCAAGAATTATCTATTTAGTACACATACACTTGAAAGTCTTGTACTCCATGAGTTTTACCAAGTTATTTGCTAGATACATACAGTCTAAAACAATCTATTATTAGATAGGTGTGCTACAAATCACTGTAATATCTTCTTTAGATATTAGGCATATTATGGACAAATGTATATGAATTCACTATAATAAATTATGCGGCGTATATAATTTGAGTAATATGATATCATTTATTTGCTTAGCTTTTGGTGAAATTGATTATAACCTAATATTTTCTTAAGCATCCAAAACAAAAGTTTATAGACAATCATTTGCAACAATATACATTCTAGTTTGGCACTATAAATTGTATTTATAATGATAAATGCAGGAATCATATGAAAAAACTATGTCTTAATATACATGCACATGTTTATAATGTATAAGTGTTTATTTGTGGGTTATAATGTTTGTGTTTGTGTTTGTGTTGTTATAACTAAAAAATGTATGTAATTATTTTGTATCGAATAACATATGAATAGGAAACAACGGGAATTCGATCAAAAGTTGAGTTATGAATAAGTAAAAAAGTTCAATATAAATAATTATGAACATTTCGAATATAGCACAAATTAAATGGATAGCTCGATCGAACGTCCTATATCGCATGAAGCCAACCAAATGGACGGCTGGATGTTTCAAATCGCTAAGGAGGCTTGGTGAGACATTTTTCTCTTATTTCTGGATTCTCCAGTCCATCACTATCCCACCACGCCGCGTCGGCGCTTTTCCACCGCAGCCCCCAAATCCCCCACCACGCCGCGGCCCCCAAATTCCCAGCGACACTGGCCCAACCCCCCTCGCGATGAGCCTGCCCCCTTCGTCGCAGCGCGGCTGCTACTCGCCACCGGCGCTGGTCGACGATGCGATGTGCGAGATCTTCAAGCGCGCCTCCCCGGACGACCCCGAGAGCCTCGTCCACGTCGCTGTCGTCTGCACGACCTGGCACGACATCCTCTCCGACGCCGACTTCGCCCACGAGTACCGCGCGTTCCACGGACCGCCGCCCGTGCTGGGCTTCCTCCATAACACACTCCACAAGAGGCCGTGCGAAAAGGGGAGAATCAGAGACTATGAAAAGGAGCACGTGGTCTCCAACTTCGTCTCCACCGTGTTCTTCCACCCGCCAGCGTGCTGCGAGCGCCGCCACTAGCACGTTCTCAACTCCCGGCACGGCCTCGTCCTCTTCCACACACCTAAAAGGGATGATCACTTCGCTATATGCGACCTCGTCACCGGTCACGGGTGCAAAGTCAAGGCTGACCGTGACTGCACTGACATCATCTGGAATGATTGGTCTGAAAAGGATGAAGATGGAGAAGAGAACGAGGGCATAACCTGGAATGCCACGGTGCTATGTGCTAAGGACGGCTGCAGTCACATCTACTGCCATGGTAGCCCTTTCCTGGTGGCCCTCATCGGCTCCGACCAGGAAATGACCTTTGCCACCATCTACTCATCGAAAACTCGTAAATGGAGTGACATTGTCTCCATTGAGGGACCACATGCCATCGAGACGACGGGGCACACTGCCGTTGTGGGAAACGAGGTGTATTTCCGCTGTTTTGAGGAGCCTGACAGTCTTGTCGAGTATGACATGGCTGGGCAAAAAAAATTGGTGATTGCGCTAGCTGAAGAAAAGGACGATGACCCGACGTGGCTTGAACTCATGGGTGTGGAGGACGGGATGCTGCTCTTAGCGACTGTGAAGAACTTTACCCTCTGCCTATGGTCAATGGAGGCTGGTCCCAGCAAAACTGCAGTATGGGCGCGACATAGGTGGACCCGCCAACTCTTGTTCCTGGAGGAAGAGGGCTCCACGCCTTGTGATCCCTCCAGAGTTTATCAATACAGTGGTCCCCAAAGTTTCTTCTATCTGCCTTCTCGTTTTCTAGTCACATTTTTCCTTCCTCCCTGCAGTCCTTGGAGCTTACGGGTGTTAAAGGCATGGCGACATTAGAGCCCCTTTCGAACCACTCCTCTCTTGTCAGATTAAATTGATCAATTGCGGAGAGGATCTGAAATGTCAGGGCTTGCAGTCTCTTCTTACCACCGGGGGGCAGCTCAAAAAATTTCAAGTCTTAGGCAGCCCTGGTTTCTTTGCTGGTTGGGATCCCAATCCCAGACGGGCTTTGGATGATGTTGGGATACAACTTGTTTCATCCACACTGCAGGAGCTCTGCACGGATGACGTCGCGGGACTCCTTGTGGCACCCATCTACAGCTTCCTCTCTTCCTCCCTCACAAAATTGATACTTCGTGGGTGGGGCTCCAAGGGGATGGAGCGCTTCAGCAAGGAGCAAGAGGAAGCCCTTCAGCACCTCTCCTCCCTCCAGGAACTAGAGTTCAGAAATTTCAGCGACTTTCAGCAACTCCCTGCAACGTTATGCAATCTACTGCTGTCCAGCCGGTTCGTCGTTGCTCAGCGAATTCAGCCTCCCTGAATCGTTGCAAGAGCTAGATGTCAGACTCTGCCGCAACGAGCACTGATCAGAGTCTAAGAGCATGGCTAATAAGAAAGCCCGCTGCCGGCTCTATACATGTGCCATGTCACCTACAACCTTTGTAAACAAAAACTCATATAACAGACTGGATTTAGATTGCATACTAAAGTTGGCTGTAGCACTTAATTCTTGCATATGAAGAAGGCAGAAAAACACACATGATTGGATGGGAAGACTAAGAGCCGGCTCTAGCGCTTGCACATGCTGCAAGCTAGCTCTTCTGCCTCGTAGCTTGTGCTACACCATGGCTACAGATTTAGCATCGGCTTCACTCTCCCCCCCTTCCACCTAGGATTTAAATGACATGGTCTTTACTATAGTCTGTTGAGTAGCCTTATTATTAGACTTGCTCTAATGTACGGTTTCTCGCTTCTTCAGCTTAACTATGAGCCCGTTTTTCATCTCCAGTATACAAGATGACTTAGGCTCGATGCATTGCCCTTTCATTACCTCCACATCAAAGTTCCACAACGTTGAGGCGATGACGGTCTTCATCTGCATAACCGCGATGTCCTTGCCGAGGCACATCCGCGGACCCGAGTTGAAGGCCAAGAACTTGTGAGATGGTACGTACCTCAGCTTGTTGCCATCCTCCGAGAGCCACCTGTTTGGATTGTAGTTGAGGCAGTCTTTACCCCATATACCCTCCATTCTTCCCATGGAGTGGAGAGAAATAAAGATGGTGTCGCCGGCATGCACCTCATGACCACTCGGCATGATATCATTGGCGGCCACCATCTTGCGCTCGAGAGGGGCCGGTGGGTACAACCTGAGAGTCTCGTACAAGACAGCTCTCAGATAGACTAGAGATTTGGTCTCGTCCGGCTCAAAGATCACCATCTCATCTGGATGGGCCGCTACTTTCCGTGATGCAATCGGTGAGAGTTCATTGCGTATGATTGGCACAATATTAGGGTTCTGGGCAAGGTTGTAGAAAATCCACGTCAGGGTCGTTCCAACTGTGTCCCTCGCAGCGATCATGTAGCTAATGGTCATTGCATTGAACATGGCATCTTCGGTATAATAGGGGTCGTTGAGGAAGGAAGACAATATATCAACACCCCCATGTTGCTTGCCATTACCAAGAGAAGATGCGTTAATCTTCCTCCTCTCCATCATCTCCATGACAAACCCACGCAACACCTTGTGTGCTGCCTTGAGCTTCCTCTCAGGGCCAATGTTCAGCTGCCTCATCAACTTCCAACAAGAAGCCGGCACCCGGACCCGAAAAAATGCCACCTCCATGACTGTGTCTATGGCGAGTGCGACTTCCATGGGAGGCATGTCCAAAGAAAGAAGGCCAGGGTCCACGCCAAAGAGAGGCATAGCAGCAAGGTCAAACATTAACCTCGACATCAGTTCTTGCATGTTGAACGAAGTGCTGGTGCTCGCCATGTGCGTAAAAAACACGAGGAGGTTGTTCTCCACCTTGTCGCGACACCAAGCCTCCATCCTTGCAACCAACCGCGGGTTGCTGAGCACGCCCTTGATTTTCGTGCGCTGCCGACGAGCTGGCTCACCGTCGATGGTGAAGATGCCGCCGCTCATGATTTCGAAGATCTCGGCGAACTCCGCGCCCTTGGGAAAGTTGGTGTAGTTCGTCGTGAAGATGTGCCGGATGTTGGCGGGATCGCATGTGACGAAAAACCGCATCCCGGTCCCGGGTGGGCCGTGCGCCCTGAAGTTGTGGCCTCCTTATATATATAAAGACATTCGGATCTCAGCTACTAAGATGTATTCTTCAATGGACATGGCTATGGCCAGGTTCATATATATATATAAAGACATTCGGATCTCAGTCCATTGGTGTTAATTTAACTGCACCTAATTAGCTATGATTGAATGAGCCCAAAGCCTAGTAATGTTTAGTTCTAAGTCACTGTTGGTTTGCATTACTACAGGTTAGCTCTAAGCCAATGCAAATAATCTGCCCAACTAGCTAACTAACCGAGAAATTTTGAAAGAACTGAGAAAGAGGGAGAGAAATCTAATCGAGCCTCTACACATATTTTTACTGCTCCACTAGCTAACTAACCGACGCACACACTAACTCCATGCATGCACACCACACCGGCCACTAACGCATGACCAGGCCACCACTTGCACATGCACGGCAAACAGACTTGCATGAAGCTAACAAACTAACTAACTAGCACACCAATTCTCATTGCTTCAACTAATTGCTTAGCCGGTCTGAATTCAACGGCCCACACGCTTGCCGCATCACACGATCTTGCTGCCTCACGCAGCAACGCAGGTGAGGCATTCCCTTTTCCCGCCGTCGTTGGTTGTTTTGTCAATTATCATACTTTATCCGCCTAGATAAATCAGGGAAACAATATCACTGTTACGGACTCGATCACTTTGCAAACCATATGATTATTAGGAATTCTTGATACTCTTTCGTAGAATCTCTACTTCAATCCTAGGTGCACCTCTCTAGCTGTTTGTTTACGTAAGCCCAACATTCTCTGGCTCATTTGAGGGAATGCGTGCAATTGCAAAAACCTGTGAAATAGTGGAATGTAGAAGACCTTACTTATTACGAAAACGAGTTAAGAGAGAACAAGCAATTCAAACCTTCATCAAGTAAGTGACTTCAGGTGACGCTTAGCACCGATTGTCCAAAGCTGAAGATGGTACACGGGACGACTGAAGCTGGTCATATCCGTGCTCATACCGAGTCAAGAAACCCTCCATTTTTATTTTATTTTGATGTATGAGGTTAATGGGTTACTTTTTAACTGTTCGTTTGTCCTTTAGTTTTCATTAGTTACCTTCAGCTCCCTAACCAATAATCATATGTAGTAATTTATGTTTTTTTTAACTCAGTTGGGTATACAAACTCCGCTCATATACCGGATCATTTTTTTTTTGTGTGTATTACTTTCGGAGATACATGGACCTTATGTGATGACATGTACAGTGTGGTGCCAACCGTATAAAGATCCATACGGTTGGTTCAATTCGACATACCTCAACCAAAAGTGCCAGGTATATAATGTCTTCCATTTTGTAACCTCACTTAATAAATGTCGTTTAGTAGTAATTAAGTTTCTCTCCTTCAGCGGGATCTCTCTTTTTAATTAGGCACGTAGGAGGCTGCACACTCATGTTTTTATATCTGTCCCACACAAACTTCATCTAAATCTAGGAGGAACAAGAACTTCTAAACTTAGTGTTGACTTAAGTGCGGTGCTTAGATTGATATGGACCGATCTTTAGGAGGCAGATGTTCTTTTTCCACTTGTGGGCTAACCCTTGGTGCTATAAAAAAAACTTCAAAAATCACACATTGCTTTCCTTTTAGTTTGTTTTCAGCGGGTTCTCCTGAAGACAACCAGCGAACCACGTCATGGAAAATTTATTGAAGCAAATGTCCATGTCCACTGAAGGAGAGGTCTCATCTACGCCTAACCATAAAAGTGTATAACACTTGCTTAATCTTTAGCTTGGGGAGGTAATCGCTTCTCACGCTCTCTTTTAATAACTGCATTTCTTTTCGTTTCACAATTTCCTCGAGTTTAGTATTGCAAAATTCTAAGCTTGGGGACGTTATTTTTGTATGCTTAGAGTCTTCTGCAATGCTCTTTATTTTTTGTTTTCATGCAATCACGTGTCCCATTAAATCAACAACGTGAATCTGATTTTAGGAACGTTCTAGAATTTTTTGGTCTGGTTTAGCTTTTTTCTCTTGTTTCCTACCTTTTCCCATTTTCCTTTTGTATTTTATAAAAAAAATTACAAACTAAAAAGTGTTTGAAAATTTTATGAATGTTTGGAATTACAAACAATGTTCAGAAAAATGCCCATGTTTTAAAAAATTATTCCTGTTTCCTAAAACTATTAGCAATTTCAAAAAATGTTTTGTGATTCCAGAAAATGTTCGGGGAATTTCCAAAAATGTTGATGCTTTCAAAATTTGTTCGCCATTTAAAAATTGTTCCATTTTCTTAAAAAATATCATGATTTTTTTTTAGTTTTCTAAAACATGTACAAAATATCAATAACTATTCATGTTTCCAAGAAAAGGTCATTTTTAAAAAACGTTGTGGAATTTTTTTAAAATGGTCACGTCTCAAAAAATGTTCGCATTTTCAAAAGTTATTCCTTTTATCTATAAAATGACCGTGTTTCATTAAAATGTTCTCAAATTTGCTAAAAATTACTCAATTTAGTTAAGAGTGTTCTTGTTTTTTCAAAAATACAGTTTTTTCATGTTACTTCAAAAAACTGAAAGAAAAAAAAAAGAAAAAAATGGATATTTTTTTAGAAATAAAACCTGGAAAATTAGATACTACAGTAAGCGCAGGAGATAATAGAAGTAGCCTACACCATTGAATAGCAATAGATAATAGAAGTACTTTTGCGTGAGTGCTAGAAAAGAAAAGTATTTTTGTGTATGTGGCCTTAGAAATGGAATTTGAAGAAACTGATATCATCCGCTTAGACCAAATGAATTTTTTAATGTATTCAAAAATATACGTTGGTGTGTCTTAAGAAAGTTGACATGATGATCTGCGCAAGAAAAAGAAAATTGTTATGATGACAAATGACTTTTAATGTATTTGAAAAAGGAAAACTGAAAATTGCCATACTCCAGGTCCACCGGGAGCCACCAAACCGCGTAGGCTACGAAAAAAATCAGTCCATGCTGGAGCGACCGAGCATATTGGGCGGGCTCAGATTAGGGTGATGTATGCAAGTGGGCACTAGGACTCGCTATAGGCAAGATATATATCCCCACAAAGAAAATGAAAAAGGCGAGAAATAGCATCCGTGCATGGATTCTGTTATGGCAATTTTCAGCTAACCCTGCTCTGCTATTTCTGCAAAGATGTGGGTTTGAATTTACAACGCCATCTTCTGCAAAGAAAGATATGCGAATAGTTACAAAAGAAAAATTAAGAAGAAAATAACATTTATTCAGCTAACCCTGCTCTGCTATTTCTCCACGTCTTCTTCACCTGAATAAAATGCCTCCCTTGACAGATGTAAATATGGAGGTGATACAATGTTTTATCACATGATGACAATGATAATCTATATAGCATGTACAATCATCTTCTCCAATTTATGAACGTGCACTTCAACAGAGAAACTTAACTCCGTACAACATCACAAGCTTAACAATTGCAGAGAAGGCCTGATGACGAAATTGGATTGGATGGCTCTGCTTCCGCACCCGTTCCATACCGCATTCAACAAAGGCCCGAGCCCTACCACCGACCAAGGGATACTGCTGCTACCTTGAGCTGCTTCATGCGCCAAGAACTGCAGTAAATGGTGTTCATCTCCTCTATGTCTCTGGACTCTGGTGACGATGATATATTGGGACTTCACTGCCTTAATTTGGCGATGATGATCAACACGATGCAAGCCAGATGAGATGAGCAGCATTCCTTTGTGAGAAGAACAAACTGACAATTTCAGCAGGCAGCAAACGATATGTGTTACTAATAACGAATGACCACACTCAAACATCACACCAAGTATGTGGATTCAGAGGATGATCGCGAGAGAAAATATACGTAGCAAATTAAGATGCATGTTTACGCCAGCCAGGACACGGCGGCTAGGGTTTACCCCAAGCAATAGGAAGATGAGATCCTGGGCACTCAAATAGATCCGGGGTGGGTATATACTATATACTATATACCCATTACAACCAGTGAAAGGCAATCCTAACTTTTAACGCTCAAGTAAAGCAGGCGAACAAGGAGACAGTGGAAGGTAAATTCAGATAGCGACACCTCCAGTCTTCAGAGCAATTGGATGGGCAATGAAGGTCGAAGCGGTAAGCTGCCGTTAGATGAAGAGAGGACAGTCGACGATGAGCCCGGCCGGTTTGGTGCCAACCGACCGCTGGGTGTCGATTTCTTCAGTTAACAACATGACAAGTGTCGATTTCTTCAGACGATGCAGATTGGTTGTTCCTGACAAGGAGGAAGATGTGTAAGTAATCGGCATGCTTCTGCCAGTAAGGGGGTCAGAATAGTTTGTGCTACACCAAATGCTGAATCACCGAAATACTAACCATCACACGTGCGGTATGAATGCGAAGGATGTACTCATGGCAGCAATTTCTGAGTGACATCACAAGACTGACAGGCTTCAGATATACCACCTAGCTGCAGGTTACGCTTCTGCTAGCCTGGGCAGTGTTTCTGCTTCTTCTTCCTTAGCATGGCTTCAGATCTTGCACGAACTGGTCGCCAGTCAATTCATTACCCTCCATGGCAGCCGATTCTGAAATGTTTTGAAGTCGGTTAACCTGACAAGAATGTGCAGCTGGTTTGCAGAGTTGCAGTTCACTCGGGCCTTGTTACCTCGCATGAATGAACCTTCTCTGATGTTTTAGGCACACCCAGTAATTGCTGGAGTCGTCGAGCAGGTGTGCAGCAGCCCTTGCCTGCCGTTCCTGGCGGTAACCGTCAGTACAGTGTTCCTTTCGGTGTCCCAAACTGTTCACCAGCATCTATACCTCCTCTACTCAGAGGACCCATGAGTACACTTCCACCTGTAAAATTTGGAACCATACATCAAATCCTATTCCTACATGTTCTCGCAGAAGCAAGACCATGTATTACTCAACTACCTTCCAACAAAGGGAGAACATACTGGACATAACTTCCATAACTCAAGACTGTAACAGAGTAAGTTGCATCCAACAGATAGTATCATTCTCATACTTTAGCTTTGGCCGCAGGACTCCACCAAAGGAGATGATCTACAAACCCAAAGTAACATCATAACTAAGGTGAGCGTCTGACAGGAGATTAGAAAGATTGAGCATTGAAAACTGTTACGGCTCAAAAATGAAGAATAACTAGTGTGCTCATAGCTCAAAACTGGAAAATAAGTAGTTTGTGCAATAGATTGCTTGGAAGTTTGGCTAGTTCATTACCTTACTAAGCAATAACACGGTAACTCAGATTGAGTTCGCCGCTTGAAATGCAAATGATTCCCAAGACTCTGTTGCAATTTTCGCCAAGATAATAGATTGACAAGATCTTAGAAGTCCGTTGGGGGAATGAGGGGATCTTCTGAAGTCTTATAAGTTACTAGAAGGCAATGTCCTGGGTTGGGGAACAAAGCATTCTTTTGAGATGAATAAATAGATTTAATGTTATACCGAGATGGAACAACACAATAAACTAGCGTTAATTATAAATAGGTTGCGACCATGCACCTTAGTGCCTTAATGGAATTTTACAATTTCAAAATTGTACATGACCTGCAAGCAATGCATTACCTTCATACTGCTACTGCTGCCTATCATCTAAATTGGCTCCACTGCTACTGCTGCCTATTCTTCTGAAGATCCTATACGCCATTAAATTTCGTTAAACAACATTTATGACAAATGCGAGAATACGTGGTACCAATAGAATGTAAGACTGGATTGAAAAACTGCAAACCTTATGAGTATAAAAACACTGACAATTCATTGTTTCCCATAATTACGCCAAGATGATCCTTTGATCCCTAAAACTGTACTTTCGAGGTACACCATCAGTCTTTGTGAGTTCTGGACAAAGCTTACCATACAAATACAAGAACACCTGAACAGCAAACCAACAGAAATTAGGAATGCAAAAACACAAGTACAAACAAGTACTTATAACCTTAACATCAGTAGCTTACCCCAAAGTCCATTTATTCCATACTTATGCCATAGTGGTATTCTGATAGTAATATCTAAAATACGGAAGTAGACTGCACGTATTGTGAATGACAATAACCCAAATTTAAATGCAAAATATGAAGAAGCCTACAGGAACAAAAAAAAAAGGTGATCACAGGTTTTATTGGTTATTAAATCTAGGAAGAAAAAGAAGAGAGACTTGCAGAAGGCATTGGCAGATAATTACATTGTTTTTCTTGAGTTGTGGAAAGACAAGGGGCGTTGATACACTTTTTGCAGGAGTATAAGTGGAAAATGGAAATATAATATAGCAGGAGTATAAGTGGATATACTTTTTGCAGCGAGTATTAGTGGAAGTGGATATAATTGATATGTGGTACAGCAAGAGTAAAGTTCCAGTCTAGATGTGCTTACCAGATTAAATTTATGTACAACAATGTATAAGTGGAAGTGGATATGTATGGAGAGCGAAGAGCTCTACAAGGCTAGAAGAATGTACAAAGCAGAGTCCTGCACAGTGGATGAAAACAAACAGAGTTATTAAGCTTGTGTTTGAAGGGAAAGGGTAAAGTGGAAAAACAAAAGAAAATATGTTTGTGTTACCTTGGATCACAGGTCTATTATGATTTTGGGGATGGTTCCCACTAACCCCCTGCATTGCTGTTTTAGCTCTCTGTTGTTGCACCATGTGACATTTAGCTCTTGCAGTGAATCAGGGAGGCCATCGTTGGGCAATGACGAGATGGCTGGACAGCGGTTGACTGATAATTTCTTGAGGCTGGTAAGGTTACGCAGCCCTGCAGGGAGTTGTTGAAGGTCCTCGAAATTCGTAAACATTAGTTCCTGGAGGGAGGAGAGAAGTTGTAGGGCGTCCTCTTGCTCCATGACGAACCGCTCCATCCCTTCACACGATTCCCCATGAAGTTGCAGCTTGGTGATGGAGGAAGAGAGGAATCTGCAGATGGGTGCAGCAAGAAGTCCTGCTATGTCATCTGTCCCGAGCTCATGCAGTGTGGACGAAACAAGCTGTGTCTGCTGCTCTTGACCTCCCTCAGCATCCTCCAAAGCCCGTCTGGGGTTGGGATCCCAATCAACAAAGAATCTAGGGCTGCCCCTGACATCTAATTCTTTGAGCTGGCCCCGGGTGGTAAGGAGAGACCACAAGCCCTGACATTTCAAATCCTCTCCACAACGAATTAATTCTAATCTGGTGAGAGGAGAGGTTTGAGAGGGGCTCCAGTGTCCTCAAGCCTTTCACATCCCAAAGACTCAGAAACTGCAGGGAGGAAGGAAACAGGTGACGGGAAAAGGAGAAGGTGGATAGAAACTTTGGGGACCACCGTATTGTTAATCTCTCGAGGGATCGCAAGGCTTGGAGCCATCCTCCTCCACCAGGAACAAGAGTTGGTGGGTCCACCAGGACCAGCTCTTCGCAGAAAGAGAACTCCAATTCCTGTAGTGAGTCACCGAGATGAGGTGGGAAGAGCAGCACCCCATCATCCTCTTCCTCTGCTGCTGCTGTTATTTCACCTTCCCCCATCTCTGATGCTTCTGATGTTGTTTGTTGCACATCCACCCCCACTACCAGTTTTTTTATGTTTTTACAGTTCCATATTTCCAATTTGGAGAGCTTTGGGAGGTGGGGGAGGAGCTCTGTCAGTTCCTCAACAGGGAGCTGCCATTCCACATCACTCAGACCTCCTCCTAGTGGTCCAACTAGACCAACTGAATTATGTACAATCAATGTCCTCAACGAGGTTAGCATCATAAGGTGCTTCAACTCCAGAGGTGGGCACTTGTACAGTGTCAGCATCTCTAGACATGTTTCTTTATCAAAAACTAACACTTGGTCTATGCTATGCAAATCAGCCTCTCCAATAATCTTCAATTCTGCTCCATTGGATGATTTTGAGTACCAAAAAGACGCTGGTAGCTTTACATTTTTCATCATGACACGACGCAGACTTTCAATCCAGGAGATGAGAATCACTGACGAGAATTCTGGACAGCCGGTTACCTCAAGCTCTTGTAGCTTAGGGAACCAATCAGGGGAAACAATGTGGTTTGGGAAAGGCAACCCCAACAGTCTCGGGCACTCTCTAATAATCAGAACTTGCAAAAGAGGGAACATATGAGCAGTCGGTGGCAACAAGTCTCCACCAACGGAAGACTCTTGTTCACCTGTGTAAACCCATTTTTCACAACTTCCTAGGCCAATGAGTGTAAGCTTTGTTAGCATGCAAAAGCTTTTCTCTATGATAAACACCTTCAGTCTGGCAATATTCTCAAACCTTAATTCACGAAGATCCCACGCCATCCCTAAAGAAGGGAAAACTTCCCAAGAAACACCATCAAGATAAAGAGATCTTAGAGCTTCAACAGCAAACTGATCACCTAGCCATGTTGGACAAGAAGGACCTCCATGCCCTCTGATGCACAACACCTGAAGATCTCCATGTGGCTGAAGGCTCTCAAGAACCGCTGCTTCGACACCAGGCTCAACACCGGATCGCTTACTATCCCACTCCAATGTTAACCTCCTCAGGTAGTTTTTCTGTGTCAGTTTTGCTTGAGCTGCTTCTTCTTCTGTGTGTATTTTCTCAAGGTTATAGATGCCAAGCTCCCTGAGCTTGCTTAAATGCTCTAGTTGCCTTGGTTCAAATCCTTCACTATTTTTATTGACTCGAAATACCTTCAACTCTTCTAAGAGTTGAAGTTTTCCCACATTATAAATACCAGAATGAAGCTCACCATCACGGGTATGAATATGGCACAGTTTTGCAAGATTGCTCATGTCTCTGGGCAACTCACAACTCCCACCCCATGGCTCAAGATCTAGAACCCTTAAATGATAAAATTTAGAGATGCTGAGTGGTAAATGCATTTCTCTGTCACATGTCCCTAGACATAGGCATCGTAGGTGGACAAGTCTTGAAAAGTTATGTAACATGGACTCCATGGGATACATCATGTCAAGCAAATAAAGAACACGAAGAGCATTTGCTTCCCGAAGAAAATCACCAAATATCTTAGCAAAATTTCCATCCATTTCACCAAATAACATCAATGTGTGCAAATGTTCAACCTTCAATGTTTTCTTCAGTTCTTCCAATTCACTTCTTAATTTTTGACCTGACACTGCATCATATTTGCCCAAGTCATGTGTGCTGATAGACAAGTGATGGGTGGTTGGCTGAATTTCCACTGATCCAACATTAGGGAGACGTAAACAAAGACAATCATGTGATGCAACCTTAACTGCCAAATCATGTACTAGGTCATGCATAACATACTGCTGATCACCATCAGTTTCCTCTACCTTGAAAAATCCATAATTGACTAACTCATTTAAATTGTTCAAACCTATATCTTCAAATGTTTGATTTTGATCACTAGGTATCAAAATATCTAGTCCGATCCACAGGCTGATGAGATCATAGCTTCTGAGATATATATCTTCAGGAATCAATGCAGAATAGGAAAAACATTGCTGCAGATGGAAAGGGAGAAAGTCATAGCTAAGCCTCAAGGCAGACATAATTCCATCGGTTTGCTTTTCCCATTCTTTACTTTTGAGGACCCTTTTCCAATGATACAAACTATGTTCTTTACTCAGTAATCTACCAACAGTCCTTGCTGCAAGAGGGGAGCCCTTTAGTTTTTCCATTATCTTATCTCCGGTCTCAAGCAGAAAATGTTTGTCCCTTGGACATTGCTCATCGCCAAAGATAAATGTGAGAAATAACTTTCTAAACTCTCCAGATTTTAAACCGTCCAGTTCTATTGGATGGCCAGATGGTTTAACCTTCTGTGCTATTGCTGGAAATCGAGTTGTGACTAGAACCATGGAACCCTTTTCTTGTGATTGGTTGAGTATCGACAGGAGTTTTTCCCAGTCACCCACATCACTAATCTGCCATATATCATCCAATACAAGTAAGAACCTTTTAGATTTCAATCTTCCTTCAATCAACTCTTCAGTTGTACTGCCCTCCTTTTCACTTTCAACTGGACGAGTACTTATTTTAATCTGTTCTAGCACCTTATCCAGATTGAAATTGAATGACACACATATCCAAATCATGACTGGAAAATGATTCTGCACCTGTTGGTTGCGATATATGTGTTGTATCAGAGTTGTCTTTCCCATTCCTCCAGGACCAACAACCGGAAGCACAGTTAGACCCTTGGTACAGTATTGACCCTTGGTGATATCATGTATGATGCTATTCATGACAGTCTCCCTCCCGTACAGTTTTGGCTCATCAATTCGACCTTTGGTGATGGGACGACTCTGGGCAATGTCTGGGGTGGTTCTAGGGCCACAACCTTGCAGAATCTTGGTAACCTCGTTGCGCATAAGCTTTAGTTGCTCTACAGTGCCCTTCATCCTTTGAGAGAAATCAACCCTATTAAACTCATACATTGGTGTGTCTTGCGCATTGGCACCAACTTCATCACCATGAACATGTGAATGCGGGGAAGATGCGCAAGGGAGGAGTTTACCGAGCTTTGGCATGCATCCACTGAGCTCCTGACCAGTCTGATTGGCGTTTGGTGGCGAGGAGGAATCGCCAGGTAGTCTCTGCCTGCCACACGGCCAAGCACAACAACTGACATGTTGTCTTGCAACTCCCTGCCGGTGATCACCACCAGTGTTGGCACCAAAGCAGTACGCGGACAAGGATGACAGCTGTTTGGCAAGAGCTTTGACGGTGTGGCGAGCATTGAGGGCGAGGTTGCAGACGCAACCCTTGCCGTGCTGGTCAGCAGCATCGTATGTATGATATAGCTCGTCGTGGATGCGGAAGTAGTCCAGCTCGTCCAGCAAGTCCTCGGCATTGTGTGCCGAGTCCAGCAGCCTCTGCAGCAGCTCCTCCATGGCCGTACCGCAGATCTCCTTGCGGGCAGCTTGTTGGAGTGTGGCCTTGACGAGCAGCAGTTCCGTCCTGAGGTCCTCGATGTTGAGGCCAAGGTTGCTGCTGGCTGACCAAGCCCCCAGCAAGCCATCTGCAACGGGGCCTAGCGCCTTCTCCACCACCCATTGCGCCGCGCCGAGGGCAGCCTCAGCCATCCCCTGGCCGGACGCAGGGATGAACGATGTGCGGCACCTGCATTCAGGAATCAAAATAAATTTGTTGGTAAATATGCTGCTAGCTGGAGGCTGCAAATGAAAGGGGAGGAGTGTGTGTATAGCACGTACGTTAGCGCAAGCGCGCCGGTGATGGGGTGCCGCCTGCCTGCCTTCCTTCCTGCCTAGTACCTAGCTGCTGCAAATGGGGGATTGAGTTGCCGCACAGAAGAGCAGGCCTGGGATGGGTACCTGCCTGTTGAGAATTTCCAATCACATGGCAAGTATAAATGCAGTGCAGGCATCAGGCCAAGAATTTACAATCACAAGAGAAATATAATCAAGGCACGGAGAGGGAGAGTGGGTAAACATGCATAAACAGAGCATAATCGTTTTCTTTATTTGTATGTATACAAACATAATCACAAGATCTAGTACGTAGTTTATTTCTGTGTGTGGTCAACCAAACTCAGGCATTGATCCTACGGTGCCACAGAGAGGGGAGGGGGATCTGACCTGCTGCTGTGCGTGGGAGGTCTGCCTTCCTGCCGGTGCCGCCTAGCTAGCTGCAAATGGGGGTTGAGAGAGTCACACCGGGACAGTACAGGAATGGAGGCAATGAAACAGAGCACGGAATGAGAGAGAGAGATAGAGGCAACTGACATGCTGCTGTCTGGTTCAGATCCAGGCGGGAGCCACCGTCGCCGTGGTGAGAGGGCGAGATGACCCGAGTTGCGTCGACCGCGTTCCCGGACGTGGAGAGCAGGGCAGAGGAGCGCCGGCCTTGGAGAAGACAGACAGACAGCACAACCAGCTCAAGAGAATGAGTGAGTGAGTGAGTGGAAGACCGAGAGTGAGCGGAGGAGTACTACTGGTTTAGCACCTCTTGGATCTGGATTGGACGCAAATTACAGTACAAGTATTTTTTTTACTTCCATATGTTGGTATTGTTTAACATAACTTGGTATTGTTCCAGGTGCCAAAAAGTTCAAAAAATTCTAATTTTAACCCGAAATTCTAACTGCCCAGAAAAATTTATAAAAATTATAGAAAATCATAAACACTATTATGAGTCTACTGTGCAAATATGGGCCATTTCTGGGCACATATGAACCCTTAAACTGACATTTTAACTTCTGTCCAGAAATTTGTCAAATTTTGGCCAAAAAATGAACTTCTCAGAAAAATATCCATAGGTGAAAAATGTTTCGGGGTCACCGGAAGGGTTTAAGCACGCATCCCGTGAGAGACAAAACCAAGAGTAAAAAACAAGAGTAGCTAGGCAGCGGGTCTCACGCTGGTGGCGTTGCGGTCTTCAAAAGGCGCTGGCTGGCACAAGCTAGGACAAGCCATGTGAATGAGCTTGGTAAGCGAGTGTTAATTAATCAGCAATTAAACAAAGCAAAGGTGGTACATTTGCTCTGTTTGCAAAGCTATGCCTGGTGGTGATACAAGAGCAGGATCACAATTGGTTTGGCTGCTGGACTTGGCAAGCGAATGGGCTCATTCTGTATCGAGGTCTCTACTGATATACTACTAGTGTTACTGAATTGAAGGAGCCTCAGTTGTGGTGCCCCTGAACAAATGATCATCAAGCTCAGGCCGGACCGGCCAGTGATCTGCTTCAGCCAAAGATGCGTATGTCCATCTACAATTGCTACCACCGGATCTGATCAACCGAACTAATCACGGCCAATTCCTTGAAGCAAATCCAAGAGAGGCTCCAGGTCTTGCGCCGGTGGCGTTGCGGGCTTCAATGCGCTGGCCGGCACAAGCGCACAAGGACATGCCATGTGAACGAGCTTGGTAAGCGAGTTTTAAAGGCCACTGGGCTCTAGCACCTAGACTCAAGTTGATCATATTATACTTAAATTGACAGTAGGCAGCTGCACAAAGCCAAAAGTACTTCGTTTTTGCAGTAGCAATAATCAGGCTATTAGCAGGACTTCTTGTCACACAGGTTGGAAAGAAAAAACAAGGACAAGGGGCTGCCAACATCTACAAATAAAACAGTACCAAACAATAATACAAACTACTCGTGTCGTCCCAGAAAATACTCTGTATGTATCGGGGAGAGGCTCACCGGTTTTCTTTAAAGAAATACAATGTGTATTTTGATTCACCATTTCACATCACAAAAAGAAAAAAACTGAGTACCGTGCAAGGTTGCACAAGGCTCAAGTTTCCTAACAACCACTGGGAATCGAGTCGACCTTTGCCGCTATGCCTGGTGCTGAATAAGCAAGCGAATGAATGGGCACCTTTAGTATCGAGGTCTCTACTGAAAAACTGCAAGAGAACTGAAGGAGCCTCAGTTGTGGTGCACCTGAACAAGTGATCAAGCTCACTAGCTGAGGCCGGACGAGCCAGCGATATGCTTGATCCAAAGATGTGTATGTCCATATGCACATTGCTACCACCGGATCTGATGAACCAAACTAATCGCATCCCATCCCTTGAAGCAAAACCAAGACTAGGCCAGCTGCGGATCTCACACCGGAGGCGTTGCAGTCTTCAAGGCGCTGGACAGAACAAGGACATGCTATGTGAATGAGCTTGGTAAGCGAGTGTGAATCGACGGGCAGTTGCTCCCGTATCATACTTGAATTATCATTAACTCGTGATATCACAACTTGTCCACCCACACAACAAAAGAGAATGAATATTGTGCTGTAGAACAAACTCATCAGCTACAAATAACTAGTACTAAAATCTACTTGTGCCATCCCAGAATATACTCTGTACGTATAGGGAGAGGCTAGCTGGTCTTCTTAAGAGGAATACAAAGGTGCATTTTGATACGTTAGGCCAAGGCTCTGAATCTCTGATGTAATCTAGTATTATATCTATGAGATTTTACCATTCCATACAAAACAGAGATGCTACTGAACTGAAGGAGCCTCAGTTGTGGTGCCCCTGCTGAACAAGTGATGAAGGTCAGGCCAGTGACCCGCTTGAGCCAAAGATGTGTATGTCCGTCAGTCTACACATTGCTCCCACCGGATCTGATCAACTAAACTTATTCCAAATCCAAGAGTAAAATAAAGACTAGGCTGCGGGTCTCGGGCTGGTGGTGCTGCGGTCTTCAAGGCGATGGCAGGCACAAGCACATGCCATCTGAACGACGAGCTTGGTATGCGAGTGTTAAAAGACAGGCACCTAGGCTCGAGTTGAACATATTATACTTGAATTGGTTCCCACAAGGCCCAGATTTATTCGCTTCAAGCTCAAGCTCAAGCTCGCCTCTTGATGTATGGCGGCCATTACTTAATTTCTGGGGTCGCGCCGAGAGAGACAGACAATAATAGGATGGGTGCGATTCCACTGATGCAAACAGGCGGGTCGGCAACTGAGTGGTCGGTTGGCCTGACCAGTGACCACTATGGTACTGCAGCAAGATAGGTGCTGGTGGGGAATAAACGCAAGCACCTTGAGGGCGCGGGCACAACACATGAGAGCTGACCTTGTGAGTTCCAGCGGACGGAGGAGAGGGCATGCCGGCCGGGGAGCGGAGCATCTTCAAGTCGTCGTTGCCCGCCGTTGGACGTCTCCTCGCCGTCGCCGCCGTGGTCGGGAGCAGATCAGAGGAGAGCAGGTGGGTGGCTTGCTCGAAGGTACTACACGACTAGTATCCCCTCAGAAAAAAAAAATAATAAAAAAAATTGTGGGGTGACAAAAGAAAAAAAAAATAACACTAGGGCCTTGCGTTCCCTCGGGGAAAAACTCGAAAAACTAGTATTTGGTATTGACATCCACAGTTCATCGAAGCCCAAGGCGATGAGTTCGCTGCAGCGGAGCCCTTCATACTATTGCAGATGCCCACCGAGTTTATTGAGCTTGCATGAAGCAAATCTGCACCGGTCCTCAAACCATCATCATTCCCTTCCTTCTAGATATTTGTCCAAGATATCAGTGAAATGCAAGCACAAAAGACTATCTCAAAGGAGGTTTTAATCATCTTTTTCTCAAATGTAGCTCTCTCTCTGGAATTCCACATGGCTGAGACAAAACAACAAAAATTCCAACAGTAAATAATTCCTCACCATCAAGATAAAAATATATGACTGTTAAGATATTTGTTATATTATATGTAACATATTAACCATCTCAGTAAAATATACACAATCTCATGCAAATACAGACTAAAATATTTTGGTTCTAGGATTTTAGGCGTATATTGCAAAATCTAATGACCAATGATTTCGCTTCTCACTCGCGGTGGGATCGAAATTGACTCGAACTGCACACGCTCGTTTACCAGCTTCGGTCAAAACATGAGTGAAACATCAAAAGGGATCGATGAAGACAAACTTAGAGCATCTCTAGTAGAACCCTCAAACCCCCAAACCCTTTAAAATAACCGCTTTTTTACAGGTTTCGTCCGAAAAACCACATAGACTAGAACCCTTAAACCCTTAAAACTGTAAAAAAAAAATTAGAGGTCCAACCCTCAAACTCGATTTCAGCCTGTAGAAGTGACTCCTCCCAACCCGCACTTCATTTCCGATCCAGCGCGCCAAGCCGCTCCCGCTCGCAACCGCCCGCCATGGACCTCGCCTCCGCCACCTCGCCTCCGCCGGCCGCCGCCCCCGCCTCGGCCGCCCCCGCCCCCGCCGCCGCGCCGGCCGCCGCCCCCGCCTCGGCCGCCCCCGCCCCCGCCGCCGCGCCCG
>LR738715.1:894276424-894298384 GCA_902687465.1 Secale cereale
GTCATTAAAATAAAATGAAAACTAAAAATGTAATATTAATAAAAACACAAGGAAATAAATAAATCTTATAATTTATAAGTTGGCAATTGCTTACAAAAATTAGGAACTAAAATAGTTTTGTTATTATATTGAAGAAGAGAAATAAGAAGTTGAAAATAAAAATAAAATCTGAATCATGACGCGCCTAAGTCTAAGGGCATGTACAATGGTTGATAAGGTAGTCTTATCTTAAATTTTGCATGTAATTTAGAGATGATAAGAAAATATGCCTACAATGGGCCATCTCTTAGCCTTATCTTCAATAACTAGCTCTTTTTTTTTTGAAATGGAACACTTGTATTCCATTACGACACGGCCAAATCGCCGGTCATCGCACTGATTACATCTTCAGGGTAGCTTGTGAACCATTCACAGTGTTCATATAAACATGGTAAGACATATTGTGCTAAGAGATCATCTCTTGTCTTTTCTTAAATAAGAGAAGTCAAGCCTTCTCTCATAATTTCTCTCTCCTCCACCTCATCATTTATCCTATGTGACATTGCTAAGATAAAACCATTGTACATGCCCTAAGGCCGAGTGAGTTGATCTGCCCCACAACTGCCCCTGGATAACAAGCCACGTAGACAGAAAGCACAATTAAAAAAAGAAGAAGGAAAAGTAACATATAGCCCAACCTGCGACAAAACGGCCTGCGCGCTAAACAACCAGTAAAAATGCTCTCCTTCAACGAGAACAAGAACAAACGTGACTTGAACGCAGGCCGTTTTCTTGTGGGTTGTGCGTGTGTGTGTTGGGGGGAACGGAATCCACAAATTGTTTTATCTGTATCTCTCAAAGTTTTTTCGAGAACTTTATTGTTAATGTATAGGTTCAGCTTTACTTGTTCCATGTATCAGGTAGTTAGATATCTGCAAGAAACTAAGGCTAGGTAGAGTTCAGGCGATGCTTGCAAACATTTTTAATTCATGATTTTTTTTTAACAATTCAGACAAATTATTTTGGAACGAAATTTCACCAACAATTTTTAGAGGTAAGTGCTATTTTTTTTAATGCTAGAGCATTTTTATTTTACTTTATTTATTTATTAAAATTCATGAACATACTTTAAATCAACATATTTTGTAGTCCCTAAATTCTTGATATTTTTTTTAAAAATCGACATACTAATTTAAGTAATTTTTAACAAACTAGTCAATTTGTACGTGCAATGCACGTTAATTCAAAAGTATATTAAGTACATGCGGATATTAAGTAATATATTATTTGTGTGTTATTATGTGATTAACACTATATTTGGCATGAAATTAACTGCACGCTAAACGTGTTGAGCGCTCGACATTGAAGCAGTCTATATCGATGTTTTGACATGATTTGATGGTCAAGATTAATTGGATCTGCCCCTTTAAATTTTTTTATATTGATATAGATATATCATTTGCTGGAAAATAAAAAATCAGACCATCCATCACAAAAAGGCAGGATCACTAATTGCGTTGGCCAACTATGCGCGATCATCCCTGCCCCTTTAGGGGAGTACAATCAACGGCGTGCTTCATCAAGCAGGCGCCGCTCAGCTGGGTCGATTCAAGTCTGCGGTGTACTTTTTTTTTCACCGGGGGGGAAGAAATTCCCCACCTGAATTGTATTCATTTGCCTATAGGTTCAGAATATTTTGTGCCACACAGATGCTGAATGGCCGATATACTCCCTCCGTAAATTAATATAACAGCATTTAGAATACTAAAATAGTGATCTAAACGCTTTTATATTAGTTTACAGAGGAAGTACTAACCATCGCAGCACTCGCACACATGGTATGAATGTGAATGATGTACTCATCGCATCATCTTCCGAGTGACATCAAAACTCTTCAGATATCTTGAGGCGACGCTGCTTCTTTCTTCGCATGGCCATGGCTTCACCCCGGCGTCGTGGTCTGAGCGTGCCACGGGCGCATGGCCGTGGGCTCACCCCGACGCCGTCCCCGTCCCCGCCACTGCCACCTCCCATGACCGCCGAGGAAGAGGAGCTCGTGCGGCGGGTTATGGAGGAGTCTGTCCACGACCATGACGAGGCCTAGTGGCACAGGCTCGAGGTGATGATGGCCCGCCTCTCCTCTCCGCCTCGGGCAACATTGCCATCCCCCTGGAGCTGCAGGAGGCCACCGTCGTCGAGTCGCACTTCACGACAATGGTGGCGCAGACGTGGTCCTGGACGGACATGATGCCGTGCACGTCGGAGTTCATCTCCGTACCGCCCTCGTGGGCGAGTGCCGAGGCCGTCCCCGCCACGGGAAGAGGTCGTGTAGGCGCCTTCGGCCATGCAGCCGCAGCAGGGGCAATTTTTTTTTCAAGTTTTAAGTTAAGTTTAATGTGCAGGCCAGGACTTGTTTTAACGGTTTAAATATTTTAGGACTGTTTAATTAAGTTTATCTCCATGCATGCTTTTAAATGTGTGGCCGGTCTTTTTCTTCCATCACGAACCGGACAAAATGCGATGCGCACCAACCGGTGGACGGGCCAAACCGGACATGGGTGTCCATTTTGCTGCCCCAAACGAACAAAATCCGGACAAAACGTTTATATGGAGTATATTATACAATCAATAAGCCGCATAAGCAAGCGTGTTCCAATGGTCAACAAGCTGCAGCGAAGAAGCAGGGCTTGTATGGATCAGCACAGCGGGCATGGGCCTCCGGTTTGGGCCCGTCCGGCCGGCGCACAACAACGGTGTGCTCCAGCAAGCGAGTGGGCAAGATCGGTGGGTCGGATCCATGGTGCTGCCGCAGGGCCCATGTTGTACATGGCCTGTCCGACCGGCCCCCAACATGATCATTTTTAAGAAATCAAAAACATTTTCTAAAACTTTGGTGAACATTTTTAGAGGAAGGTGAACAGTTTTTTGAATGTTGAGGGGCATTTTTATAATAAAATAAACGAAAAGAAAAACCAAACAAAAAAGAAGAAGAAAGAAAACCGGGCAAAGACGGTAGCTAGAGAAAAGATTTACTCGCGCAATTGGATTTGCCCTGGTCGCTTGCACTGCCATTTCACAGGTCATATGACCTGATTGCAAGCGGTGGTCTAGCCAGAGAGCGAGCAACATGTGTTTTTGGAGTACCGCCGCACTGGTTGCCGTGGGGAGGACAACCCAGGGGCCAACCACTGTTTTTTCCGGTCGCAAGATCTGATTAGCATGGAAAATCTTCATAGCGGCCGGTGGCCAACGGTCACTCCGTTGAGCTTTCGACCCTCTTGAACATGTTGAAAGTGCCCAAGATAGCGTGAATAACTTGGGAACAATTATTTGGGCATGTGCATAGTGTTGCTCGTAATGCCCAGTGTAGGACTAAAAGTAGCACTCAACTATACGATTCCGAGAGTGGCTTAGGCCTACATCTTCATATAGATTGTTCCCCCACCTAAAGTCAACATAAGGGAACTGTTAAATTATCACTAAAATCATTATAGAGAATATAGGTCACACTACAATCATTGTTTCCGGACTGGCGCACCCGGGCTCGACACATTGTTAATAAGACATAGCTTGTGTACCTCGAGCGGCCATGATGGCCGCTCTACGTCGCACGCCCACACCATTATGTTGTGAACCTGATTTGTGTGCGAGAATTTCCTAAAACCCTCTTTCCATCAATGCAATCATGTCCAAATCTTTGACGCATTTGACAAAGCCCATACAGACAAAGAGTCTTGATTTTTTTTTTCAAATTCACAACATTTTCTAAATTTCACTGACATTTTCTAAAATTTGTGATTTTTAAAAAATTCTTGAACATGTTTTTAGTCAGCAACTATTTTTAAATTTTGGCAGATGTTTTTAGTTATTTTGTACATTTTTGCAAATTCGTGAACGATATTTAAAGATTCAAGAGTATTTTTAGTTTCCAAATAATATTTTTAATACTTTTTTGTTAAATATAACATTTCTCCGAAATAAAATCCAGGCCAAATTCCGCCAGGAAAAAGGCAGGATCACTGATTGGGCTGGCCCACTTCACACAAGGTTTTCGGAGAAACACACTCTGGCATCCCATTCAGGAATTCCTATCAATGCAATGATGTGCAAATCTTTTGCGTATTCCCGAAAAAAAAAAAGATCTAACTAAGTTCATGCCCAAGCATGATATAGAGCCCATACAGACAAAGAGCCTTGAATTTTTTTCTTTTCAAATTAGGAACATTTTTTAAATTTGACAAATATTTCTAAAATTCATGATTTTTTAAAAATTCTTGAGCATGTTTTTAAGCCGCAAATACTTTTAAAGTTTGTAAGGTGTATTTACGTATTTTTTACATTTTTTAAATTTCTAAATGTTACTTTAAAATTCATGAACATTTTTTATTTCCAAAATAATATTTTAAATACTTTTGATCATATATAACATTTCTCCGGAATAAAAACCAGGGCAAATTCCGTCATACTTTTGATTATATATAACATTTCTCCAGAATAAAAACCAGGCCAAATTCCGTCAGGAAGAAGGCAGGATCACTAATTGGATAAATGCCTGCTTTGGGCCTGGTTTTTGCACTCCAGGAAACCCACATCTTCACATGTCCTGTTCATCACTTGAATAATAATCAATAAACAAGGCAAAGCTTGTTAATCTCCAGATAACCGAACCGCCAAATTCTGACCCAGGACCCACTCACACATCACACCGCCAAGCACCTAAACCTAGGTGAATTCAGAGGATGACCTTTTAAGAGAAATATATATATATAGCGGATTAAGGACAGGCATTTACCCCAAGTAGAGGAACATGAGCTCTCAGATCGATTCCGGGTTGGTTTTATACCCATTACAACCATAGAAGTGTTATTGGTTAATTTGAAATTGGATTGTACTCCAAGAGTCCATAAGATGTCATTTCCATATGTGGTAGCTAATTTCAGAACTTGCCACCATTTTTCTAAATATAGGACTGGGCAGTAAGAGCCAACCACATGGGAGGATATTTCAAGAGAATAAACTGATTATAGTTGCCGAATTGGTATTAGTAAGTTGTTGTTTCAGCTTCCTAGAGAACCACAGGGGTTCTTTTGTTATCTAAAAATGCTTCTAACGCGTAATTCATCTAAGGAGTGTTTTAGTGTTGTGATTCAGCCCTCCAGCAAGCGGTCATCTTGGAGCTTTCCATTGCCTCCGGCGAATGTCATCTCCCAGCTCGTGGCCTTGCCCCCAAGTTTTTTCTTACTGTAGTACGCCGAAAATGATTTTCTATTGGTTATTTTAACTAATCACAATACTCCAAATTGAAAGTGTGATAATAAGATTGCCCCCTTTTGTGTTTTCTACAGAAAGTAGCCTCCATGCTTCTCAAAGTTGGGTGTTTGTTTTGTCCAGAGGCTTTCATTTACAGAGAAGCACATCGATGGAGAAAAAAGGTGCGGTGAAAGGCAATCTGTTTCAGGTACATACTCTGTACTGATTAAAACATATGATCAAGGTTGCCAAAATGATATTCTATCTCAAAATTATTTCTAAAACCCGACCTCATAAATTTTGTTGTCTTATTCATATTTGTTCTCTATGACTTTTTGTCCATAGCTTTTGGTCTCATTCTCTTCATTGTGTTGGGATTTTACAAGCATTGAGCAGTCACACATGGCAAAATGTTTTCTAAAACCTGACCTCATAAATTTTGTTGTCTTATTCATATTTGTTCTCTACGACTTTTTGTCCATAGCTTTTGGTCTCATTCTCTTCATTGTGTTGGGATTTTACAAGCATTGAGCAGTCACACATGGCAAGTATAAGGGACATCATCACTACAACAGAGAGGTTGAAATAAGAAGTTGAGGTGATCAATCAAGACAATAAATTGTATCATATTCTTCTGAATGAAGAGGTACCTATCCCCACTGTTTCAAAATCAAATATTGGAGGTGCTTTGGTTTTTTTACTCTTATTTGTTGCAACGCATGGCGACGATGACGAGCACTTGTGTTTTTGACATGCTGCACGTCTGTTTTTGTCGACCTTTGATTCATGTATATATATAAATTCTATGAAAATGTATCATATGAAATGTGAATTCATAACTCTATGGTTGATGTAATCTATATTATGTACATTCTCAATAATGAAATACCTATTAATATGAAATTATTTTTTCATTTGTTTCTTATTTTTCCTGACGGTTATAACAGATTAAGATATATCACTCCCTGCTTTGCCAAACCATTTTTTTAGACACTAATTTGCCAAACTTGACACCCACATAACCATTTCTCACGTTTGAACTATGAACTCATCACTTAAATATCCCACTAAGTTTTTTTGCATGGTTTGACGTGCATTACACGTGCACACTTACTAGTACTACATAAGGAGCAATTTTGTTTCGAGGAACTAGCATAGACATATGTACAAGAGATTGACTCATTTTGAAGGGACGGATCAGAACCCAAAGGAGACAAAAAAAGAAACGGAAGATCTATCCAATGACCTTGCTCAGCTGGGCGACCAGGAAGCCCTCTCTCTTTGCCTGATGTCCTCTAGGCCACTAGGGCCACCTTGATATATGTCATCCGCGTATTGTTGAAAATGCGTCAAATGTCCTTGCACAAATGTGAGGTTGCGCCCATGAAACACATGCCAGACGTACATTTTGCATGTAGGCTCCATGTGCACATTCCAAAGCATGGAGGAGTTGAACATTGTATGCCGAGGCTGTAGGTTGACGGTGTCATCATGATCAGGTTGTAGGTTGACGGTGGCGAGCACTCCCCAAAGATGAACAAATTACTGGAGTTGCTCGATGGCGCTCATTTTGCCAATGCGCATACCCACGCCTCACTGCAAAGCTCAAAATAAACTGTCCTTCGCTTCCTGGTGGCGGTCTTGAAGAGATCCGAGGCGAGGTGTTTGCATTGGCCCACCCAAGGCGTGCTTGAAGAGATCTTGGTGGCGGTCATGAGTCATGACATGCTTTGATCCCACCCAAGGCGTGCTTGAAGAGATCTTGGTGGCGGTCATGAGTCATGACATGCTTTGATCCCACCCAAGGCGTATTGAGGATGTTGCATTCAAACCATGGCCAATGAAGCCGAAGATCCCTTTCGAATCTCTCCAAGTCTGCAATGCTAACCCGCGAAGATCATCCCATGCTGAGTTCAACGAGAGGCCTGCACCCAGTATTGATTATTCTCCTCACCACCATTTCATCATCATTGCTCCAAGGAGATGGTTGCTGCTCGACCATCTCCCAATCCCAAAGTCCATTGTATCGAACATGATTGTCATCCTTGAGCAGGACAACACGTTGCAACGATGTGCACACGCTCACCACATACTTCAAAAACCATATGTGGCGCTGCAAGAATCCAGTAATGGCCAGCTCCTTGAGGCGGTGATGGCGCTGAAGCGCCTCGAGTGAGGTCATTCTCATGCTCCCGTAATTTGGCTCCTCCTCCGAGCAAGGCACATGGATGTGCAGGACCTCAAGTGATGGCGCGGCCAACAGGAGGCCGCGTGGCCATGTGATGTTCCAGTTCGCAGGTAGATCGGCGACAAGGAGCTTTTTCAGGTTGAGCAATGGCTTGTCCGGTGGATTGGGCACCATCCATCTTCTCAGCCCGGTGAAGCGGAGGACGAGATCCGTCATGGTAGGGGGCATACCAATGATGTAACGGCTGAAGTAATCCCTGCACCGCCTTGGAACTATCCAGCTTTCTGCCGCGAATGTGAGGTTAGTGTGCATGAGGCTGGGGACCAAGCCGAATATCAGTCTATAAGTGTCGGTTAGGCAGCACGCCAGGCTGACAAGCATTGGAAGGTGGCGCAGCTCGGTCGCCATGAACTTGCACTGGTCGAGGATGAGCTCCCTGATTTGTGAACAGGGCGCATCCACCACCACATAGTCCTGTGCACAGCAGCAGGATATCAGGTGAAGCACCTGCAGCCGTGCACACTCCGTGAACACCCTCTGGTACACATGGACGGGCGTGGAAGCGGCCATGTCTCGCAGGACCAGCGTGGTGAGAGCGCCGTAGCTATGCAGCGGCGGGAGCGTGCAGTAGTTACCCAGCGTCAAGCTGCGAAGGCGGTCCTTGAGGCAGTCGTGGTCGTGGGGAAAGCGGTAGGGCGGCGCCTGAAGGACATCACAGGACGCTTGCCTGGCAACGACCTCCAGATCCCGCACTCCCCATGCGCCTACCGCGGCGGCAATCAGGCGGTTGATAGCGCAGCCGCCATCGTGTGTCTGGAAGAACTCCAGACGCAGGGTGTTGGCGCGCCGACGTGCGTCGCCGTCGGCAGGGCCACCGTCCGCTTCCAAGAATCCGGTGATGCCGTCGATGAACGCGGCGATCGTGTCGAATTCGCAGCGCGCCATGAGACGGTCCAGCATCTCGGCCAGAAACGTGTCACGCGGCATGTTGCGCCGGCGGAGGGCGACGGTCCGGTGGTACTCAGGCGGGATCACGTCGCTGATCCTGAAGTCGAGCTCGGGGAGATCGCGGGGGATGTGCGCCCAACGCCTGGCCAGGACGGCGGTGGACAGCGCGGTGCGGGTGTCCAGCCTGCGTACTATGAGGCGGATGAGATCGTCGGGTAGTGCGCTGAGGCGGTCCTCGCCGCCGGCCGTGCCCGTGCGTGGTCGCACGCGACGCAACATTGGCATGGCAGCAGGATTGGGAGTCCGGTAAAGCGGGAGGAGTTGGGGCTCGATCAGTAATGGTAGGCTCGGCGATCGGATCTGATTCTCGATTCTCGGTTCCCCGGTGAAATCGGGATCTCGATCGGCATTGCATTTTTTCAGATATTGGACACTGACCAGATCCCTAGATGCATATATACTTACTAGCAAAAATATGCCCGTGCGTTGCAACGGGAGAAAAAGAATATTTCGGCTGAGTCCTCCTTCATGAAAAATTCTGAAGAATTCTTGGCACTGGGTAATACCACATGAAAAATTCCTAAGGATAGAAATAGAGAGGGCTTATAAATCCTTTACATTTCGAGTTCTTTGATTTGGAAGTTTGGTAAACCGAGTGAACCCTAAAATTACAGGAGCTATGGCTCGAAGTTTGTTCAATATTTCCAATGGTGAAGCAAGTCAATGAAGACCACAACATGTGGATGGTCAAGTTACATATCTAAATACAACCTTTTAGTTGGCGTTAGTGTTTGGAGTGCACTCAAATACTACACGTCAATAACACCAAAGGATGAAATGAATCTTATTTTTGGGGATCCCATGTGCTTCGCTCAGAACGTTCTTCCCATCTCTTTCGTTCTCTCATCCTGATCGGTCTCGGACGGGCCGTCCTCACTCTCGTCGTCATCGTCACCAAACCCTTGGCACAAAGATGGGCGACTTGATGGCCACGGCGGAGCACATCCGTATGTGCCCGTCCATTGAGTGGCGGAAGGTGAAGGGAGTGTGTGAGGCTTCCGTTGCTCCTAGGGTTGGAGAGGGAAGGAATATTTGGATAATACCTAAATGTTGATCTGGTTACACACCAAACAGGTCAGATTTGACTATTTTATTAATGAGCAGATGAGCTAGACATTTGAGATATGTGATATGGAGAAGAAATTTTGAAACATTAAAGAAAACATGCTGCAATAATTATAAGAATAGAACACCCACAAGGAACTTTTTTTGGAATTACTATCTTATAAAATGATATCAATGACCTTAATGTAAAAAAAACATATCTCTTCCAAGGTTCAAATGGTTCTTGAACCATCTATCACAATGAAAATTTGCATAATCTAGGGCAGCGCGGCAGCATATGTCCAGTTAATGACTCATATGGACAATAAATCATTTTTGTATGTTGATCAGTGAAGCAAATAATCAAACTAAAATTCTATTTATATTGAACACTCAATTCCATCTCGGTAAAAATGAAAACAGAAATTCAATGCACTTCATTCTTACGATGAGCTTTACATGTATTTTTCTTCACAATGTACTCTTCCTCATAATAACATCTCATGCTGGAAACGGATTCCTCTGCCTCGCCAGTCAAAACTGGAGTACTGTTGCTTCCATCGAGAGATACTGAGTGTACCAAACAATTGGTACGGCGAGCGGATAAACTTTACATAAGTAGGAAAAGTGTTTCAGGGGGGAGAAGAAACAAAGATATGCTCTCTATGGTGTCAACCATCTCAAGCTTTTGATTCAGGCTCGCAGCCAAGTGTGCAGCTTGTCGATTGTGAGGTTGCAGGACTGATGAAGTCGCTCACCTTGCCATTGAAAATCCTACGGTTTCTCTCCTTCCAAATCTTCCACCAAAATAAGCATGCAAAGGGCCGAGAAATCTTTACGGCGATGTATAGCAATGTTGTAAAGAATATGTAGCCACCACTATAGCAGGGAATGAGTGCCATAGCTCAGCTATAGGTCGAAACAATAACTGAATGTCATCAGAAAGAATCCCTAAACAGCAGCAGAAAAATGGAAGGTTGAGAATAAGTGTACAGTAGACTCAAGCCGCATAATCCTGTTTGTTGATGGATTTGTCATCTCTACGTCCTTCTGCAGGAACCATGCAAGCTGATTGCGTGGCGCACAATGGATCAGCCACCACTGCTGAATATGCTTCTTCTCGGCCAATATCTCGTGCATCTCGACCAACATCCTTCAGCGCACATTCCCCGACCAGGGCAGCCGCTCCCTCCTCTACCTCAGCAACAACATGCACCTTTTCTAAGGCCTTCTCATGCAATCAGAATTTCCTATGCGAAGCAAGTTAACACCAGCTTTAACTTCACAGAAGTTTCCTAGCTCAGCTAATTTGCATAAACCATGAAATCTATAGAAAGTTCCATGCATTAGGCTGAAAAAATAACACATCAGGACTCTAGAAAGAATGCCAGTTTGATGTTTTAACGAATCCATTAAAAATGTAGTGCATTCAAATGGAAAAATGAATCACATAAAAGAATATTTACCTTCTTCGAGTAGTACAGAAGCACATGATATTCAGTTCAGGGACGGCGAGGCATCACTCGCCGCCTTTTTTTTCCAGGGACTACAGCTCGCTTAAGCCAGCCTGAACCACTTCATAAAACTGAGAACTATACAAAGCCAAATTATCCACTGAGATTCATAGAAAAGAAAAGGAAAAACTGAGAATCACATAGATAGGTGATATAACATAGTGCTCCAATCCGTAAAGAACCCTCTCTTAATTTTATTTGCAGAGCTTGTTGTCCCTGCGCCTCCATACATTCCAGAGGACCGTGATAACCACAGTAGAGTGAATCATATCGAAATAATTTTTCTTCCTAGAGATATTTCACCGAATCAAGATTGAGTGGATGAAAATTTTGAAGTTCAGACCATAGCAAGGCTAGGGAAGAGCATTTGATTCACATATGAGCAATATTCTCTAATTCATCACAGAAAGAAAAATTGACTTACTGGCATTTGAGCACTATACCATCTCGCCGTCCATTACCACTTTTACCTATCAAATTGAGTGGCAATATTACTATTAGCAGCTACAGGCAGTGTATATCAGGACCAATCAGCAGCATACATATCAGTATCAGCATATGAAGCAATCAGCCACACCATGTTTTCACCACAACACTGTCAATAGTAAGAATCTACCAAGCGCTGCCTCAATATATGACTTATAGATTAGAGAAGAGCCAATAAAAAAATCTGCCATCGTGTTGGTAGATGCACTTGATTGATGATTCTTGTACCTATTAGTGCGAAGCAAACAACACACTACAAAGGACCGTGACATATTAATGGCAACCAAAACGGCATCAGATCAGGGTGCTAGATGGGAGGTTGTGACCTGTGAGGTTGCGGATGTGATGGAGCAGATAGATTTCGAAGAGCGGCATCAACTGGATCATGACTTGGGGGAGGGGGGATCCATGGTTGTCTTTCTCGTCCACCACGACGGCTCTCCCCATCGGTCGGACATGGCATCGGCAAGCCCCCAGCGCTTCTCTATGGCGCCGCTCGCCTCCATCACAACGGCATCCCTCCCCGCGCTGCCACCACGCCGCCACACAGATCCAACGCCACATCGCCGTTGCCCCTGTCAATTCCCCTCAAATATCTCTCGATCTCGATCTAGTAGAAAATATTTGTGAGAGAGAACAAACCCGAAGGAGGGCGTCCGTTCTTGGTTTCGTCGCCTGGATCGGGCGTCGCGCGAGATGCGCGGATCTTGTCGATTTCATCAGAAATCGCCGCGGGGCGGAGCAGATGGATCGGGGCGCGGCGGCAGAAGGATCCCTCTCGCGTTCTCGTTCAAGGACGGGCTTCACACGAAACGTTTTTTCCCCTTAACGGCCGGGCTACAGGGGAGTGCGGGTTGATTTCTATAAAACTGAGGGGGTTTTCTGCGAAATTAGAAATAACGGTTCGGTATTACTTAAACGTGTAGTGCGGGTTAATTTACAGAAAACAGAGGGGCTTTTCTGCAAAGTGGCATGACGGACGGGCTGAAACCCAACTTTCTTTATTATTAGGTAAAGATTGACCGCCATGCAATGCCTGGGCGGTGGGGCTGTGCTAGACGAGGTTACGAGGGCATCAGGGCAACTCCAGCCCACGATCCCAAACGGACGTCTGGTTTGGTCTGTTTTTATCCGTTTGGGACGGCAATGGGTCGGGTTGTCGGTGCGTTCAACGCGCGGCCGCACCCCAAAGCATGTTCGGGTTGGACATGATTAAAAAAATTGCAAAAACTAAAATAAAATGCAAAAAAATAAAATAAACGCAAACATAAAACATAAAATATAATTAAACTTCACGGCCACAAAACGGTCCAGTTCCAGTAGTTCACAGACATAATTAACATAAAAAGAAAAAGAAATATGCCGCCCGCGCGCTTCTGCCGTGACCGTCTTCTCTCAGTGGCCGTCGTTCTCGTCGTCGTCGCTAACGAGGTCGATGTAAGCCGGCGGCGTCCAGAGGTGGGACGGCGGTGCCTGGTACACGGGCGGTGCCTGGTACAAGGGAGGTGCCTACACCACCTCCTCCCATGGCGACGCCTCCTGCTCCAGTGACCGCGATGGCATGGGGCACCAGTTCACGCCCCCACGGCGTCGACCATCTCCGGAGCCGTGCACGACTAGCTCCACCGCTGGCCCACCAGGACCCGGTGGAACGCGGCCACGGGCTCCTCCTCCAGCACCTCCTCCCTCCGTGGCGCCTCCTCCACCGCTTGCACCATCTCTAGCTCGGGGAAGGCCACGTCTCCGGCAGCAGAGAGGGCCATGGCGATCTCTAGGCCGTCCCATTGGCGCTCGTCGTGCGTGTTCATGGAGTCTTCCATGACACGCTGAAGGAGCCGGGTCTCCTCCTCTGTCATGCGAGGAGGTGGTGGTGGCGTCAGAGAGGGCGTCGGCGTGATGCCGCACACCACCTACGCCCCCGCACTTGGGGAGAGCTCAGACCGCGCGCGTGGCGCTCACGTGGCCGCCGCGGCCCGGACGAGGTGCCGACTGCTACCTCTTGAGCTTGCGTTGTATTTTCTCAAAGAGGAAAGGGAGATGCAGCATAGTAGCGTAAGTATTTCCCTCATTTTTGAGAACCAAGGTATCAATCCAGTAGGAGACCACACGCGAGTCCCTCGCACCTGCACAAACAAATAAGAACTTCATAGCCAACGTGATAAGGGGTTGTCAATCCCTTTACGGTCACTTACAAAAGTGAGATCTGATAGAGATGATAGTCTATATTTTTGGTATTTTTAGTTTATAAGAACAACAAATAAAAGCGGCAAAAGTAAAGTAGATGTAGATTGATATGTTAAGAATAGACCCGGGGGCCATAGTTTTCTCTAGTGGCTTCTCTCATGATAGCGATATTCTACGACGGGTATACAAATTACTGTCGAGCAATTGATAGAAAAGCGAATAATTATGAGACTATCTAGGCATGATCATTGTATATAGGCATCACGCCCGAGATAAGTAGACCAAAACGATTCTGCATCTACTACTATTACTCCACACATCGACCGCTATCCAGCATGCATCTAGTGTATTGAGTTCATAAGAACAGAGTAACGCCTTAAGCAAGATGATATGATGTAGAGGGATAAACTCAAGCAATATGATATAAACCCCATCTTTTTATCCTCGATGGCAACAATACAATACATGCCTTGCTGCCCCTACTGTCACTGGGAAAGGACACCGCAAGATTGAACCCAAAGCCAAGCACTTCTCCCATTCCAAGAACTATAGATCTAGTAGGCCAAACCAAACCAATAATTCGAAGAGACTTGCAAGGATATTATGAGCACACATAAAAAGTTCAGAGAAGAACCAAATATCTTTCATAGATGATTCTTTGATCCCTAAAACTCAGTCTTCATGAGTTTTGGACAAAATGTAAACACAAGTGGCTCGAAAGCCCACCAAACAAACATAAGAACACCTGAACAGCAAGCCAACAGAAATTAGAAATGCAAGAACAGCTGGTACTGACAGCAACATAGCAGTATATGAAAAGAAAAAATCACCTTAATATTAGTAGCTTGACCTTCTCATTTATTCCATACTGATGTCCTACTGCTATTTTGATCGTGACACCCAAAATAGGAGAGTAGACTACCACGTCTTGATGAATAACAATAACCCAAATTTAAATGCAAAATGTGAAGAAGCCTATAAGATCAAACAAACACCTGCACAGATAACAAAAACAAATGGTGATGACAGGTTTTGTTGGAAGAAAAGAAGAGAGACTTGTAGAAGGCATTGGCTGATAATGATGCCGATTTTATCGATTTGTGGAAAGAAAAGGGGCGTCGAGAAACAAATCTTAAATAGTTCTACTACCGTTGAGAAGAAAATGGAAATCTAATATGGCAGGAGTAAGACTGGATTTTTTTTTCGGTGAGTATAAGTTGAAGTTTATATAACTGATATTGGTGTGGACAACCCTAATGAAGGTTCCTGCAGCTAATTTGCATGAAATGGCTCCGCCTAAAATTAGAACCAAGAGGGAGCCCAGTTATAGTTCAGTTCAGAAGTATGTTGTTCCTGATTTGCATCAAAGAAAGGTGCTGAGCAATCCCAATCAGAAGTATTTTGGGTGCACCCACATGTCCTTACTCCCCATCTTATTTTCTGCTTCTCTCACATCAACTTTGCTTCTATCTAATTTCGGGTTGCTAGATAGATCAATTTCTCCTAGTTCATACACTTCTCCACCAAAAATCCCCAAATATTGCTGTTATTAGTGTGTGGTGAAAGATCAGGGCCAATCAGCACAAGTTGTATCTTATCAGATATAGTACAGCAGGAGTAAAGTTCCAGTTTAGATGTACTTACCAGATTTAAGACCACAGCCACAGGGCCCTTGTGTCATGCATGTGTTTGAATGGGAAGGGAAGAGCTCTACAATGCTAGAAGAATGTACAAGGGAACCCCAAGGCATTGTCCTGCACAGTGGATGGGAACAGACACAGCGTTATTAATGAGCAATGCAGGAAAATGGCAAAGTGGAAAAACACAAGAAAGTATGGTTCTGTTACCTTGGATCACGGGTACAATCACTTGAATTTTGGTACAATCACGTTGCTTCCTAAGAAAACAGAGGCTGTTAGGATTGAGCAATTCAGGCCGATCTGTCTTCTTAATGTTAGCTTTAAAATATTCACTAAAGTCGGGACTAACACTACTAGGAAAAGGCCTATTAATGGCGCACCTAATTTGGCTATTAATGGCACATTAGTGGTGCGCCATTACTAGCACGCCATTAGTATTTGATACTAATGGTGCACCTCTGGTGCGCCATTAGTATCTGTTATACTAATGACGCACCACAAATGCGCCATTAGTGTGCACCGTAGTGCGCCATTAGTATGCCTCCCAGGGGCCATGTGTACCCAGGTGCTTTGGCATACTAATGACGCACTAAGTATGATGCGCCATTAGTAGTGTCCGCATAGTAATGGCGCACTGTTCTCTGATGCGCCATTAGTATGAATATTAGGTTTTTTTTAATATTATTTTTCTGTTTTTTTGCACATATTACAAAATGTATAATTGCACAGAATATAGACAGCACACATCAACAACACATTCATCGAATACAATAGAAGATTAATCTCTGAATACAATTCATCATATTAGTCTCCGAATACAATTCATCATATTAGTCTCCGAATTGAAAAGACCGAACAAAGATAGAACAATATATTACAAGTCTCGAGACCGCGAGTAGCGAGTTTGTCTTCACATTACAAGTCGATATCGATCATCTAAACTACCATCACATAGAAGAGAGTTGCGGCCGTAACGATGAGCATCATCACGATGAAACTCGTTTTCATCCGGTTCCTCCAACGCTCCCTCCCCTCTCCCGCTAGATAGCGGGCGTATCTAGATTCGGCCTCGGCCCTAGTGGTGTACCCTTTGTAACTGTTACCGCTGAATCGGTGAACCTGTCTCCGACACTCCTCCCAGTCGTCGTAGACTCCGGGAACCTTACCCTTGTACACGACATACGACGGCATCGCTATATATGCACTAGCCAAACGAAACGTTAGTATCAATTCACAGACAATTCATAAGCAATATATAAGTATGCAACAGAACGATCGAAAGAGAAAAGCAAGACATTAATAGCATCGATTACATCTAAGTTGAACGACTCTCGAAACCAAAGAGACATACTACAAGTTCATTAAAGTTTAATTACAACAAGAGCCAATCGATGTTTCAGAACTAGACACAGCATCACTGCTTTCGACTCGACTCAATGCACCGGAGCGTGGATGAAGCCGCCGTCTATCGTGGGAGTCATGAAATCACGGGCATTGTCAGCCTGCATTTGTAGCATTGTGTCGATGTCACTGTTCGACGGTTGATTTCTGAGGCAGAACTGCCCCGAGGTACGAAGGACATATTGATGGATGATTTCCGCAAACTCCGACTGGATGCGAAAGAAATCCTGTCTGATGTCCGCGTCCTGGATTGCCGACACGCGCGCGGCCCAATCTTTGAGCTTACTCGGTAGCAGAAGTTGATGATGGTCCCGTACGATCGCCCGCATGTGATGGATGGCGTAGTAGGCACCCTTCTGACCGCCAGGCGGCTGCTTGACGCAGCAGAACGTCGTGTTGTGGGAGAACACGTGCTTGCCGTACTTACGAGTTGTCCTGGTGAAGGTGCCTCCAGATTTGGCGTAGCCGGCGAGAACATCATCAAGAACCTTCTTGACATTTGTGTAGTCTACAGCCGACTTACGGTCCGGGTCGAAATACGTGGCCATGGAATATTTGGGGCTTAGTAGGATGAGCGTGCACTGTGTGTCACTGCAGAAAACACGGAATGTTAAAAGAAGAACGATCGAAATCTAAGAATTCATATGTTACGGGGCGGCTGAGGCGGAGGACTTACTCGGGAAAGTAAGGCACGAGGAAGTTATCCTTATCTCGATTTGCCAGAATGACGCCTTGGAGGTAAGAACTCGCGACTTGCCGGTCCCCAGCGCTGCCCAAGATCTTGGCACGCATGTAGAAGGGGTCGACTATCACGATGTCCGGGGTCTTGTCGCGAATGATCCGCATCTCCATACTCAGCGAAAATAGCCGAACGAAGGTGTAGTGCAGCGGATGAAGGTTCAACATAGCGTGGATGTCATCAAACCGCAGCACGATCGTACCCCCGATGGAGTTATCCACAAAGCCCTTGCCATCCGGCACCTTGGCCGCGAAAACCGGATAAGCCACATCCTTCTCTCTGAGACGCCGCTTCTCCAAAGAAAGAACACTGTCATGCAGACTCCGCATGGCACCGGTTGCAGCATCGAGCATATTTGTTGGTAGCATCGGCCTACCCGCCACATGCACCCTCCTCATTACATCCTCAGGTGAAGGTGGCCCGTCCTGAGCACGGATCGTACTCGATGCCGGCTGGCTCGCACCCTTGTTAGTTTTTCTTTTGCGTGCCTTCTTCTTGATCTCCTGAATTGGGACTGAGTTCTGCTCAGAGACCGCCTTCTTTAGTGTGTTGGGGCTGATCATATTTCGCACCTCGCCTATCTGAGGCTCGGTGAAGTCAGCAGCTGGAGGCGTCTTCTGAGAGCTGAACGGCAGACGACGCCTGTTGCAACTTGGCTTCTCCGCGGTACCGGCTTGATCGCGCACATCTTTTGTTGGGTTGGGTTCTTGAGAAGGAGCCCCCATGAAGTCGTCACCGTACCCATGATCGGCAAAGTAATGATCGACGTTGGCAAATGTATCGTCGTCGTCGTCGTTCTGATCCTGTGCCATATGCATGTTTGGATCCAGTGGCATAGGGATCTCCGGCACCGTTGCGGCGGACTTGCCATGGGGACGACTTGGCGCCGGCACGATTGGCGGTGTTGTCTTTGGTGTGGTTTCCCCCGCCCCCAAACGAATCTGGCTCTTCAGCCAAAGCAGGGGCCAGCTCAGGCAGGCGTTGAGGGTCATGACGTCATCATCGTCGGCCCCGACGGGTCGAATCGGAGGTAACACGTCGACGCAGCCTGGCAGCACCCGAACCAGTTGAACCCTAAACAAGTTGGGTGGCATCTGGGTACCGTGGAACAAGGGCTGGCCCGGTTGAACGATTTTGCCCTTGGCGACATCGACCAACTCCTTGTTCACGAAGTGCAGGAGAGTGCACGGAACGTCGGCGGCGCCCTGCGAAAACATGTAGGGCGTCAGGGATGCCTAGTCAAAGGCAAGGAGATGAAGTCCTCGGCCGAGAGAGGCTTAATTAGTTACCGTGATGATGGCGTCAAGCTCGGCTAATGTCGGCACCGCCAACGGCGGGCGTGCAATTGACGGAGGGGCCGCTTGCTGCAGAGGTGCCGGCCGGCGTACACACGGGTGCATTAAGCTCCCGTGCCGGCGTCGGAGACACCAATGCCGCCTCCGCCGGAGACACCAATGGCCCCGCCATCGCGTTCTGCGAGTTGCTGGCCGTGAAGCTGGGAATCGGGGGCGGCCCCTGTTGGCCGCCAGCAATCCACGCCTGCAACCCCTCGATCAAGCTAGGCACAATGGCGGTGATCGTCGCTCCGATCTGTTGTTGCACTTGCTCTTGGACAATCTCCGGAATCCGCGCCACCTGTGCCTTGAGTTCTTGAACCTCGCGCGCCTGGCTTTCCGAGCTGGTCTTTTTCTCCTTTCGCCCACCAGCGTTATAGTATGACGACCATTTTGTCGACAAGCCTTTGCCGGCCACACGACCAGCTGACGTCGGCTTCTCGAGCTTATCCTTGTTCTTCATTACATTCAACGCCCTATTTAGAGTCGTGTCCCAAGGGCCGCTCTTAGTCGACCCCGCGCTACTGCTTTCAGTCGCCTGCGGAAGGAATGTGAATCATTTAGAAATTTGGCTTCATTAATTAGAATGCAACCATATGGAGCTAATTACGCGGAGGTGTATTCCTTACCAGAACAAGCTCAAGCGCCCTGGTCTTCGAATTCGTGGTCAGCTCCTTTGTTTTCGGGTCCTTCTTGTACCGGGCCCTGATAAAGTTCCTGGTCTGCTTGTCACCGTATTTATCGAAGAGGGGCGGTAGGCCTTGCTCGGCACGGTCCGCCTCCTCCTTGTCCCATTTAGGCTCCGCCACTCTGTAACCGCCGGGACCGAGTGTGTGTTCCCCTAAGTTGAGCTCCCGCATTTCTTTCCCCCACTGACTTGATTCGGAGTGTGCGGCGCTCGAGCAAGTGATCTTGAATTCGTTGTAGTCATCTTCGGTGATCGAAGGATGTTTCTCCTTGATCGTCTCATAACTCTCACCTTTCTTGATCATTATCTTCACATTGGTTTTCCAAGTAGACAGGGCCTTGCTCATCTTCGTGAGGGCAGCATTGTTCACTTTATTCCCCTTGAGGCTTGTGTTATCAAATTGAGCGGGGAACTTGTATCGTTCGTGCAGCTTCGTGAAGAGGAGGTTGCGGTAATTCCCGTTGTCAGGATGCCTCAGGTTCTTGCTGTTGATCGAGACGGTGCTTCGGAGAATGCACCCGAGCTGAAGCGAGTACCCCTTGACTACTCGTTCGGGCGCCGTTGGATTCCCGTCGTCGTCCACTTCAGTAACTTCCTCCTTGAGGGTGCGGAGCACGGTCGGGCGCCGGTCCTTCCGTTGCCTCTTCGGTTGGCTGCCATCTGTGCGTGCGCTGCCATCATCAGTGGTGGCATTCTCGGCGGCACCATCAGTGGTGGCATCAGTGGGGTCATCCTCCGCGGTACCATCAGTGGTCTCAGGATCGGTGTGGAAGGCGGCGTCCTCATACAAGTGAGGTTGTTCCTCCATCTCCTGGGACAGCTCCCAGAATGCCTTCCCGCCCGAACCGTCGGCCTCATCGTTGTCGGCCATGTTTCTCTCTAAATAGGAACAAAGTTTGGTCAAAAAGTTGGTTATTGTCAAGGAACAAGATCATGGTCTCATCATTTAGGGTTTGTCGACACCGAGGCATCCTAAAAGCTAAGCTTTTATAATTGAGGGTTTTTCGACGCCCAGGCACCCTAAAAGCCTAAGCTTTCATCATTTCGGTTTTTATCGACACCGAGGCACCCTAAAAGCCAAGGTTTCATAATTTATGGTTTGTCGACACCGAGGCATCCTAAAAGCTAAGCTAGGAAGGAGAATTGTAAGTTGGGCCTAATCACTTGGCTCTATTGCCGCCTATGGTTTAATGCAGCTAGAATAAAGGGGCACTTGATCCTACCTAATTAACCACTAAGATACCCCGGCCCATGCATTAGTCACAAGTACCCTATATGTCCTATTTTTAGCAAAGTCATGCTAAAATTCACGGAAAATTTCAGCATGACCTTTGCTGAAAATAGGACATATGGAGTACCCGAATTTGCCGGAACGGAAGTTAATCAACATTCCAGCAAACTCAAGGGCCTCTCGGGGTACCTGCAAAACTATCACAATGTGATCACAAGTCTTTCTCAATGTGATCATCATCTTTACAAGTCTTTCTCAATGTGATCACAAGCATCACAAGGCATTAGTAGTTCAGTACATGAACATGTTTTACAACAAAAGCTGTAAGCCAGAGCTGGCAAACTTAAAACACATGCTGTAGAAAAATTTAAACTATGGCTTAGCAGAAAAATTAGTCTAACTAGTGTAACTAGTCTAACTACTGAAACTAGTCTAACTAGTCTAACTACTGAAACTACTGAAACTAGTCTAACTAGTCTAACTACCGAAACTACTGAAACTAGTCTAACTAGTCTAACTACTGAAACTACTGAAACTAGTATAACTAGTCTAACTACTGAAACTACTGAAACTAGTCTAACTAGTCTAACCTAAGAATGTACTTTGGTTCGTCCAATTAGTCATTAAAAAATATCCATAGCAAAACATGTTCCAACTCCTGTAGCGGCACCCTCGCAGGGCCGTAAATTTTTCGAGGTGGCTCCCTTTACTGCTAAGCCTGTTTCGTAGAATTAGTTCATCTACAAAATGTAGCTATGGCCGACAACATGTACTGATGTAAGATTATGTGTGTGATTTCAGTTATTATTTTCTAGTCCTTGTAGTTTTTGTTTTTCCAGGTGCATTTTTATTTTTTTCTGGTGCTCTTATTTGAGGTCAGTTAACCGATGACAGTATAGAACACATTAAAAAAAGTTGCATTCAACAAATGTGGTCTAGACTGTCAACCAACTCCTACTGAAGCGGGAACCTGACGACGCCCTAGTTAGCTTTCTTTACAGCAGCGGCAGATCGCAAAAGACAAATCCCCCAAATGTTTTGACTTAAGCAGTAACTAACCAGTCCATGGCATCTTAGTAGGAACTCCAGTCCTACATTCTCCATTTTTTCACCTAGCCGCCGGCTTGCAACCAGCGCAGCCGCTAGAGAGATTGTGGGGTTTGCGGGGAGGGAGTTGGGGGACGACGGTAACTACTGAAACTACTGAACATGTTTTACTAGAACTAGCAGTTGAAATTTCAGAAACATGGAGGTAGGGGAAGGAGGGAGGGAGG